>OZ026522.1:25300790-25900790 GCA_964019695.1 Loripinus fragilis
GAGGGAAAATCCTGCAACATATTCATTTTGATAAACAAGAATCTGCATCGCTATATGCGTTTGCTTGAATGCATTGCAGACTCTATATGGAAATGACAATCACGTAAGACTGCAGGAAATATTATATTACCCTCTTGTACAGATCTCCCCAGATACACAGCTTAAGACTTACATGTGAACTGGTTCGCAGAATAACAAAAGATGTCTTTTTTTTTTGCTTACCTTGTGAACCCTAATGATGGATTGTCACTGAACATATATCCAAGTGACATTCAATCTCAAAGTCTGTACAATTCCACAGTTACACTTTGTAAGTACGTTTATGCTAATGTGGAGAGTCTACATTATCTCAGACTTGGTAAAGAATAGGGATGTACCAAGGCTCTCAGCTATTGATGTGTGTATTATTTGGTCATCTGTGCAAAAGACTCATGTGTGAGCTAACAGTATACCAATGACTCCAGCCTCCGCCTGTCCATTGTTTTTCCATCCACATTTTAAGTATCTTTTCTGAAAACACTGGGTCAAATGACATCAAATTTCATATGGAGACTCCTTAGGTTGTTGGAACAAAAGTTTGCTCAAGTTGTCCCCACGCATATAAATGGGAAAACCCCCTGTAAAATCTCCAGAGTACGTTTGTAAAAGTAAGAAAGGCGGCAAAGATCAGGAATCGATACAATCAAGTACCCCACCTGACCCAGGATATCACATGGGAAAGTGACAAAAACACAAAATAAAAATCACAAACAAGAGAGCCAAGATGTCAGCTCTTTCAATGCAGGTGACCACAAGACTGCAAGGAACAGACTCCTTATGGTGGGGGACCACACTTACAAATGGTTCAGGTCACACGACCAAGATGACAGCCATGCTCATATGCGGTAAAAAACCCCTTCAAAACTCTTCTTCTCCAGAACCAGAAAGCCAATGGCCTTTGGACTTGGTATGTAGTACCTACCAAGTTTGTTCAAATGATGATCCGAGGTTGACTTGATCTACAAAATGCCAATGTCGAATTTGATTCTTTTAAAATATCGTTCTAATGGGAATAGTCTAAAAGTTGATTTTTATTTGCAGTTGAAGTCAAAGTCAATACACTTACTAGATATAGTTAATCAAATTTGACATTACTATAAATAAGTACCTAAAGTCCTTGACCTTTGACCTTTCAGGCAAGGTCTGCCATGTTGAACTGCCACCAGTATAATTTGAACATATTTTTATTAGAAGGCACAAGGCCAACTGAATTCAAATTCAATATGGATTATCTATTAGAAATGACTTTGTGGTCTAGGTCATATGACAAATATATAAGGTAAAACTTTTTAAAAAAAATCTTCTCCAGACCCAAAGGTTCGGATGTTGGCTCTACAATGTGTGTTCCAGTGTATGTGTAGGTGGACCTTGATCTTCTTTGTGACAAGGTCAAGTGTGTTTCTGAATGTATTTATAAGAGGAAACACATTCAGAAAAATCATCTTTTCAATATTTATAAGAGGAAACATTGAAAAGATGATTTTCCGAAAACTGTTGAAGTCAGTCATAATTTAACTTAATGGGACAATGGCTTTTGGTCACTACAAAAGGTCATGATTCACCTTTGACCTTTCAGCCATGGGTTGCAAACTTATGTTTTTCAGAAATCATAATTTGACAATAGTAATATGACTTTATTGTCCATGTCACATTACCAAAATGTCTTCCATTCCATGCTAAGTAAAATAACTATTCACAAACTGAATCTCTAAAACCACCTTTGGTCTTGGTATCTCCCAATAGTCATGTGGGCCTTAAAATGTTATTCAAATAATGATCCAAGGTTGATATTGACATTGTATCAACCTACGTCATCAACATTCTTGTGACTTAGTGTCAGGTGATGGCTTCAGGTCCTAAGATCCTCAGGTACTTATTTGTATTCTACAACATATATCATTTGTATTCTACAACATACTGTCTTGTATTTTTAAATTTAGGATGTCTGTTTATTTAGGATGTCTATTTTGGGACATACCATTCACACGTTTGCCTGCTCAGATGATCAGAACCTTTCCATCTCTCCTCAAATGCTACACATCTTAGATACATGCTCCTCATGCTTTCAACAAATTATATATCAATCTTGAATGAACAAATTCATAAGTTATTGAAAAATCAGATTGTATTTTCATATTTTAACCAAATAATGGATTGCTGCTGTACAGAATCCCAAGCGACATTCAATCTCAAATGCTGTACAATTACTCTGTGTAATTTACTTAGCCTCTAGCCTAAACATGATCTCAGACTTGTTCAGCTATTGATTTATATTTTAGGTTCTGCAACATATTCATAGTATGGTAGATCATTCTTTGTTCAACTGTTTGGCTTATTTGTGACATTCTTATTTTTGCAAGATAAATAATAAAGGGGTCTGAGCTGGAAAGATGAGCCAGTTCATGATATATTGGTTCTTATCGTATTTATTGCTCGCAACTCCAAGAATGGACATGGAATATAAGATGAAGGCACATGTCAACATTTAGACTTCTAGATAGCTGCGCATGCATGTTTAACCCTTTACCTCATAGAGCTTTTGCAAACAGATCAAACTCATGTCAGAGCTGCCTAATCAGTGTCTACTCGATATGATTAGATATGATCCTACGCTAGTGAACCTGGCCAGCATGGAAGTTTATTTATGTAATTATTCAAATTATTCATAGTAGGTGGAGTCTAGCATGCATATCAATTAAGGAAAGGGTTAAAGAGTACATCAACCGTATTACGGAAGCGTTAAAGGGCCACCGTCAACGCAATAATTATCTCCAGTGTTGGCTTAAAAAACTTGACAAGATGCGAAACATACGCTCTTCTCGAGACAAATATGTGAAAATAACATAAACTTTTTGGTCTTATTGATAACAATATATCTCGACACAAAAGATGTTTAGTGTATAATTCAATATTATTTATTGGAAACGTAGATAGAATATTAAGTAAAGAATATTACATGGATACGGAAGAAAAGTTATCATTCTTTACGACTTCTTTTTTATAAAAGAACAAAAACATCTATCAAGTTGTACAATTTATGTATAGAACCGAGAAGAGTGTTCCTTTAAGTCGAAACATATTTGTTGAGATTATAGAATTGTAATATGTTTATTAGATAAAATATAAAAATAATCTTTGCTGACGACAATACCAACTCAACTGACTTAAATGTGCACGACCCATGGGAAACGTTGATTAATCAGTATCTGGTGCCAGTAGAAATGTGTGGAAAAAAAATGAATGGACAGACAGACTCACACACAGACACAATCACACACCCTGTGTATCGTACAAAATTTCGTTTCCAAAGTAAGTAAGGGTGCAAAGATCAGGAATCGATACAATCAAGTACCACACCTGACCCAGGATACCAATGGGAAAGTGACAAACTCACAGTAGACACCACACACGAGAGCCAAGAGGTCAGCCCTTTCCCAGCAGGTGACCAAAAAGCACATATAAACAGACGCGCACAAAGACATAGCAAACACAAGACAGAACAAAAACATAAAAGATCCACAAAAGAAGTACCGCCTTGGAACGGTCAGTAAAATATTTTACCGGATGGCTTAAACCGGTTTAACGGCGCAGTAGACACTGTGTGTGAGTCTGTCTGTCCATTCTGTCTGTCCAAGTCTTTAAAATATTGTTTTTATTGATGATTTCGCCCATGATTTGCATATTTTGTCATTTAAATTAGAAATTGTGATTTTCAGCATATTTCTACGTGTTAAATTTTCCCAGCAGCCTCGTCACAGTTGTGCATACCAATGGCTGGACAGTGTTTAAATAAACACGTTTGCAATTTGATCAAAATATACCATGTAGTTCAAGAGTTATGAGCATTTTCACTAACTGGCCACAACTGGCTGGACTGATGCCCAGCAAAGGCAGGTCCATTAAAAAAGGTTCTTACGCATGCCAGTGGTTAGACGAATGTTGACATGTTGCATCCTTGTGGCCACCTGTTGAGAAAGGTCTGACCTCTTGGCTCTCTTGTATGTGATGTTGTCACATTCTCAAATAACACACCTGACCCAGCACACAATATGGGAAACTTTTCCATATGGTGTCCTGGGTCAGGTGTGGTATATGATTGTAATGATTCCTGATTTTGCCTTCTTCATTACTTTTACCTTATGTATACGTATGCAAAGTTTGATCAAAATATATTGTGCGGTTCAAGAGTTACTCAGTGAGCATTTTCACTAAAAGAACACAACCGGCCAAAATGATTTGGCAACACATTGTCACCTTTTTGCATACTTTTCACTAATTCCCACGGACGGACTGACGGACGGACTGACTCACATAGTGATTATAGTACAGACCCAAGGGTCGTGTAACACATAATAGGAGAAACCATTTATTTTTTAGAATATAGGAAATCGCCAAGCATGTTCCTCTTCGAGTTTCTTGCAACTCTTTAGTATAAAAAGAAAGGGGAAATACTGCTGACTCTCCTGGTTTATGCACATAATCCTATTAATAAATAGAAAAGTACAACCTTTATAACAAAACGAAATCGTCAAGAAAGATAACATTTCCCGCTTATTCATATAATCTTACACCTTTGGTGTTATTTCTAGGTTTTTCAAAAAGATTTTTGTAGATAAATGGCAATTATTAATCATGTCGAATTTTTTGTTATCAATACGATCAAAAGGTTTACGTTATTTTCTCATATTTGTCTCAAGAAGAGCGTATGTTTCGCATCTTGTCAAGTATTTTAAGCCGACACTGGAAATAATTATTGCGTTGACGGTGGCCCTTTAATACGGAAGCGTATATACGCCACCACTTGCTACTTAAATCCGTCAGAAAAAGACTGTTTTTAGCACTAAATATTTTATTTTTTCTCGCGTTAATATCAACCTTTTCGATATGTTTTACTTGAAAAAGCGAATAAAAAACACGACACGATGCATTAAGTTATTGCAATGTGCTATTATTATGTCGCATTGTCTTGATATTTTCGTTTATTGTTACATAATTAATACACTTTCAAGAAAATGTTTACGCAATTCGAAGAGATATCGCTACTAAATAATTCATTAAAGCTCTTTACGAGAAGAGTTTTAGCTGTCTACGTCATACCTTTAGTACTCTGAGGCTGTTGAAGATAGGAGATTTGACGATGGTCGAAAAAAGGATTTTTTCTGGGACAAAGGGTAAGTATTTAATCATTTAAAAGTGTGTTTATAGTAGTATACATCTCATAATATAGAAAAGGTGACTACTGTACAGTATAACATATATATTAACTGTGTAAATCACAGATTTTGGATAACTGTTTTGCCTCTACGTGCCACGTGGCGTGGTTGTTTGAATTGGGTTGGTTGTGGAAAGTTTCAACGGTGTGTGCCAGTGAGTGTTTTTATAATTATGACTGGAATCCACCCTGGCGAGCACAAGGTGCGTTGTTGTAGGGCTATTTTCAACCGTAATTTTTTACACTTCGTAAATTTCAGGCCGATGAATTGGTACCAATTCTCACATCGCGTGAATAATTGGTACCAATACGTCACCGATTTCATACCAATATTTTTCATGTGTGAGAGAAATATGCATGTAGTCAAAATTCTTGTGGCAATCATGCAAATTCCTCACATCGATAAAGTATCCCACAAAGCTGCTGCATTCTACATTGGCACGCATTCCATAGTTAGAAGTCGCAGGCAACTATATATCTAAATGAGATTCTTCACCTGTGTGAATTATTGGTACCAATTCTTCTCTTAGTGAGGAATTGGTGCCAATTCTTCTCATGCGTGAGGAACTGGTACCAATTTTTTGGTTTTGATGTAATAGGAATTAGTACCAATTCTACACATGTAAGATGAATTGGTACCAATTTTTCACACATGAAAGAGGAAAAATTAGTACCAATTATTCACTCTAGAATTCCGAGATTAGGATGTGTTGCCTTGCCAAACAGAAGTCAAACAAGGCAAATATGTCAAATTTATATCCCGGGCAAAGGGTAACCGTAGAAAACTTATAAATCACAAAACATAAATCCCATTTCTCCAACCCCTAAGTTCACCTTGAGTGGGGGCGTGTATGCGAGCAAAATATGTGTTACAATGCTGCTGCATTCATGATTCCCTTTAATTTGATATGCAACATGACAATGTTCTGAAAAAGTTGACTTTTGACCTATTGGCCGGGTCAGGGGCATGGGGCCAGGCAAAATAGTTGCTACCATGTTGCTGCATTTCGTGATTCCATTTAATTTGATATGCAACATGACCATGCTCTGAAAAAGTTGAATTTCGACCTATTGTCCCATCCCTAGGGTTCTGGGGGAGGGGGTATGCGGGCAAAAAATGCTACCATGTTGCTGCATTTGTGATTCTTTAATTTGATATTTACGTGACCATATTCTGAAAAGTTGAACCTTAACCTATTGACCCCATCCCTAGGGTCGGGGATGACTGCGGGCAAAATATTTGCTACCATGTTGCTGCATTTGTGATTCTATCTTTTTGATATGTAACATGACCATATTCTGAAAAAGTTGAACTTTGACCAAGTGACTCAATCCCCAGGGTCGTCTGCGGGCAGGGTGTCTGCGGGCAAAATATTGCAGCATTTGTGATTCTCTTTAATTTGATAAGTAACATGACCGTGTACTGAAAAAAATGATTTGTTTACCTATGGATCCCATCCACAGGGTCGGGGGTGTAGGTGGGGGCGGGCCTGCGGGCAAAACATTTGCTACCATGTTGCTGAATCCGGGATTCTCTTTAATTTTGATATGCAACATGACCATGTTCTGAAAAAGTTGAATTTTGACCTACTGACCCCATACCCAGAGTCAGGGCGAGGGGGTAGGCATCTCCGGGCAAATATTTACTGCCTTGCTGCTGCATTTTCTGATTCCTTTTAAATTGATATTCAATGTGACCATGTTCTGAAAAAGGTAAATTTTGACCTATTGGCCCCATCCCCTGGGTCGGGCTGTCTGCCAGCAAAATATTTGGTACTATGTTGCTGCATTCGTGGTTCTCTTTAATTTGATATACACCATGACCATGCTCTGATAAAGGTGAATTTTTACCTACTGACCCCATTCTCAGGGTCAGGGGTATGGGGGTCTGCGCGCAAAATATTTGCCACCATGTAGCTGCATTCGTGATTTTCTTTAATTTGACATGCAACATGTCCATGTACTTAAAAAATGTTTTGACCTACTGACCCCATCCCTAGGGTGGGGGGGGGGGGGGGGGGGGGGTAGTGGGCGACCAAAATATTTCTCTTTAATTTGATAGGTAACATGACCATGTATTGAAAAAAATGATTTTTTACCTACTGATCCCATCCACAGGGTCGGGGTACCGGTGTAGGTGGGGGCGGGTCTGCGGGCAAAATATTTGCTACCACGTTGCTGCATTCGTGATTCTCATTAATTTGATATGCAACATGACCGTGTTCTGAAAAAGTTGAATTTTGACCTTTTGACCCCACTCCCTAAGTCTCGGGGGTACAGACACAGACCTTCGATCGAAAATCACGTTTGATATGTTTCGTACTTTTGTACCTCTGTATGAATGCGAAATTTCCGTAAAAATATTGACAACTTACTGAGTTATAGCGAAATTTAAATATTCGACCTTTGACCCCACCTAAAGGGTCAGGGGGTGGGGTAATTTTTATCACTGTCATGCTTATCTACAGGCACTTGGTAATCATGGTCCATAGCGGGCAGTTGTCAGATATTATAGGTTTGGAGAAATGTGAAGTTTATACCACAAAAAAGGCCAATATAGCTTTTGCATTAGCTTTAACCTAAGTCAAAAAAGGGCCATAGCTCAATAAAAAATTTGCAAATGACCTCTAATTTCAAACTTGACCTGTATCTTTATTATGCTTTACCCTTCCTTAAAATTTGAAAGGAATGGATGCATCCCTTCAAAAGTTATTGACCGGAAACCACAAATTGACAATTTAGCTAAAATCTAAGTCAACATACGGGACTTTAACGGACATCCAGGTAGCTGCGATGCGCTGAAGCGGTAATAGGGAATTACAATGGAAGGTGTTAGTTTTTATACTATATCTTCTGAAATTATAAAAGCAGAATTCCTGTGCAAACAAATGTTTTACCTAAATATCTCACGATTATTCTGGTATATTTTTTATGAATATCCCTCTGCAAACTCTTCGTCCTTTTTGATGGTTTTTGATAGAACCCTAAGAATGATTAAATTATATAGTAAAACAGGCTTTTTAAGATCTGCTCATTGGTAGATATTCGGTCATAGTTTTTAAAGTATTCAATATATTTTCTCTGTGCAAGCGGTGCACTGTGCTCAGTTCAAATGCGAACAAATTGGTATAATTTTCATACAATTTAGATAAAATTTGATGTAGCCTTTTGAAATTCTCCTGGTACAACCCCTTTGACTTTTCCACAAGCTATCCACGCATTACGGAGGTATAATCTATTTTTAGAAACAGTATCCAAGGTAACAACAGGTATTGACCACATATACACTTTAGTTATCGCGCGTCTATATCTTAGCTCTTTTGAAAGTATTTATTTATTTATTTATTTATTTATTTATTTATTTATTTATAAAGTTGCGTCTTATCAGGGTACGCACTGTTTGCATTAAGAATATTTAATTAGAAAATAAATAAAAAAAAATACCACCCAACTTAATACAGAATGGACTGGCCCAAATGACAAGAGCGGGAAATTCTATTAACCTAAATTGGATAAAATTCTCACTTGCTAATGGCTCGGACCCGAGCTAATAGCGATAATTTTGGTACATATTGTGTCCAGGGGCATAACCTGTATAAGTTACAATATATATCACTTGAAGAAGTTAAAATTGGGTCTTTTCAACAACGATTTCAAAGTGAGGCCACCGAAAGTAACTTATTAAGGTTATTTCTGAAATTATTTACGCCAAGGTCAAATTTTAGGACGTCAAACATATAACTTATTCAAGTTAAAAAGTAGCTTATTTTCTGATCTTCAAAGACCTTGCATACAAATTTTTAGACGATGCGTACACAAATTTATTGCATAATCGTAAAGTTATGTAATAGATCTTTCTGGTAAAATTACCGGCATGGCCGTGAAAATTCCAGTAACTCCGCAATATGAAGATGAAAAAAGACAGTTTCACTTAAACAGGTTACATTTGTTTTTGTTGCTAAAAAAGTTAACTGCTTTAAGTGATATATTTTTTAACTTTTCGAGGTTATGCACCTGACTGGTGTCGATCTAGATCAGGCCCGAAAAGCGTTGAACTGATCTGAATACATACTGTTTGAGTAGAGAAATTTTGACACTGTGTTGGTCTTAATGAAAAAAAGGCAAACAAGATTTTGAAATATTGTTTCAAAGGCCCATTTAAAAAGGAACAGCAGATAACAAGATAGCCGGGAAAATTATCCAGCATGTAAAGAGTTAAATTACTACCAATTATTGAATGCTAAAATTGGCGCCGCTTGGCCGGGTCTATTATTGGTGTAAAAACTGTGAATTTGTCAATTACTACTAGAATATAATTACTGCTCAAACATTAGCTCAGTTAAACTTTGTTCTTCGGCGTCTGATCAGGGTCTACACGGTTTCTTATAAAATGTTCTATTAAATCTGAATAAAATTATTAATACCATCATATAACCCTTGGTTCAGAAATGGACTGCACCAACTGATAAGAGTGGGAAATTCCAAACGGCTTAAATGGGTAATATTTCTATTTCTTATATTATAAATTATGAAAGTACTGCGTTAATTGTATAATATAAATGAGCCATGACATGTGATTTCCAACAATGTGACATTTTGACAAGTGTAGACTCAGACAAGCCTGTGTAGCATCCTTTTAAGCTTAGAAACTCTAAATGGTGTTCAGTCAGAAGCTTAACACTCATAGAATGTTCAGGCGACTAGCAAAGGCTCTGATCAGACTGCGCGTGTGCGCAGGCTGATCTGAGGCCTTGCTGGTTGCACATACATTATTGTTGGAAATCCTTATCGCGGCTCAAATAATAATAATTCAGCTGGCACCATTATTTACAAGTATACTATATCAGAATCTTGAAATAATTTTGACCTTTAAGAATGCAAACATTGCAGACCTAAATGAAATGCCACAGAACGCAGGCACCTAATTCGGGTCTTCATTGATCGCATTTAAATCCATTTGTTTATAGTGGATAAGCCGATAAACAAAGATTAACAGATCAACACGCCGTATGGATCCCATACAGTTGATTTTTATTGCATGCGTGTGTTTTCTCATCTTTTTTTCTTTCTTTCTTTTAAATTTTACTTTTTGAAAAAATGTTTTTAGATATACGATATACCATCTGTTGAAATCTAATAAAAATCGCGTATTTTGCCGTGTCTGATCTGGGTCCATTTTGTTCGGGGAAAATTGATATTCTGGCTTTGGCTACGCTAGCATGGGCATTTATCAGGGGCAGTTGTGCATGTGCGATAAGTTCCAACATGGCGTTTATCAGGGGCATTTGCGCATGTGCATATCAGGATCAAGATTTTGTCGGGCCTGATCTAGGTCCACGCTGTTTGCAATACAAGCAGTAACTCCACCATTCACCGAGAGACGAATCACGGTCTGGATCGAATTGGCTATCGTAGATTGTTTATTATTTTATTTTATCTAGAAAGCACCGTTTAATCAGGGTCTTCACTGTTCGCTTTCAGATGGTTCCACTTAAAGTTCAATTCAATTTAAAAACCGACACCAACAGCTGTAAAATTTGAAATGAACCCGTCCGATTGATAAATGGAAACGTTCGGCTTAAATCTGGCGAAAATACAGCAGATCTGTCTACATTAACATTGGTCAAGCAATGATCAGGCTGTGTCTGTGTACGTGTTGTGTAGACTAAGCAACGCGTACAAGAAAAAAATGGGTTTCTTTCATCTTGATCTAATTTGTTATGAAATGTATTAAAGCTTTACTTAATTTATGCTTGTTTCATTGATGCATATCTGATGTACACTCTGATCAATGTGCGATGCACACGCGCAGAAAATTTTGGCATTCTATTCTAATAGTAATGCTACAAATTTTCGATAATCTGTTTCACTATAAAAACATTCTAACAGTCCAGTGGACCAAACGCCTTTAGCTATGCATGGTTACTATGGTGACTCTGCCACCTGCTAAGGGATTAAAATACAGGTAGTGTCCTGGCAGAATGAGATACGAACACTCGATGTCCTCCAAAGTTCGACATGAAAAGGGCCATAACTCAGTAAAAATTTTGCGGATTACCCCCCCCCCCCCCTTATCAAACTTGACCTGTATTTTATAATACTTGACTCTTTTGTAAAGTTTAAATAAAATTGATGCATCCCTTCAAGAGTTTTCTATCGGAAATAAAAAGTGTGGCATCGCGGACGACGACGACGCATGATCCCTTTGCAGGAGGCACAATAAAAACCAGGTCACAGATGTGACGAACACTTAGCAATTCTTTCCATGCCAGAAAGTATCAATAAATTCTTCACATGTATGAGGATTTTGTATCATTTTTCACATGTATGAGGATTTCTTCGTATCTGAGAAAAAAGTAACACAAGTTCTTCACAGAAGTTATTCACACGTCAGAAAGCACCCAAAATCTTACGAAATGATAAAGAACATCTAGCGATAAGGCGTATATTTTCCCTAGTTGATATGATTAATAACATCAAATTTTCAAATTGCCCTAATGTTTTTGAAATTGGTGTAGTTTGGCAGTGAAATATGCATAGAAGGCAACAAAATACGCTTAAAAGCGATTCACCATTTACAATACCGTGAAAACGTGCACTTTCTGCTCCCACCCCTCATTTTACGTCTTTATACTGGGTGCCGTTTAGGCCAAACTTTGAGTAAATGCATTGCTAGTTTTAAAAAAGTAAAAGTGCTAAAATGTTAAGGGTAGGAGTGCCCTTCATTTCCTAAACCTTACCGTATTCCTTCTGCGCATGCGTACGAAATACACCTAAAAGTGTGGCGTTTGTCATTGGAAAAATGAAACTGGTGTCTTTCAGTTTGTTTTTAGATGCTTTGCCCCCCTAGACCCAAGATGCCCTTTACATATGTTGTAAATGTTTATAGCGACATGTCGTTGTCCAAAGGGCATCTTGGGTCTAGGGGGACAAAGCATCTAAAAATAAACTGAAAGACACCAGTTTTATATTTCCAATGACAAATGCCACAATTTCGGGTGTATTTCGTACGCATGTGCCGAAGGAATACAGTAAGGTTTAGGAAATGAAGAGCACTCCTACCCTTAACATTTTAGCAATGTATTTACTCAAAATTTGGCCTAAACGGCACCCAGTATAAAGACTTAAAAAGAGGGGTGGGAGTAGAAAGTGCACGTTGTCACGGCATTGTAAATGGTGAATCGCTTTGAAACGTATTTTGCTGTCTACTATGCATATTTTACTGCTAAACTACACCAATTTCAAAAACAATTTGAAAGTTTGATGTTTGTAATCATGTCAACTAGGGAAAATATACGCCTTATCGCTAGATGTTCTTTACAGTTCAACAAGGCTATCTTTGAATAGAGCTGCTCCATAGCTGTATTCGAAAGAAGCCTACGAATACAGCTACTGCGTAGCCTAAGAATACATCTACTGAAGCGTTCGAATATACCATAGCTGTATACATATCTAGAAGCATAACATGTTTTCACCGAATACAGCTATCCTTGCTTAAAATTATTGACTTACTCTTACTTTAATCAAAACTCATAGCAGCTATTCTGTGGGACAATGTTGCTTTGGCTACAGCATTCCCCAAACCAATAAACTTTTTGTTCTTTCCCTTTATCTATATACTGCCTGAAGCCCTCACAAGCATAATCGTCAGGTATACTTTGTACACACTGGGTAGCGAGATGAAAGAACGTAAGAAGGCAAAGATCATAAATCAATATACGCCTGACCAAGGGCACCACATGAGCAATTGACAAAACACAAAAAGCTTCACATACAAGCAAACCAAGAGGTTGACCATTTCCAAGCAGGGGCCCACGGGGCTGCAATAAACAGACAAGAAAGCATGACAAGCACGAAGCATAAACAAAAATGATCCACAAGAGAAGCATCGCCTTGGAACGGTCAGGAAAACTATTTTACTGCAGGGCTTAAACAAGTTTCACAGTACCATCGCCTTTAGTTCGAATGTGGAATAAGACACATAAATGTTTGGTTTGCATGAAATACCTCTAACTTATCCATGAATTATCTCCTTAAACATATAAATTAAGATTTAAAAAAGGACTTAAAGCAAACATAAGGACTCAACAGTTTATAAAACTGAATACCGGAGCAAAAGAAATCCAATAGTTAAACCCCCGTGGGTCTGACAGCAGCCAAAGCGTCAGGCCCCAACCATCGCATCCATATATAAGTCCTTACGTCCGAACTGTCATAGAGGCGTACATGTAACCATATCTAAATTGTATTTAAGTGTCTGTTTGTGCAAAGGTCTCGGACTGATGGGAGGAATCGATACATGAATACATTTTCTCATGTTTTACCCATGTTGTGATACCTTAATATTCACATTTTGCTTATACTTGTGCATGCTAATACGACTTGTGCTTGCACAAGTTATATGATGTTTCTGAAATAAAATAATAAATAAATAAAATAGCTCTTAAATGGTAAAACAAAGACTTATTTGATACTACTAAATTGTTGTTATATTTTGTAGGCGATTGACTTTGTGCTTACTATTGGTAGTGTGGATGAAGTGTTCCCAGAGCCTGGTAAAATACAAGTTTAACAGATTTTGTTTGGTACTATTTTGAACAAGGCTACATCAATACGGACATCCTGTATATCAATCGGTGTCAGGACATTACAACAACGAATATCAACAAGACACAAATTCATGTTGCTGACAATGTCAAAGTTCCATCAGAGCTGCTGTATCAAAAATAATGAAATTATTGTTTACGTTTGTCAAGGTTGTAGATCTTTATGGATACAATATGTGGTGTGAGAGTACAACAGAAAACAGCAATGCTTATTTTAAAGACAATGGATCCTGATGGTGAACGACTTTGTAGTTTTCACAAACAAAGTAGGGGTGGTTCCGATTTGTTGGTACTTATGGATAGTTATTACAATCTCCTACCATAAGAGTTTCCCATTCCTGGTGCTATAGATGGGTTCTCCAAGGATATACCGTGGGGCTAAGACTTTTAACACCAAAAAATCCCAGGTATGTGGCAGGACTGTATTACGATTACAAGCACACAAAGCAAATCAGGAGAATACCAAGGATGATAAGAAGAGAGGCTGGCACAGAAAACTCGCTTGTGAAAGACATTCGAATTCTACTAAGATATCAACATGATGATAAAGTTGCAGGATCAAGAAGCTTTTCTTTATGTCGTTCTTCTGTAAATTAGCTAAAAGAAGCATTGTGGAGCTGTGTAATGTAATTTAGAAGACAGATCTGGTAGATGAGATAACATTTTATAGTGCTTGCTACGACCATCATGGCTTGGTCTCTTAAATGTTATAAAAAATCACTTAGACATATTCTGTAGTTACTAGAGCTGCCACATAATTAGGGCCAATAACAGCAGTGACGTGCAGTCTGGAACACAAGATGTTACATATCATTAATTCATTGTACTTTGCTCTAGTGACTACTTCTCAGTACAATCGTGTACAATGGGTGAATGGTATGAGTCAATTAATTGCGTGATGATCAGTATTGATGTGCTGTCCAATACAATATCTGTGATGATCAATATAAGGGCGAAAAGCAGAAGTATCAGAGATGGTTCTACTTCCTTAGTCGTCAGAGGATAATGAATTGCTTTTTAAGGCATTGCTTGAACAGCTTTAGGAAACAAGCCAGTACCTTATAAATCAAGCAATATTGTATGTCATCTATGTGGTTTATTTAACTATTATGCGTTTCTATGATAAATGTATAGGTTACATTTTGTATATGTTATATAATATACATTCTCAGCTCCATTGTAAATATTTTATAACCAGTACATAACATAGTATAACCTGTATAGCCCTGACCCAGCTGTTTCCATTGGTTGTGAAACACTAGATTTAGATTTTGAAACATATATTATTTTGCTATTTATTGATCTTTCGGAATAGAAGGGTTCCGGTAAACAATTATTGGTGTGAAAAAAATAGTTTGACCATTTTTAAGCTCAAATAAAATAAATAATCTAAGATGTATATTGTTACTCAGTTTCCTTAAAATCGAACATGTAATTGTGTAAACATGGTTTCTATGATGTTATAATCATGTGATGAAAATGATCCTCCATGTACATCCTAGATCTGATTCAATTGAATGGGCCCAAGAGTTCAGAATGTTCATTGAATAGACTGCCATTTCGATTCTAGCCATGTATACGTTCAGATATTAATGCATTACACTAAGCATTCCGTTAAGACTCAGACAACCAGTACATACACTATCTGACAGGAGTCTTTGGTGATATGCGATTCTCATAGCTGAAATTCTTAGCTTTCTTTCTACAGGCAACAAATGCTCTCCTGATTAGACTGTGTAAATGCCTATACTAAGCATATTGGACAATTCTCTTTGTGCAAAAACATAGCGTTTCTTCAATTTATGGTTTTGCTCACACGTCAAAAATGCTTCTGATACTTTATTCATATATGAGATAAGAACCCAGTTAACAAACATCATATAGCATTGGCTTAAGAAAAGCTGTCTTTGGGGTTCCTGCCAATGCCATGAGTCATTAAAAATAAGTCCTATTACAGAAAAATCTGAAAAGAGATTCTGCGACCGTTTCTGAACTGCGCTTTGGTTATAAACTCTAATTTGTAGAGGTAACATTGAGTAAGACTTGGAAATGCCACAATCACGCACTATATACCAAACTAGGGTAACGTGACGTCAAGATGACAATTTAAGTAAAGCAGCCAACTCTCTCTTCTCCAATATAGAAAGGCACTGAATACTGCACAACATGGTTCAAGGAAGGGTATTTATCTTTTCCCCGCCATTCAGGAAATTGTCATCTCTAAGCTTATCTTCTAGCGTATATGTTCTTTAAAAGCATATGCCTATTATTTTGCGAACAATTTATCAGCACAAGCTGTTTGGACCCATGAGAAAATCCATAGGACCAGTTGGTAAAGTGTGCCTTTCCATCTGCACTTTTCGGAGGCTGGGCTGTCTGGGATTTAAGAATAACGTTATACACCATAAGATAATTTTTATTATGTGACCATCTAAGGTCATACATGTAATAAATAGCCTATTGTCATCTCCACCCCATACGCAATTATTGTGAGAGATATGAACATCAATGAGTCTAAAAGGAAAATGAGATCACCTTACGAGTTTTAGACAGATTTTAAGCATATCTGACATTGACCATTGACCGTTGGGTCATATTGGTTATCTGAATAGCGTTCATTGTGCCAACTATTTTAATATTTAAAATAAACTGAATCTAAAAATGAAGATTTAACTTTATGTGAGCTTGTCATTTGGCCCCGAGGTCATATAAGTGACCTAAAGAACATAAGTAAGAAAGGGGACAAAGATCAGCAATCGATACAATCAAGTACTACACCTAAATAACATATTGCCATCTACATCCCTAGGCAATAGTTGTTCCAAATATCAACATCACCTTATAAAAATGAATAACGAGTCCACAGTACGAGCATCAGTGACTGACAATGATTAACTGCACCACTGGTGCCCAACTCCTTCACAAATATTTGAAAAAATTCACCAACAGGTCATCATGAAACAATTTGGACGGATAACAGAAAGAGACAGTTAAATTTAATTTAACATTTTATCTGCTATAAATGTCAAATATATGCTTTAATTGTTTAAATAGTGCAAGATGTATTTCCCACTTTGAATTTCTTAGTTGTATATCGTTTCTGATGAAAAAACAACAACAATGCCAACTGCATTTTTCACAGCATTGTGATGGTTTGGACAGCGATCAGAGTTTTGATATCACTATCTCTTTAAGACAATGTCAAAGATTGGACTTTGATATAGTCATGGTCTGGCTAAGATAGTCACAGTATGGCTAAGACAGTTTAACTGCAGAGTTAATCCAGTTTTTCACTACATATATTTTATATTGTTCCGTTTCTCATAATTTTGAGTTGAATTACTCAATACTTAATGGCTTTATTGTATAATCCGCTGAACTGGGTCTCGAACTGGGGACTTAAGTTATTTGTTAAGACCCAGATTGGATGCCGTAGAACGCAACCTCTCAGCAGTCTTTGTTGCTGGCTTCAGAATATCATTAAATTTTCAAGCATTTTTACATATCTAAATGCAATAATCAGATAACAGTGATGAAAAATAGTAAGTGAGTATAAACATGGTTTACTGCTACATAAACATCTTATAGGCCCCTGGGGGTTCTGAAAACCCTTGCTTTACACTCTCAGGTTTCAGCGCCACTTTTTGGGCCCACCAGATGTTAATGCATAGAAAATCATGTTTGACCCCTATATAATTATACCTCACGTGAAATCCCATACAAACTTCCATAGATGAGCCACTGCTATGGCTTCGAGGAATATTGCCAGAATAACCAAACAGAACATAGATTAAAAACAGTGAAAAGTCTACACCAGTAGCAGAGAAAGTTCAGATGCCACACCATTGCATGTTAAGTTCACTAATTTTACAGCGTATATAGTTATTATAAAAAAAAAGTCCTACCGCAATAATATTAAACGCGAAAATCTAGGAAATTATTTTATTACATGCATTTTTCCGAACATTAAGCTCAAATCTGGATTTAGAATATCCTGCAGTGTCAGAAAAAAATTGTTTGAAAATTCTACGTCCACTGCCCTGACCCCTAATCTCTTGGGAATTTCGACATTATTAGGCTTTCTGAAAATCGGGGGAATTTAAATGGTGTAACAGCCATGTGACGGCCTATATATCTGTACTTAAATTTCTACAGGTAAGTGTCAGAAGCATCACACATTTTAAAATCTTGATTGCTTTGTACATGCCAGTTTCATTTTTTAAGCACTGCCATTCAGTTGTAAGTACCGATTCAATCAGCGTAGACACAGATCCAACCGATCCAATACGATCAGTTTGATCCGGATAAATACTGTTTGCTATATTTGTAAGGACATTTTCTACTAAAACAGCGTGATGTGGCTAATATTGACAGTTTTATAAAACAACTTTTACGGTGGTAAACGGCCTAAACACTATCAACTACACATATGTAATTTTATAGTCGGCCATTCAAGTACTGCAGAACAATAATAGTTTTTTCACACAATGGATTAGCTAGGTCTATCCAAGGATTATCCCCGTCAAGTGTCAAATAAGTGGAATAAAATGCCCAAATTCTACCATCAGAAATATTAGATCAAAAATTAGCCGTAATACCAGGCAATATCTTTTTGTCAAAATACTGCCTGAAATGATTCACGATTATTGAATACTCAATGTGATTTAAATTGAAAACGTGCATCTGAAGTCATTTATTCGCGATCCTTATTTATGCAGCAGTACTTTATATGTACGATACACTTTATGCTATACTGAACAAAAGAGAAAACGCTATACTACAATATTTTAAATTTTGTGAGAAAGTATTGGACGAAAAGTATTTATTAAAGATTAATAACGTTTTCCAGACATCAAGCAAGCGATTCGTCGAAACTCCACCAATTTGTCTCTTTTGAAGTTTGAATTATGTTCCTTATTGTGTTTAAAGCTTTATTCACTGAATTTTGCAACTGCGCATGTGCAAAAAAGATTGTTATGCTTATCAGAATTCGTCATACTTGGGTTGCATTAATACACAAGAAAACTGTTTTTATCACTTGAAACAAGCTCAAAAATCAATTTCGAATTTATCAAATTTGTAAAAAAAAATGGAAAATGTCTGCCTTTGATAAAAACAAATAGGGAATATTATATAAATATTAAGTTCCCTGATTGAGTGATAGTCGAAAATATCATCCTGAGGAATGTGATCAGGGGCGTAGCCAGAGGCTTTATCAAGTTGAAGCCCAACAAAAATATTTGGAGAATTAAGAGATACACGTATATGACCTAGTTACTTAATTTTTCAGATAGCGAAGAATAAAGATGCTGATCCGACTGCGCGGATGTTGTTCGCAATCAACAAAAGTCATGGTGTCTCAAGATGTCAATGAAGCCCTTTGCTTCCTGGCCTCCGCCTGGCTACGCGCCTGCCTCCGTTGATAATCACATTTCCAGAGATGATATTTTCGACTATCACCCAATCAGAGAATGTAATATTTATTTTATTATACCGAACATTAGACCCTTTATTTCCTACCGTCTTAGGCCTACCATGGTCAGGGGAGTTCCAAAGGGAAAATGATGCGCAGCCTCATATCTATATGCATGAATGAAAACACATCTTTCACAACAGTGTTCTTTTGAGTAGTTTGAATGCTCGAACTGATCATGATGTTCGATGAAACGAGTTACGCCATAAAATGTCGACGACGCCAAACTTAATACCAAGCAGCGTCATTTAAGTGGGATACTGTACAAGATGTGGATTTGTTGCAAAAATAGAAAGTTTCGCCAAATCTACTCAAATTTGGTCTCAACGTGTTCCTCTCGTCCTAACTAAGAAGACGAGTACCTACACTTAATGTTTCTGACCATAAACAACGAAGTTATTTGGAGTGGAAAGTGGCCAAGTCATGACTCATGTCCGCCATTGCTATTGAACGTCTCCTGACGTGAACGAACCGTACACGCATCGGCGTTGCGCATCAGACGAACGACTGATATTTTCGACTATCACCCGCTGCTATGACAAACGAGTGAGAGTATTCGGCGTCGCTACAGTAGCGAGTGATAGTGTAAAATGCTTTTGATATTTTGTTTTTTGGGGGTAGGGCGTTTCTATACCAGATTGAAAAATCCCCATTTATACGAAAGTAAGAGAGAAAGCAAAGATCAGGAATTTATACAATTAATTACCACACTTAACACAGGACACCATATGGGAAAAAGACAAAAGCACAAGTACCATCCCATATAAGAGAGCGAATATGTTAACACTTTCCCAACAGGTGACCACAAGGCTGCAATTAAAATATATCACAGAAGGCAATGTCAAACACAAGAATCACCACCTTGGAACGGTCAGTAAGAAAATTACTGGAGAGCTTAAACTAATTTCACGGTGTCAGCCTTCCCATTTGTTTTGGTGATTCGAGACACATAGCTGTTTGGTTTGCATGAATTATCCCTAACTTATCCATGAACTATCTCCTAGAACATATAACTCAAGGTATTAAAAAGGAAGTAAAACAAAAAGGACTCAACAATACTTAAAACTGAATACAAGAGCAAAATAAACCAATAGTTCAACCTCTGTTGGGTTGACAACAGATGTAGCATAAGGTCCCAACCATCCTATCTATAGATAAATCTTTAAAGTCTTTGAAATAGTAGACAAACTTAAGCTAGGGATTCCAATGTGACCAGTTTGTTTACATATACACTACTGTACCTCATAATTTAATTTAAGGCGATATGGAAAGTCAAATATACCCTGCAGGACTTCAGTTACATAAAGCCAATACCACTAATATTGAAGCCTCGTTTTTTACTTACATTTGACCAAAATTTAGGATAAGCGTGACGATTATGATTTTGAAATTGTCAGTTTCCCATTTAAGATGGTGATGTTCCTAGCTCTACATCCTATGGAGGTTATATTTCTCAACTCATCCGATTTGCTAGAGCTAGCTATGTTACTGCTTTCAACACTTGCAATTTACTGTTAACTCAGAAACTTCTTAATCAAGGTAATATGTCTCATAAACTTCGCAAAACTTTTTCAAAATGTTACCGCTGATGCTATGATTTGGTATTCAAATTCAATATTGGACTTAAATCTCTTTTCAGAACCAGAGTTTTACGGCGACTAAGTGTATAAATGAATGGAAATTGTTGGCTCCAATAATTTTTTGATGCAGTTTTTATAAATAAATAATGTATTGCGTCCGACTGCATGCTTGGTGATAAACCAAATCACCGTTAGCAACTTTGCTTTCCTCTTTAATTTTAACGCTGGCGGGTTGACCTAAGATTCTATGATAGTTTTGATTTAAATACTTATTTAAAGATGAGAGAGTTAGGGCCTGATGCTTTGTCTGTGGTTGAGCACACCTGCATTTAACGATTGGAATATTTTACTTCAGTATTCAGATGAATTTACTGTTGAGTTCTTATCTTTGTTTCATCTCTTTTTTTTAATCTTGATTTATATTTACTAGGAAATGATACATCGATCAGTTAGGGATCTTTCACGCAAACCAAACATCATTTGTCTTGATCCACATCAAAAATAAGGGTGCAGTTGGCGCCCTCAAAAATGTTTGGGCACTCCAGTAACTTTCTACTGACCATTTTAAGAAGGTGCTTCTTTTGTTGATCCTTTTTTTGCTATTTGTGTTTCATGCCTGAGAAGGGGCTGACCCATTTTGTTTGTGATGTTTTCTTTAGTTTTTGTCACTTCTCATATGGAAATATCTTTTAATTGGACCAATAAGTTTATCTTAAATAAAATTTTGAGTCAACCCATTTATACAGAATGTATTTTCCCATCCTTATCAATTGGACCAGTCCATTTCCGTTGCAATGGTTGTTGGATGGTATTTTCATCTTTATTCAATTTCTAATATAATATTCTGTAAGCAAATAGTTTAAAAGTAAGAAAGGCGCAAAGATCAGGCAACGATTAAATCCAGTACCACACCTGACCCAGGATACCACATTGGAAAGTAACAAAAATACAATAAACATCACCAACAAGAGCCAAGAGGTCAGTCCTTTCCCAGCAGGTGAACACAATGCAGCAATGAATAGACGCGAAAGCATGAGAAACATAAGACGCAAAAACACAAATGATCCACGAAAGAAGTACCGCCTTGGAATGGCCATAAAACCCTGACCTGATGCTCCTTTATGCGTCGTTTAATCTGCGTATAGACTGTTTGCCTATGTCCCACCAAAAGGTCGCATTGTATATATGGTGTAAGTAATGCAAAGAGTTGAAAAAATCGTATGCAGACAAATTGGTAGCAGTGCTTTAAATTTATCTTTTACTTAACGTGAATTTTAATAGAACAAAATAGATTGTTACCTGAGCTTTCATATTTTTTTCGTGGTACCTTATTACATGCTTTTTGATAGTATTGGAATCAATATTCACATAGGTATTGGTAATGATTTTATTAAAATTATACATAGTATATCTAATAGATTTATTTTATTTATGGCTAATGTTTAGGAATTTCTGTATAATTAAAGTAATTTGGAACAAAGTATATCACGGATCCATTTATTTTAAAGATACTATGTAAATCAAAAAACTTCATACTTTTGTTAATGAGTAGAATTTTAATAAAATGGCATTTATTGATGACCTCAGAATCGATATAAGAACAAAGAAAATGCAGAACATAACACCTTGTAAAAAAGGCTTCGTTTTATGATTTGTTAGCTATATTGTAAATTTATTAGCCTCTAACTCTACATTGCGTAAAACTGAGCAAGGTAAATAACTAAGAAATGAATGTAAACTATGGTTACCGTCCTTATCCAAAACAACTGAAAGATATTTTAGAGAAGTATTAATGCTTTCTTCTGCACATAATTCACACTAAACGTTGTTGTTTTTTTCTACGTTAACCATGAGATCTAACTTAACGCTTCTTACATTCAAAAGAGAAAGAACATCAAAATCGAACATTTTAGAAATATTATATTTTTGGCATAGATGTATCTTATGATTAAAACCCTCAGGAAAATGTGATTGCCATAATTTTATCCATTTTCATTCAGTTTCGAGTTTTTATATCTTGATTTAGACGAAGTATTTGGATCATAAATGATGTTTTCAGTTTTCAACTTTGCTAGGTGAATGGCCTGTCTGGTATAATTGGCAATACAGAAAAGTATCAATTTTTAGGCCTTTTCATCTTAATAAAGTACTCATGAAATCTAGTCTCTAAGGATCGACCAGACTACCAAACATATTGCATGCCACAATAAGTATAAAATTAACTAGATCGGATGATGTTTAGTTCAAATCATAATTATTGATTATGGAGAACTGTCTACTATATGCAGATGAGGTAATGGTAGGTTTTGTACATAAATGTGTGCAACAGACACACCATTTGGCATTGCAATTAGAAAACATTGAGAAACTTTCCTCGTCTCTTGAACACATTGAATGGTTTAGTATACTTCCTAAGAATAGGTGACCCAAGAGGGGATGCCCTAATGGAAATGCCTTAATTCCCAAGCATGGGAAAGGAGAAACAGAATCGTAGCATATCACTTAACACATGCTACAAATGATTGAAACATTCTTGTTTTGACTGCACTCTGATTTGGTTAGATGTACAAAAATCAAAAGATAACAAATAAAGGTTAATGCTAATGTAATAATCAGTAACACAAGCGACAAATATATGCATAATAACAGTTTATTAATATTCCATTTGTGTGGCCTGGTCTCCTCTCACTCCCCCAAAGACCCTTGCAAATTCGATTGAAACTAAAGCTTGAGGAGATCCCAGAAGAGACAACTAAAAATTGCCTATGGAATAGGGCATGATAATTACCTGATTGATCCAAGGCATAAGGTGAATGGGCTCAACCAATTGGCAGGTGACCCCATCAGATACAGCCAATAGAAAGGTAATCTCACCATGGAACATGGAAGTGATCATATCTGTTGCTTAGGGTAGGATGACCCAGACTCTTTATGGAATATTAATGCAGAAGGCGAATTATCGCGCCCTAGATTAATTCTTAATGATGAAAGGCGACTGATCTCACCAAGTTTGGCAGATGATTCCACTAGATACAGACAATAGGAAAGTGATCTCTGCTTTGAACAGGTAAGTGATCTTACCTTTAGCTATATGTCATGAAACGAATTTGCCTCATGATTAGCATAAATGTTAAAGGACTTCAGAACTACATGTATATTCTATTGGTGTAGCCTCATGATTCGAATAAATGACAAGCTATATTCTATTGGTGTAGCTTTTAATTTGGCATAATATCATAGTCTCCTCTATACTAACTAAAGATTGTTTTAACCTTTACAGAGACATGAAGGGTACACAATGAAATAATTGATCTGATCAAATGTAAACCAATGAGAACTTGACATAAATTAATACCAATATATGATCACCCCGTGCAATGTACTTGCCGTCCAGCAAAACCCAGTCCTGTGCAAGAGGTATAAAAGCTGTGGATTACCTACATTGGGAGGTGGGTGGCATTCCAACACCCAGTGATCAATTTTGATATGCTGCCATCCACAGAATATAAACCTTTTTCAAAGCTATACCAATTTTTGTAAGCACAATTAAATGATTTGAAAAATCTCATGAATAAAAATTGCCCCGTTCATTTTTTTTTCATATGCGCATTCATCTAGCACTTGTGACAAAGGTCTAGTTTGACTGAAAATCCAAGTTTACTCAATACTGGATGAACCTTACCGTCATACATTCCAATCTATTTGATGAAATGTTTGGAAAGGTCAGTCCATTACAGTAATGAATAATCAATAAACGACTGAAAAGAGGTGGCGTTGGGGCGTTTGCTTGGTTAAGCATTCTGCCTTGCCTTGTACGGTTTAATGGGCAAAAGTTAAGCGGTCTTTCGGAAAGTTGTCTCTCAATCCACGTTTTTTTTTTGGTTAAAAATGCAAAAATATGCTTTTTTGAAGCCAAAATGGTTTTCAGTGAAGTTTTATATCAAATTTAATTTCAGTTGGTAACAAACAGGTTAAGCCGACTTCAAAATACCAACAAAGACTTGAAATTGTGTCAAAAGTAGATGTCTTACGCATTTTTTAAAATATCATATTTTTTATAGTATTTTGAAATTCATTTGTAGCTCGTGCTATAATTGTTGTACGCATTTTGTTTTATCTTTACAAGACAGTCCAAACAGTATAGAACCCTGCCATCTTTCTGACTTTGATTCGTGGTATTTATGGTGACAAACATTTCACTGCTGCTGCGCACTTCTGGTTTGAATGTAAAACTTAAAAGTCAATTTGACTGTACTTTGCTTTATTTTTTTCAAATTCTAAAGTAGAACAGTGACATCTAGTAGTAATGAATGCTGGCTGAAAAATTTCAATGCCGTGTTGCAGATATTAAGGCGTGCAGAACAGTGCCAACTTCCTATCAAAATTGTATGCATAAAGCTTGATTCCTATGATCTAGCTGCTGGTAGTGTTTGTCTTCATGCTATTACGTAACAGAAGCGAGGATTGGAGCAAATCATTTGAAGCATGAATGTTTCTGATCACAGCAGTCAGACACATCTTCAAACAAACAAAAATACAAATGTATTGCGTCTCTGTGGAATATTTCATATTGTAGAAAAAATGTGACATTTTGAAATGAGGGTACCTTTACTCTAGCAGCATCTGTGCAAGAAGTACCAGTCATTTTTAAATGAAATGACCTGCAAAGTCTTGGCTGGTCTATAGAAGCATGCATTTTGTATAACCCAATCTTATTTTCAAAACTTGTGTACAAATGTAAGGTGACTAATTAGAAATTTTGCAAAGTGTATATTTTGTATTTGGTCAAAATTTGAATTACAATTTTAATACGTTGCGATCTTTGTCAAGATACTATTTCAACATAAAAACTGCCCATATATGTTTAGAATATGTTGGCCAAATTGCATGAAAATAAAGGAACGGTAACATATTTTCTTACTTGTAAACATATTGTCCTAATTCAAAAAAATTAAAATAAACAACAATTATGTTTCATTATAAACCATACTTGAATACTGACTTAGTTTGAATAACCATGCTTATTTTAGTGGCAGAGGTTGATGTGTTCAGTATTTTTCCCTGTTATGGATTGGCAAATAAATAACACTATTCTTTGATTGTAAATTTCAACGAGTTTTGTTTAATGAAGTGCTTACACAATAGTATTGCCCAAATTGATACAATATGATGAGAACTCTACTTAACTCATCTAGTTTCTACCGTTAAAGCTACATCTAGCACCAATTTTACACTTTATATGTATAATTATTAAGAATATAAATTCATACAGAAGACAAAACTTGTGACAGGTCAATTCACACAGAAGAAGAAACTTACATCTATGATTTTTTATTGGTCAAAGGCTTCATTAAAAATCCAATTCAAAAAGTTACTCCCTATCATACCTATTGGTTAAAAATAACGTTTTGTTCAAAGAAGCATTTGGCCACAAAGCTATTGTTCTGTAAGACGGATGAAGATATTCATCAAAGAGTAACATTTATACTTTAGCTAGCTGCGTAGTCCAGACATACAACTTCGTTTCTTGGTCTCACTTGTTCATGCAGAACACTGTTCTGTGATATAACTCACCCAACTCTGTTACACTTTATCCTGGTCACGGCACCACCGTGTGGTTATAATGTACCCCAATGCCATATATGCTTGTAATCTCAACGCTACTTTTTATACATCCTTTAAGAGGGTAGGAATTGAGAGGGTGGCGAGGGATGGTTAGGTCTTGTAATTCTAGAAAGCCAGGTGGGAGTGATAGGTATCAAAGTGACAAGATGAAAGACATGACAATATTTATTTTGAGTGGACCATAAACTAAACTGTAATTAACAGACGATTTTTGGTAGACAGATTGGATAATTGTATTGGATAGCTGTTGATAGAGTGCGATAAGTAGGGGTATGATAGCTGATCTTAAACCTAAAACCATGCCTTCCCACCAACTTTTACCTACCATTTCTAACTATAATCCATACTACATGGTTGCGTAGTGCAGTTGGTAACGTGTCTGGCTACAGATGTGAGTCTGACTGCAGATCAAGGGGTCACAAATTTGATACTGTCCGTTCCAATACTTTCGTGGAAATTGATCATGATATAGTTTCTAGTGTCATTATTCTCCGTTTGGCCCAAATCATTCAAGAAGGGTTGTTGCCAGTTACAAGTGAAAAAATATGCATGAAGTACTGGCTTGGAAAAAGTGTGGTAAGGTTTACTGAACGTCCTGCCATGACCATAGCTGTTGAATTGGGGCGTAAAGCAACAAAAAAAACTATAATCCTTAGCGATAAAAATCACTTCCTTACCCTAACTTGGGAGACTCATAAAAGTATCACGAATCTACCTTCACATTTCATGTATAATCTTTTCTGCACTAAACTGTTGGATATGTTCAACGAACATGAGAGAGCTGATTTTTTTCAGGACCTCTGTGTTATTAGCTGCATAAGGACTGTGGGTGACAGGATAATACAGAGATGTTGTCGACTGGATCATTTTATTTTTCAATAATTCACAGAATAGGACGTAAGAGAGTTAATAGATACAAATACTTGTAATATTAGAAGGACTCTAGGACCTCATATGGGAAAGTGACAGAACAGGAAAACATTACACACAAGTAAACCAAGAGGTCAACCCTAAGCCAACAGATGACCACAGGGGTTGCAGAAAAGAGGCACGACAAAGACAAAAACACACAAATAAGATCCACAAAAGAAGCACCGCCTTGGAATGGTAAATAAGAAAACTACTTGAAGGCTTAAACTAGTTTCACGGTACCAGCCTTGCCTTTAATTCTGACATAGAACAAGACATGGATGTTTGGTTTGCGTGAAAGATCCATAATTTAACCTTAATCATCTCCAAGTACATATAAATCAAGATATAGAATGGAAATAAATCTAAGATCAGAACTTACAACTGAATACCTGAGCAAAAGTAATCCAACACTTAAAAGCTGATAGGCCGGAAAACAGACGAAGCATCAGGCACCAATCATTTGATATATGGATACGGCTTTAAGTCAGAACCATAATAGAATCTGAGGTCTGACCAGCAAAGAGGAAAGCAAAGTTGCAAATCGTTATTGGTTTAATTACCAAGCATACGCAATTTGTTGAAATACATAAATGTTATAGCCAATTTTGTTATAATGAGACATTATTATGATAAACTGTGATAAACATTTCTTAATGCCATTGGTTTTCTTTAATTTATCACTAAGTCGCCACAAAACTCTGGTTTGGAAAGACCCTGGCGCAAGAGTTTTAAGTCTGCCATTGAGTTTAGATATCAAGTCAAAGCATCGGCAATACAACTAAGAAAACATTCGCGAAGTTTATGATACAGATAGGCTTGTTTAAGAAGTTTATAAAGTTAAATATTTTTACGAGTGTTGAAGTCTGCAACATGACTAGATGCTCTAGCAGATCAGATAAGTTGACAAATATAAACTCCATATGATGTAGAGTGAGTAACATCACCATCTAAAAATGGAAAACTAACGATTTCATAATCAAAACCGCCATATTTATCGTAAATTTTGGTAGAAGCAATATCATTAGAAACGGAAAAATGCAAGTCCAAAAACACAGCTTTGGTATCAGAGGTATTAGTTATTACGTTGGAGCTCTGAAGAGTACATCTGAATTAATATATCGTCAAAAAGTGTATTATGTATGCTTAAAATATCATCCAAATATCTGGATGTAGTGTTAAACCCCTGAATAATGTAAGCCTATTGGTCATCAGAAAGATACATCATAAAGTCCCTCTCATAACAAAATTAGAATGAATCTGCAATTTGGGGAGCACAATGGAATCCAAACAACTTGTCTATCCAATAAAGTGACCCCTATCGTATAAAATGCATTTCAACCAAACAATCATTTTAACAAGACCGTGCATGATATATTTTCGGCTGTTCTGAAGTGAAAACGTGTTTCTGTCATTTCATGCAAGGTAAGGAGAGCCTTCTCTTTGGAAATTTTGTTCAATCAGAACAGTTAGTTTATCATTGATTAAAAAATGAGGTTAAGTAGTTTAAAGAGTTGAAAAGCATATGTAGACAAACTGACGGCATTGAAATCCCTAGTTTTAAGTTTATCTAATACTTCACCTGAATGTTTACTAGACCAAAATAGATTCTTATCAGACTAGTCATTAACTTTTTCGCAGTGCTTTATTACATGGTTTTTGATAGTGGTAAGACAAGAAGTAAACAAGGATCTCTGACAGTCTTAAAGAAGAATTGCCCATAAAAAATGGCCATAGATCTATTGATGAGATGGTAGGGGTCTGATGCTTTGGCTGTTTTTGTGGGACCCACCGGGGATTACCTGTTGGATTATTTTTGCTCCAGTATAGTTTTATTTACTGTTGAGTCCTTATCTTTGCTTTATCTCCTTGTTATATCTTGATTTATATGTTCTGGGAGATGATGCATTGATAAGTAATGGGCCTTTCATGCAAACCAAATATCTATGTGTCTTGATCCACATCTAAATTAAGGGGGGGGGGGGTTGGCGCCGTGGGGCCGGTTTGAGCCCTTCAGTAAAATATTTTACTGACCGTTCCAAGGCCGTAATTCTTTTGTAGATCTGTTATGTTTTGTCTGTCTTGTGTTTGCTATGCCTTTGTGCGCGTCTGTTTGTATGCTGGGAAAGGGCTGACTTCTTGGCTTGCGTTTGTGGTGTCTAACTGTGAGTTTGTCACTTTCATATTGGTATCCTGGGTAAGGTATGGTACTTGATTGTATCGATTCCTGATCTTTGCACCCTTACTTACTTTCATGTACTTTTATTATTTAAAAAAAATAATTTCAACATTTGCTTGATCAGATCTAAATCAGAGAAATAATTTCTACAACTGCTTGATCGCATCAACATTGCGTTTAAAGCAATTGTCTTATTTCGCAATATTTAAGAGAGAAAATGTGAAAACAACTATCACCTGCGTTTTCTTCGCTACAATGTCAATATATTTATTGGCAAAAATGATATAACTAGAAGCAAGACTTTAAAATTATTAGCACTGCTAATTATTTATTTGGCACGAAACTTATTTAAAAACAACACGCGATAATTATGTTATCAAAAGTAAAATATTTTGTGATCGCGTCATAATTATGTATAGTTCTTTGATAAATAGCATTAATTTCGTTAAAAGTTTTAAAAAATCTCGAAGTGCCAAATATAATTTTATCAAAACAACATACTCAACAGGCTCAGCTAAACATTTATGCAGCTTGCTTCTTATTTCTTCTTATTGCAGGAAGTAATACTGCCAATGTGCAAAAAGTTCTAACGAAAAGCAATAGTTTTAAGCTAGATGCAAAAATATTGTTACAACTCCTTTATAGCAACATCTTTTTTGCGAGGAGCTACATACTTTTTTGGTCAATTGAGATAATAATTTGCCAGACAAGAAAATAAGACTTGCATGCTGTTTCTTTAATCCGTTTGTCGACAAAAGATTGACCATTAAAATAAAAATTACTATCTAAACGCAATATGCTTGAAAATTCTGAATATTATCGCATCAAATCCACTTATTTCTGACATTTTTGCCAGTAAACTGTCTTTTTCTGACGGATTTAAGTAGCAAGTGGTGGCGCATATACGCTTCCGTACTTTAACGCTTCCGTAACCGTATAGTAATGCGATAAGAACTAGCTTCTCATCATATGCATTTATCTAGAAAAGTTGATTTGTTTATATTCGAATGATCCGATGGCAAGATGAAGCTACTCCAGTTGCACACCTGTACCACAGCATACCAGGGTACGTACCATACTATCCCAACAAATAGAAAAGGCCCCAGGTACATTGAAGACAATGCGCTTTTGGGATAATTACTTTGGTTTTGATGGAGAAATTTTAGGCCCATACATTGCTAAATCATTGTCTCTTGAACAACGCAATCGCGTAATTTTCAGTAATATTTAACTTCACTACGGTACCGTCCGTGCTTGCGTTGCATGCTATTCTCGGCCAATGTCATGCCCTTCAAATACTAACTTTTTTATGAGTTAAACGTAGTAAATTGGGATTTACAGTGGGCTATACGCACAATCAGCGAAGCCGCTGAGCAGCGAAGAGTCGTTGATGTAGATCATGAGCAACATTTGGCACAGGAAAGGTCCCAGTGGACTGCTTGTGTCATTGAGACAGATTGAGAATGATTCAATCTTCATACTAAACATTTGAAAGGAGTCCGGGCAACTCTTTTTACCAATGGAATCTGTCGTAATTGTGCAAGGTCTACAGTGATGTACCGTATGTAGGTGGTATAAACTGGTTCGTCCGCCTGTACGTGGAGATAATCCACGAGCTTTGGCTCGTGGATTATCTCCCGTACAGGTGGACAAGTAATAGTTATACCATGACGTGTCCGCCTGTACGCGATGACAGGGGTCTTTCTACACATATAGAGTCCCTGGTGGAAATAATCCAAGAGCTTTAGCGAGTGGATTATCTTACGTACAGGTGGGAAATCATAGTATAATTATTTTATATCACCTACATCAGTGTAGACCTTGCACATCACGAGCTATTTCTTGCTTAAGTTGGTAAGGATCATGTGCGGATCCAGAGAGGGGGACAGGGGGTCCGCCCCCCCCCCTGAACAATCACAAAATATATATGCAATTCTGCTTTGGACTCTTGTTTTAATCACAAAGCTATCGTAGTTGGGTCAATATCACCGCGCCAGATAATAGCCATTTTAAAGACTTTCGCTGGCGGGCCGACGGTGGCCCGCTTAGCGGTATTTAAAGACCAATCAAAGTTTGACCCCCTCTGACAAATTTTCTGGATCCGTGCACGAGGATACATAGTCAGGATGGTCCATTGCGGATTTACAGGTTATAATTTCCAAAATTATTACTTTTCTTTCATAGAAGATTAATTTTGGTCTGAGCAAACAGTGCAGACCCTGATGAAATGTAACCTTAATTCTATACAATGTAGCGATTCTTTATGAAAGCTAATACTTGTCTGAATATGCTACGTGGATATCCGGGTTTTCCAGCTGATCGGGTTAGCATCTGTAACGGTCTTACATCTCTGAAAATAGTTGAGGCTCTCAAAGGGCCAATATTTTCAACATAAAAGAAACGTGCATGTATGGTGTATCTTTACGCTTAAAACGGCATTAATCCGAAGAAAATATTGCTCTATTTATTGCGCAGTATATATTTTATAGTTTCAAAACGAGATAATTATCGGCATTTTCCGTTTATTGTCCTTAATGAGCCTCCATGAACGCGCGAAATATATGGCACGTGACTCAACATCATTTCACCAGCACGTGAATCTTGCTATAATTACATCAATGATCGATACTCACAGCTGATAAAAGCGACACGCTGCGTGATAAAGCGCATTATCTGCTGAGAAATTGGACAGAGAAGACAAAACTATCAAGGTAATTTAATACAAAATTTATATTTCACAAAATTATTATCTTTTTGCTGAATTTGGTATGTTTCTTTAAATTAATTTCAGTTTCCTGGTTTCAGACCAATTCTAGAAACCAATTAATGTTGTGGGTTCTCATTGAAAACGTCTTATTGAAACCCTTCAGTGAGAACTCTCGGCGATTTCGGGTGCTACAACATATATTTACACAGAGAAATAGGGTTTGAAGTGGGAAAACAGTCTTGTCCATAATCAGGGGCTATAAAGGTTCTAGATTATTATAAAGGGGTACTTGTATGCAATTGTTATAGATCTAATTTTCTATAATACCCATCAAGTACAAACTTAGCCTAAGTTAAGTCTTAGGTTTTGGGGTCTGTTTTTCATTGAGACTGGTTTTTGAGCACCCACAACATATGCCCTGACTGAGAAATAAGGAAAACAAACCTTCGTTACTCTTATCTGGAGGCATGTCAGAAGTATTGATGTATTCATTTGCTTATCATAATTCTAATCTCATATACAATAATTCAGAACTCCAGAAAAGGAGTCTCCCAATATTTCACTGATTGCAAATGTTGCACTCTTTGAGTCTACAGCCCTGAGATGAACTGATAGATTTTCCCATACAATGATACAGATAAAAGCAACAAGGATGGGCTTGTCCATTAATATATTTTAAGGTCGGTATTTCCCAATTACAATTTCTGTCCTCTAGGATTGTTTATACCTTAACAGTGTAGACCCTGATGAAATATTGTATATGACTAAGAAAAGAACTGAAAAATTGGGGTTAACCATCATTTATTTTGATGAAAAACACATTAAAATGTTGGGTAGTCTCTGGTTTACCGGGCGCATTCTATTCTATTTGGTGAATTGGGGTTTCTACCAAATTAGAATCCGAAAAGATTGTAACAACATGGCCTTCAAATGATTGAATTGCCCTTACACGAAAAGGAAGCAGGGGTGTCACGTGTGGGGGTGCAGCTCCCATTATTTAACAAGCAGGATGTTAAGATTTAGTCTTACGTCATAAACTGCGCCCGGTAAACCAGAGGTGCGCCAAAATGTTTATCGGGCAATATTAATGACAAGAAGGCTTGATAATTCACAGGAAAATACTGCTGATGCTGGAAAAATCAAGCCATATTTTCCCCTGAAGCAGAAGATGGGACACATTTTGTAATCTGCTATATATGTTAAAGCCCAAGTGGATTTGGGAACATGCTAGTACAGTCACTTTCTAAATGAGGAAACCAAGGCCAAAGTTTGTGGCTAACAAAACATAAGAATGCATTTGGCTATAAACTTTAGAATCTGTTTGTCAATTGTTGAAAGTGATTGAAAAAAAACCCATGGAAATTATGTGCAAGATTTAACATATGTTGTGGTGGTTAAAGGTTAGGGCTATGTTTGGTATACTTAACAATATAATAAGAATCACAACTTATATGATTTCTATAGAAATTAGAATTTAGACCCCCTGGAAAATGTTGGACCCCCTCTGGATTCTTCGAAAAGTATAGTTTTCTCTGTAATAAAACCATTGGACCCCCTCTGTAAACTGTAAAATAAGTAGAGGACGAAAAAAAAAACAACAAAAAAAAAACCAACATTCAGGCTGTTTTCTGGCCGTCGGGCCTGGACCCCCCTGACAAAAATTCCTGGATCCGCGCATGAAGCCACTGAAAGTATGGGTCAAAAGACTAAAGTTACTCCGCTGCCTCGTAGATTGGCCATTTATTAACCACCTCGTATAGTTTTTCAACCATGTATTTAACCACCACAACATATTTAACATATGTTGTGGTGGTTAAAGGTTAGGGCTATGTTTGGTATTACTTAACAATATAATAAGAATCACAACTTATATGGTTTCTATAGAAATTAGAATTTGGACCCCCTGGAAAATGTTGGACCCCCTCTGGATTCTTCGAAAAGTATAGTTTTCTCTGTAATAAAACCATTGGACCCCCTCTGTAAACTGTAAAATAAGTAGAGGACGAAAAAAACAAACAAAAAAAAACAAAGTTCAGGCTGTTTTCTGGCCGTCGGGCCTGGACCCCCCCTGACAAAAATTCCTGGATCCGCGCATGAAGCCACTGAAAGTATGGGTCAAAAGACTAAAGTTACTCGGCTGCCTTGTAGATTGGCCATTTATTAACCACCTTGTATAGTTTTTCAACCATGTATTTTTCAGCAGTCTGAACTATATGTACAGAAAAGCTTTGGCGATGGAACAAGAGAGAATTGCACAAGAGACGTTTATTGGGAAAGTTACAAGTCTACCTGTGGTGAATTCAGCATGGGCACAGGTATTTATCCCTTTGTATTCTAATGGACTTTCCCATCATACATATTCATACATAAGTATTTGACTGGCCATTGTGTACTTGAAGAAGTCTCGGTAATTTTTTCTAAATTATGAAGTTTTTCTGTCCCAAAGGTTGTTTTAATCTTAGCAAACAGTGCCTGTTAAGGGGTTACCTGTCTCCAAAGGGTTAACCCCAACCTTTCTTAGCTAATGGAATCTTCCTGCCACATCACTTGCATCGATAAATTTTTAGTTTGGTGACTTAATCATCGTAGATGAGACCTGCTTTATTGAATTTATTAAACAAGTTGAGGAAAAGAGGTAAAATTTGGGGCTTTGTCGAGCATTTAATGGCTTGTTACTAGAAAATGTTCCTTATAATACTGATAATTTAGATTCAAATTCAATAACACGGTTCTTTTGAGCACCCAAAACATAATTATGTTAAAACTGATGGGTAAGAACAGGGTTTTACAGGACGCAATATCCTGCGTCTTATACGCATAAATCATTAGGTAGGACCCGTCAATTCACCTTACCTGCGTCCTCTGGGACGCAGATGTGTTTGTTGTGCCTTTCATTAAAAAGTTATTTCGTAACGATTCCGGTTTTCCCATAGTTACAGGCTATCTATAAATAAATAGGACAGGTGCTCTTGTTTTAGACTGCTGCACTGACCTCGTAGGTAAACGAGAAGTGAAAACATCCGTGCAAACATCGGCCGTGAACATCATGCTTTCACTCAGGTCCGCTCTGCTAAAAAGCATGATTTGTCCATCACTGACTTTGTGTATTGATTTTTTCATAGTGTGAATAATCTCACTGACAACTCAGCCGACCGCTCAAGCGTGAAGGGCAATTATCTTGACACTTTTCCTTCTTTTGTATATGCCGAATTACGTAACATTTTCACTTGGAAAGGCTCAGGTCGGCAATAGATCAAAGATACCAGAGACTTCAGATAAGTGGAGACTTGTAGACAGATAGATAGAATACAATGACAGCAAGATCATGTGTATTTCAAATTTACCAACCAAATTTCTCAGGATTGAAAGCAAGTAGCCGTCTGATCAGTGACTGTTTTTTCTTGTGTTTTTTTGTATCTCAATTAGAGAAAAGTCTGATCAGAGACTGTTCTGTCTTCTGGATGCAGCAATCTATCACTTCTCCCTGTTTTCTCAAACTTCTCCCTATTTGTACCGGAGAAGAAGCACTCCCCCTAAATTAAGTAATAGTTATACCATGGGTTGTCCACCTGTACGTGGAGATAATCCACAAGCTTTAGCGAGTGGATTATCTTACGTACAGGTGGACAAACATGGTATAACTAATTTATACCACCTACATCAGTATAGACCTTGCACATCACAAGATATTTCGTGCTAAAGTTGGTAAGGGTGGTATAAAGGGCTATATAGCTTGGTCCCTGCATATTATAGGGACAAGTTCAGCTTTTGTAAAAAAAAGCATAAAGGATTGTGTTTCACTGATGGTAATATGTGGCCCTCAAAAAATTCAAATGGCCCCCCAAAATATCGGAAGGGGGCCAAACATACATGTAGCCCTCAAAATAACTGACCTGGGGACAACACCGAGCCTTCATGGAAGGATGTACTACCTTCCAAAATTCGAAGCTTATCTAAAAAGATGGGACCCCCAATTTCAATGATGGGACCCCCATCATATTCAAAGTTGAGTCCCAAGGACCCCCAAACATTCAACTTGGTGTAAAACCCTGTAAGAAAATATTCAGTTTTACTCTTAAAAAGTTTGTTTATCTAAACCTGTACTATGTTTTATTTCGATACAGGCATGTGGGATCTATCAGAAGACCAAAGAGAGAAATACATTACTGAACGCCACCTGCAGAGTAGCTGAGAATGGCGTGGGTTTGATTGCCACAACTACCAAGCCTATTGTTGATAGATATCAACCCCAGAGTAAGTTCAGGTTCTTAAAGGGTTCCCGTTCTCTATCGGATGGTTAGATTGCATCAGGCTTCGAGGTTATAAATCTTGAGTACAGTCCCAAAATTAAGATAAAGCGCAATGATTGGCTGCTTGCGGGACCATGTCCGCAAGCAGCCAATCTTTGTGCTTAATTTTGAGCTTGAGAATGAACTCCCAAGTTTTATAACCTCGGGGCCAGGTACTTTAAAGGTTCCTATGCTCTATCGGATGATTAGATCGCATCTGGATTGGCCTGTGCCCCAAGTTGATTTTTGAGATGTATAGGATTTTTTAAAAATCTAAAAAATGGATCCTCTATAGAGTGATGGTAAAATGAAAGATATGAAACTCACTCAGTATGTATATAGTCTTGTTTTAATGAGCCTATATATTCATGAGGATTAACTTTTGAAAAAGGTCAGAAAAAATTTAAAATATATTTTAAAAAAATTCTAAAGTCTAGTCCGAAAAAGATAATGAACGAGTTGGGGGAAAAGAAACCAAATGGGAGGTTTCCCTTAGCAATTTATTTCTTATTGACGTGTTTGATCTATTCAATAATACAATAGCAGGACTGTTAGATTCTTTTAAATCACTTTGAAAAGCATTTTTGGCAGGAAAACGTTAAGATTTTGTATGCAATGTTGTCTTAAGGGCAATTTCGGGTATTGTTCATGCGCATCATTCTTGTGGCGGAAACAGGGAAAGTTGTCTGGGTCCGGTCTTTCCACCATTTTCAAATTCGCATCAATACAGGTTTCAGATATGCTTATCTCGTCAGCTGGATATTCCCTAATTATCTGGACAAAATAAAGTAACTTAAATATGTCCGAAATATTTATTGACCCGTTATTATAAATGATTGTCTAAGTACCAAATACTGATAAATAGATCTGGCGAAATCAACACTATACAAAATTATCAAGTTTATACGTGTATGGGAATAAGAATATGGCCGGTACTCGGATTGTGTGTCCAATATATACGGTTAAATTGGGCGGCGCACGATCTGACCTCGTAGCCTAGTGGTTAGCGCGTTGGACCATTAATCCAGCGGACCAGGGTCGATTCCTGGGTGGGCACCTATTATACATTTTTTTTCTCTTTTTCCAGCTTTATAATAATGCATTTATTCCTAACAGTAGTATATATTGATATAAATGTATATATTGATATAAATTACAAAAAGTACACTACATAACGTTATGTATTGAATTATCCTCAAAATACGTGGGGGTAGGGGTAAATTTTGCTCTCCTGAAAGAAAATTAGTCTGGTGACCTCCAATTTTTATTCTTTTTTCTAAAAGTTTATATAAAAGTCTATTAAATAAAAACAAAACTTAATGATTGTTAATGCCAGATTTTTTAAAAGTACACTCCATAACGTTTTATATTGAATTATCCTTAAAATATGTGGGGGTAGGGGTAAATTTTGCTCTCCTGAATAAAAATTAGTCTAGTGACCCCATTTTTTATTCTTTTTTCGGAAAGATTATGTAAGAGTCTATGAAATAAAAACAAAATTTTGAGATTGTTAATGCCAGATTTTTTAATATACAATTTAATCTAAAAATTGTATTCATATTTTGGGGGAATTGCCAAAATATATCATTCAGTATCTTATCACGGCTTGGGAAAATAAATAATTTTTCACGTTGCCTAAAAAGCTTGATGTCGTAAGTAATAATTAAAATTAAAATAAAGAGGCTAGATGGCGATTACAACTATTTTAAATTAATATTAAGGACTTGGGTTTTTTCAGAAAATTGGTAAAATACTGAAAACTTCCATGTCAGATTATGAAAAATCAAGCATGGTGACATATCCTTTTTATTTCATAAATTGACAATCCATACATAATAAAAACTATATGCAAAGAATTCAAAAGATCTAAATGCTGGAAGTATTTCCCACAATTGCCCTTAAATGGAAGTTACTTATGTAATCCACTGGTGGTTATCAGTTTTAACACATGACATTAATATCACTCCTCAATGTGATTTTAATACATGGCGTTACATCACTTCCAGATGGGATGGGATATGTGATAAACTGTACCATTTATATATCCTATCAATAACCAAGCTATTAACACAAGTAAAATATAACTTTTTGCCTTCTGTAAAGGCCATAACTTTAATATTCATATCTGGGCATGGTTACCGGCTATTTCATCTGCTAAAGAAGTGAATTCAGGTTCTATTAATAATTTAGTGAAGAGTTGATAAAATAAGTTGTTTTGGTCACAAACATGCGTGCATTTCCTGAAAATCCTAACCGTATACACACTGAACTCACATTTATTAACCCTTAAAGCGCATATCACAAAAAGTTGTATGTTTTGTCGTCCGCTGAAATATTTGAAGCCTCTTTGACAAACAGTGAGGACCCAGATCAGACTGCTCCTGTCTGATATGGTTCCACATTGTTCGTCTCTATGCTTATGTTAAATAGACATTTTTGAATGTAGTTATTTTGCTGGCGTTTTAAGGGTTAAATAATATGTGCCTGTACTGAGGTGTTATGGCTCAAGATGAAATAAAATCACGCCTCATTTTCAGCTTTTACCCATGTCTAAGGTAGACCAGTCCTAATTACGCATTTATAAGGTGCAACCTTTACAGTAACCAAAAAGTTCTATAATACATCGGTTTGCTTATCAAATTATATTTACTTTCAGTTGAGCTAGTGAACTCGTTCGCCTGTCAGAAGCTGGCGTTAGTTGAGGAGAGCTATCCCTTCATTACCAAGCCGACAGATGAAGTGTTAAAGGAGAGCAAGGAGATATGTGAAGTCCTCCTTAAACCAATAACTGACAGATACAATAGCTACAGAGAGAGCTACACTGGTATGGTCAACAGGAGCAAAGAGAGGGTAGGTACAGGGCTTTTGTTAAGAGTGGGTAAAGCATAGGTTTTGATAAGCAAAAATTTCCAGCATAAATTTGTAAATATTTTCTTACCCATAATTTTTTGCATATGTTTTGGCTGCTCAAAAGAACCGTCTCATGGAGACCGTTCTTTTGAGTACCCACAACATATGTTTTGGTTGAGAAATAAGAGTTTTTTCTGATACACACTCTTACGCCTGGCGTAACGAATATTTTTCTTATTTCTCAACCAAAATGTATGTTGTGTGTACTCATAAGAACCGTCTCAATGAGACGGTTCTTTTGAGCACCCAAAACATAGGTTAAAAATGATGGGTAAGAAAATGTTTAGTTTTACACTGAAAAATTTACATGTGAAGGTATTTTATATTTTTGTGATACAATTTAACCCGTTCACACTTACCAATTTATCTCTTTCATCGCATATATCAATGGTGTATAACTCTGTTTCTAGAATAACCGAGCGAAATTTAGAAATCAGGCAATACAATCACACTCTTAACTTTTGGACATCCAATATCACTTTTAAAAGGCTATTATGCTTGAAAGCTAAATGTCTTTTAGTGAAGAAAAAGCTTTCTAAATCAACTTCACAGATTCTAGAATATATATATATATATATGTTCCAGGGTACAATTTTTAAGGTATTTTGAAGGTTAATGTTGGGGCTATTTAAATAGCATTTGCATAATTCTAAATATTTTACTGACTGAAAAAAGGAACTTTTTTCCTGATATTTTATTGAAATCAATTTTAAGGTCCATCCCATTCATCGGAAATGGCTCCCTCTTCTTCATAACAGAATTTCAAAATGGTCAACTCTTTTTGCTAAAATAAAACACATAGTGACAGAAGTACAAATTGGAAATACTTACCTACTATAGCGCTCGCAAAGTTGTACTGCAAAGTGGTGTTTTGTGCGCATTTCTAATGCATTGTATGTGAATATAATTTAATTTGCGTTGAAAACGCAGTTGCTGTATCAGCGTGTGTACAACAATATTTCTTACCTCAATGTTTTATTTTGCTTTAAATCCTTTTAAACTTTTATCATTCCTATATTGATTGATGTATGCAGCAATGCATTTCACTTCGGAACCTTATTGATATGCGCTGCTACACTTTGATTTGTGTTGATAAATCAGCTGAATCAATTGGTAGACGGGTAAATGCGTTACACTGCAGTTCAATGCATTATCGGTAACGATCTTGGAATGGATATTTGGAATTGACGTTGAAAATACAGTGCATATTACCTGCGTTGTTTTCAATGCAAATTTGAAAAGTACAAAAATGCGGGCCGTAGTGTGTGAGACCTTGACATAGTTACTGTAAAACCTTGAATATTTTCAAAAGACTTGCTAATTCGAATTAAATTTTGGACACACTGGATTCAGAAAATATATAAGGACCTATTCATAAAATATTTTAATAACTGTCTATAGTAACATAAGTTTTGGGTGAAGTAGTGAGTAAATGCACCTACAACTTATGTTTGAGAAAAAAATCTGATAATAATGATTTTTGAGGGTTTTAGATTTTATGTCTCACCTTCCGTTAGTTCGAAATTAACCTCGAGGCGAGAGGACTTCGAATTTGCGAGATTTGATGGTGTATAATGAATCGTTCCAGGTTCAGTTTATCAAACCAGATGGAAGAAGTCCTATTTAGATCACAAAGGGTTAAACAGAATCCAGGAGACGGATTCAATTGCTCGCTCAAAAATGGTGATTAATACAATTTGTTAAAAAAAATTGGCCTAGAATGACAGGTGATTAGTTAATGCAGGACATTATCTTTAAGACATGCCTGATACAGATAGTATTCAAAATTGAGGAATGATGGCACATGAAGGTCTTAAAGTTGTTGCACTCACATTTCAAGTATTGGTCATTTCCCAGTCAGCTCTTTGCATGCTGGGTAATTCTCCATGCTTTTGTTGTCTGTTGACCTTTCAAATTCTGTGGGTCCTGATCTATGTTCAAATTGTTTGCAAGATTGTCTGCAGATTACCAAAAGTTCTCACTATCAAGGAAAAGGTCAAACATTATGATTATTTTCATAATGATAAATATCTTTATGCTATAGGTTGAAGGTACTGTACAGATGGTAGTTGGGTTTGGACAGAAATCAATGGACTCGCCATACGGGAAGTTTGTGCTGGACAAGATGGATGAGGCTCTCACTCTGTCCGAGGCCTATGTTGAGAAGTATCTGCCAGAGGAGGAGGAGGTTGAAAATATCAAAGAGGAGGATCAAGGTAAGATACAGCTCTGAGGAGGACTGACTTTTTCAGCAAAAATGGGTGATATTTTTTTATGGCAATAAAACATTTGTTGTCAGGACTCGTTGGAAGCGTCTAATTGAGAAAGTTCCAATGAGTGCAATAATGGCCACAGCATATGTTTTTGGTGAGAATTATTAAAGAAAAGGGAACCTTTTGTATGGAGAAAATAAATACATAGAATTTTTGTTTCACATGTATGAGCTATATTTAACATTAAGAGTTAACATTGTAACAAAACCTTATCTGCTGACTCTAACTACTAGTGTCGTCTGTTAATAACCTTTGCAAACAGTTTGGACCCAGATCAGTAATGTTGGGCCTGATCTGGATCCAAACTGTTTGACACTTTGATGGTATTCCTGAAATAATTTTTTGAAAAAGTTTATTGTAAAAGAAATAAGCAGAGGACAAAAAAGCATGCAAAATTACCCAGTGGGCAAAGATTTGAACTCTTTCTGAATAAAATGTTGTCATTTTACAGGTGTCCCCGAAAAAGAAATATCCAAATCACCTGCGACGGAAGATGCCAACACATTCACCAGAGTTACTGCCCTTAGTAGTAAACTACGCCAGAGAATGTACAAGAGAGCTATGAGGGATCTTAGAGGTCTGCGCGTCAGAAGTCAGGAGAGATTAGAAAAGTTGAATTTTACTATTGACCTGGTGAGTTTCACTGAGAACATAATTAAAGTCATGCTTAAATATAATGTGTTTCTCACTATACTTGCTAGGAGGTTTACCATTGACCTGGTGAGTTTCACTGACATTGACATAAAATAGTGAAAGTATACATGCGTAAAGTACTGGTTAACTGCTTAGTCAAGCTTGCCCAAGAAAAATTGTAGTTTAATGTGAACTGACCATCTCAACATGACCATAGCTGTTTACTGTTACATAAAACCTCGCCCAAACAAAACTTGCTTATTTTAGCAATTTAATTCAATTTTTAGTCCCTCTCACTTTAGCTTGTAAAAAATGTTGTCTTATCCCCATTAGAAAAGTGTAGATCCTGATCAGTCATCTTATTAATCTGTATCTGCAGTGTTTCTGTGAGAGTGCCTGACGCAATAAATTGACTGCTGACGCACTGACAGTTTGTCTGTGCGTTTACGTCACGCACACAAAAACAGCAGCGAGAACGAAATACTGTCGTCTTTATGTGCTGAGATCTAAGGACTTCCAAGTTTACCTCGATGATAAATATGGAAAATAGACCTGCGCACAAATATCTTTGCTGGGTATTTCCATGGCCTATCTGATTAAATTCAAAAAGGACGACTGGGCATGTCAAAAGTCATTGGTGATTCGCACAGATTGGGTTTCGTTTCAAATAATTTTGGCTTGTTTGGCTTTCGCTGCTATTTTGGGCCATTATACAGTATGAATTTTAAAGAAGTAGTCTAGAAAAGAAAGTTTTCTTAGCTCCAATGCACTAAAATATATAAGACAATGGTTTTAAAAGAAACAAAACCAATGCTTCACTGTCTATTTTTAGACTGACAGTCTGCGCATGGGTAAAGCGCTCAACTGTTAAACAACAATGCCTGCCCTGTCATGAAATTGGTGAACAGACGCTTTTTATTCTTGTCCCCTGAAGGATATGACTTTAACTACAAGCAACACAACATTGCATAATTCCTGTGAAACAGAAAATGTTAACAAAGCCGTTGATCACGTCTACCGATAGTAAAACCTGCACCGAATTTCGAGACTACCATTATCTTACGATATTATTTTTTACATGAAAAAAGTTCTGACCCTCTAAATTTTCCAATGACCCCCAAATTTTCAAACAAGGGGTCATCAATAACCCCAAAAAATTCTGGTCTTGCAGAAACACTGTATCTGCACTGTTTAAAGATAAAGCAGTATTAAAACACCTCTACAGAAACAATTATGTAAGTATTGACTAAGTATAAATGTACCTGAATGTCCTTTTGAGCTAGTCCTAAATGAAAATCCCAGCTGAACACCTTCAAGTTCAAAAATAAAGCAAAAAACTAAAAATCTTAAAATATACTACTACCTTAATGGACAAACAAATGGTTAGGTAGTCAGTTTTACAAACACACTTTCGGGTTAATTGTTGTCTTGCTTTAGGTATAGTTGAGTTATCTCTTGTATTGTCTACAGATTCAGTATGCTAAGACGGGTCTAGATGGAGTGAAGGATATGGCTGAAGAGAAGTACGAGTTGGTTCACACCAAGGTGGTGGATACCTGGGGCCAGATCACTGTAGAATAACTGTATAATATTTCTCTTGTATTGTCTACAGATTCAGTATGCTAAGACGGGTCTAGATGGAGTGAAGGATATGGCGGAGGAGAAGTATGAGCTGGTTCACACCAAGGTGGTGGATACCTGGGGCCAGATCACTGTAGAATAACTGTATAATATTTCTCTTGTATTGTCTACAGATTCAGTATGCTAAGACGGGTCTAGATGGAGTGAAGGATATGGCGGAGGAGAAGTATGAGCTGGTTCACACCAAGGTGGTGGATACCTGGGGCCAGATCACTGTAGAATGACTGTATAATATTTCTCTTGTATTGTCTACAGATTCAGTATGCTAAGACGGGTCTAGATGGAGTGAAGGATATGGCGGAGGAGAAGTATGAGCTGGTTCACACCAAGGTGGTGGATACCTGGGGCCAGATCACTGTAGAATAACTGTATAATATCTCTTGTATTGTCTACAGATTCAGTATGCTAAGACGGGTCTAGATGGAGTGAAGGATATGGCGGAGGAGAAGTATGAGCTGGTTCACACCAAGGTGGTGGATACCTGGGGCCAGATCACTGTAGAATAACTGTATAATATCTCTTGTATTGTCTACAGATTCAGTATGCTAAGACGGGTCTAGATGGAGTGAAGGATATGGCGGAGGAGAAGTATGAGCTGGTTCACACCAAGGTGGTGGATACCTGGGACCAGATCACTGTAGAATAACTGTATAATATCTCTTGTATTGTCTACAGATTCAGTATGCTAAGACGGGTCTAGATGGAGTGAAGGATATGGCGGAGGAGAAGTATGAGCTGGTTCACACCAAGGTGGTGGATACCTGGGGCCAGATCACTGTAGAATAACTGTATAATATCTCTTGTCTACAGATTCAGTATGCTAAGACAGGTCTAGATGGAGTGAAGGATGTGGCGGAGGAAAAGTACGAGTTGGTTCCCACCAAGGTGGTGGATACCTGGGGCCAGATCACTGTAGAATAACTGTATAATATCTCTTGTATTGTCTACAGATTCAGTATGCTAAGACGGGTCTAGATGGAGTGAAGGATATGGCGGAGGAGAAGTATGAGCTGGTTCACACCAAGGTGGTGGATACCTGGGGCCAGATCACTGTAGAATAACTGTATAATATCTCTTGTATTGTCTACAGATTCAGTATGCTAAGACAGGTCTAGATGGAGTGAAGGATGTGACGGAGGAAAAGTACGAGTTGGTTCCCACCAAGGTGGTGGATACCTGGGGCCAGATCACTGTAGAATAACTGTATAATATCTCTTGTATTGTCTACAGATTCAGTATGCTAAGACGGGTCTAGATGGAGTGAAGGATATGGCGGAGGAAAAGTATGAGTTGGTTCACACCAAGGTGGTGGATACCTGGGGCCAGATCACTGTAGAATAACTGTATAATATTTCTCTTGTATTGTCTACAGATTCAGTATGCTAAGACGGGTCTAGATGGAGTGAAGGATATGGCGGAGGAGAAGTATGAGCTGGTTCACACCAAGGTGGTGGATACCTGGGGCCAGATCACTGTAGAATAACTGTATAATATCTCTTGTATTGTCTACAGATTCAGTATGCTAAGACGGGTCTAGATGGAGTGAAGGATATGGCGGAGGAAAAGTATGAGTTGGTTCACACCAAGGTGGTGGATACCTGGGGCCAGATCACTGTAGAATAACTGTATAATATCTCTTGTATTGTCTACAGATTCAGTATGCTAAGACGGGTCTAGATGGAGTGAAGGATATGGCGGAGGAGAAGTATGAGCTGGTTCACACCAAGGTGGTGGATACCTGGGGCCAGATCACTGTAGAATAACTGTATAATATCTCTTGTATTGTCTACAGATTCAGTATGCTAAGACAGGTCTAGATGGAGTGAAGGATGTGGCGGAGGAAAAGTACGAGTTGGTTCACACCAAGGTGGTGGATACCTGGGGCCAGATCACTGTAGAATAATTGTATAATATATCCCTCTTGTATTGTCTACAGATCCAGTATGCTAAGACCGGTCTAGATGGTGTGAAGGATATGGCGGAGGAAAAGTATGAGTTGGTTCACACCAAGGTGGTGGATACCTGGGGCCAGATTACTGTAGAGACAGCAGAGGGAATTGAAGAACTGCCAGAGGTCAGTACTTTAGCCTTTCTCCAGTTTGGTTATACACCGCAGGGGACAAAAATTCCACTCATCTGCTCGTAATTACAAGTGAAATCTAGAAAAGACGAGTTTTTCTTCCCAAAGCACTCGTCCTACAGAACAAGTGCTTTGGGAAGAATTACTCGAGGAATTCATAATACATATTACTCCCTTATTGCATACGCTTTTAAAGGACAAAAGTGCATGTGTTTGCAGGACAAGTGAAAATTGTAAGTCACTAGTCCTGCAGGACAAGTGCAATATTGAAATATTTTTGTCCCCTTCTACACCACTAGAAGGCTGTTGTAAGTCTTTGGCAGATATGATTTACGACCTTGGTTTCTAAGTGGTAATATAACATGCTCGACACAAAGGATAAGTCGACATGTTTAAAGAATAAACTGCTTTAGCTGCATTTTGTAAAATATACAAAATATGAAATTGTGCAAATTGCAAATTTGTTTTGTTTTGTAAATTTCACCAAATTGTTTTCCTTCAAACATAAAAAAGGATTGGTGCTTTTGAAAACAACCCAGTAATTGAGAGCTGCAGCAATACACAGAAGCCTCAATTTGATATGTTACAGGCCTCTCAATTTGATTTTGATATGATTCAGACTAGCAGTATTTTTCAAAGTTTTATTCACAACATGTACGGCTTCAAATGACATAAAAGTAATATAATCAGGATTTTCTCTTTACTTTTCTCTTTACCTTTTTCAAAATGCGGCGAATTGACCCCCATTATATAAAACAAGAAGGTTCATTTCATTGGGTCATTTGGGAAAGATGGGGGTCATTTACTTTGCCGATAGGGGGTTCGGGAAAACCCTGTTTAATAACTAGAAACTGAGGTACACATGTAGCCCTTTCTTCGCTTTCATCCCGAAAGCAGTGTTGCCAAACTTCTTGACTTGAAATGTCAGGGCTCACGCAACACAACTTTATGGCTTCAATTTTATAAACAACGCTGATGGTAAAATGACTCGAGGGTATTGACTGGCTTGTAGATAGGATGTCAGCCATTCAAATTATCTGTTTCATCACAAATCTCAGAAAGGGATAAAGCTGAAGACGGTTTAAAAAGCTGGCACAACAAACATCAAATTGAACCAAGTGCATAACGAGACATTGTAAATTAGACAAGGTAAATCAAACCAAACCTAAGGAACTGTGTTCTTGGTGCATCATAGTGAATCGTTGCACCTCTTCTAAAGGATGTTTCGCCAAGATACACAAGTGAGAATGGGTGTGGACCAGTAATTGAAATGAGTTTTCAAATCCAGTTTAAGAATCACACTAGTTGGATCAAAATGTTTGCTTCTACCCTTTGAGGACATGAAAATCCTAAACAGGTACTATAACAAACACTCTAGCACACCTAGCCTATAGAGCCAAAGCTGAAAAAATGTGATCTATCAAATAATAATTCCGTTTTCAAAGCACGAGGAAAATGTGTGCTAGCTTACGTCATTTGTTACCGCAAAATGATGTCAGTCATAGCGTTTTTATGCTTGAAAGACATTACAAATACATGTAAACGTATGCAACACAGTCCAATTATTGGGGTAGGGGGGATTTCCTCAGTGCAATGGTGGCAAGTTGGAAGAAGTTGCAGACTTTAAATGTATTTTTGTTGTTTGTGTGTAAGAATCAAAATAGATCCGCTTTATCGCGTGAATTGTTGAGTAATAATTCACTGTTTGGAGGTCAGTTGTAAAGAAGATAAAATCACGAGCGCGCAGCGCGAGTGATTTATCTTCGTACAACAGACCTCCAAACAGTGAATTATTACTCAACAATTTACTGCTAGAGCTGATCTATTTCTTAAGCGAAGACCCAGATGAATGCCGCATAAGACAGCATTTCATCAAGGTCTTCAGAGAAAGAAATAAAATATGTAGTCGAAATTATAACTGTGGCCCCTCAATATAAACAATAAAGTCCATTGCTCTGAAAAGGGTTAATATCTGGACCCATCCGACCCATGGATTCTTGCAATATTCAAATGTTTAGAACACAATGCTTTGGGTAAAAGAACCATCTAATTGTGACGATTTTTTTGAGCACCCACAACATAAGCTTTGGTGAAGAAATAAAAATTATTTTTTGGTACGCACACGTAACTATAGGCCTGAATATTTCTTTCAGACTTTTGAAGGAAGAACAATAGCTGTGGCTCGTAGATTGACCTGTCAGGTGCGACAGAGTGTGAAAGTCATTACTGGTTATCTCCCAGAGGGGTATCAGCCTGATGCTGTTAGAGAGAGACTTGTACATGCCAGACAGTTTTCAGAAGACCTCTATGGATCTTTCAAGGAGGTAATGTGTTTAGTTCAGTACAGTTAAAACTTAATGATTTATTCCCTATACAGTCAGACCTCGTTATAACGACTAACGATACAACGGAATATTCGACATCCGACCAAAATGTCATGGGGACGGATCTTTTCTTATCAAAATTACTACCTTATAACGGAAATCACGCTTACCGACACCGACGGTCATTCCTGGGGACAAATCTCAATTTTGAATGCAATTTTCTGTCTTTAGAGCGACAGAAAATATTAGCCGATAATTTGTTTTCATAAAACTATCCAAGTGCCGAAAACCGTTTCGCATGATGTCGCAACAATACCATAGACAGGTAATCAAGGGAGACTAATTCAACAATGACCACTTAATTGGTCGGTAGAGTTAACACACCGTATCTTTTGATATCTTAACAGGTACCGCTTTAATTGTTTGACCAGTGGTCATCAATTATCTTAATTGAAATAATTTGAGCTCTTTAATTGATTGAGAAGTTGAGAACTTTGAGTAGAGATGTCAAAAAATGGGTATTTAAAGATGCACACCGTCGGATTGTTTTATCAAACCTCTTTTGAATTAACCTACATTATGTCGCAACCTCCTGCTAAACGACGCAGAACGCAGTTCTCTATCGCCGAGAAGAAAGAGATCGTCGCCTACAAGACTGACCATCCCAAGTCTACCCAAGATGACATCGCAGCTCACTTCGCCAGAGAATGGGGAAACAGGTCGGCAGATCAACCGTCAGTGACATTCTCCGTGACAAAGAAGTGGACCAGCACACCGAAAGATGGAGACTCATCTCTACGCAAACGTATGGGGAGACATGACAACTTAGAGCAGGCGCTTTTCCTCTGGTTCAACGACGTTCGAGCAAAGAACGCCATCATCAATGATGACATGCTGATAGAGAAAGCCAAGACGTACGGAAATCAACTCGGTGTACAAGACTTCGCATATTCCAAGGGCTGGCTACAGAAGTTTAAGAAGAGACATGTCATCTCCAAGCACGTCGCACATGGAGAGGCGGACAGCGCAGACCCCGTTGCTGTGAGTCAGGGTAGATTACGGCTTCAAGAAGACCTCGCTGCATATGATCCCCAGGACATCTACAACATGGACGAGACTGGGTTGTTTTACCGCTTGCTACCTAATTCCACTCTTGCAACAGGTCCGGTCAGTGGAAAGAAGAAACAGAAAGAAAGAATAACCGTTGCGCTGTGTGCCAATGCTATAGGCACAGACAAGCTGGTTCCACTGGTCATCGGGAAGAGTGCACACCCACGATGTTTCGGCAAGACATTTAACCCGAGTGTATACGTCAATAACACCAGCAACAAGAAAGCTTGGATGACCGGCGTCGTTTTTCAAGATTGGCTGAACAAGTTCAACCGTAGAATGAGAGTTGCTGGACGTCACGTGATTCTGCTCGTCGACAACGCTACCAGCCATTCAGCAGAGGGGCTCCGACTGACACATGTTGTTGTGAAGTTTCTTCCGCCGAATACGACGGCATACATCCAGCCAATGGACGCAGGAATCATACGCAACTTCAAGGGGTTCTACAGAGGTCTACTCGTACGCTATTTCTTGCGGTGCATCGAGGACGGACAAGAGCAGGTCGTTTCTATCAAGACAGCCATCACATACGTCAAAGAAGCATGGGCGTCAGTTAAACAGTCAACCATAGTCAACTGCTGGCGCCACGTCAAGATTCTGCCACCTACGCAACAGCCGACGACCAACGTTGAGACCGACGACGATCTTCCACTCGCTGAGCTACAGAGACTACTGCACCGATTGCCTGCTGCTGAAGACAGAATGAATGCTGCTGACTACCTCATCATCGACAGGGAGATTGAAACAGGTGAAATGCTAACCGACAACAGCATTTTGGATCTCGTTACTGAGACTAGATCAGCCGACCAGATGAGCGACAACGACGAAGAAGACGAACCAGAAGAGCCAACTGTCAAGAAGATTGATGCCAGAAAAGGTCTGGCTCAGGTTATCAGCTTCTGTGAGCAGAACCCAACACTATCTACACATCTAGATGATCTATGGAAGGTTATGCGCGCCATGGACACGTACAGTGGTTGTGCTGTACAGAAGACATTGTTTGATTTCCTTAAGAAGTAACCATAGACTATGCGACTGTTATGATGGGAATGAAATGTTATGTGAAAAATGTGCTTATTAACCCATATAAGCCAAATTGACTTTTATTGATTTTTTTTATAAACTATTCAACTAAGCAAACAGTGAAAATCCTGAGCATATGCTATGTAGTGTCTGATCTGGGTCTGCATTGTTTCTCTGTCCCATTAAAAGGACACCAAGTTATATGGGCTAATTACAAACGTGCTTAAACTGCTCAAGTGTGCTATCATATCCAGGGTTCATACATGTTCTGAGTTGTTATTGTTTAATGACATGCACTATTAAATCATATTAAATGTGAATGTCTTTGTTATTCTTTATTCCCTTAAATTGTCTGTTGTCTTTTAGTACAAAGTCAAAAGGAATATTATATGTACATGTATATCCACTACATGTACATAGAATACGCATTTTGGTATTGTACTAATTGAAGGTACATGGCTACTCATTTGGCGATCCCAACACCACTGATTCTTTATAACAGCAAATTCACTTTAACGTCACAATTTACAGGGAACAAACATCGTCATTATAAAGAGGGTTGACTGTAGTTCAAAGTACCCACTTATTTGAAATAAATGTGATGTGATGACAGATAAAGGACCTTAAGGCCCTGTCACACTATAACGTTTTAGCCAACATATGCTGACGTATGAAAAATATATCCAATATGCTGGCATACGCTGAAATCGAATTAAAAAATCAGAGAAAGCCTCTCCTTGAACTTATACAAAGCGTATGCTAAACGAACATAGAACGTGTGTCTAACGTATGAGTAACTTATTCATAACTTTTCCTAGCGCAACATAACTTATACTTGTACTAGTGTGTAACAGCGTATGCCCAGCGCTTTACTAGCGCTCTTGACTTATGAGAAACTTATGCATAACGATCAAATAACTTATGCTGAATTGAGCATATAAAGTTCTTTAACGTATGCATAACTTACATGTAGCGTACATCCAACGTATGTCGAACTTATGTCTAACATATAATAATGTACAAACTTGTGGGACCTCTTCGCCGTATGACGACGTATACCACCGTACTGTAGCGTGTTCGTAACATATTGAAAACATATCTCTAACTTATGCAGCGTACACCAGCATACTTGCTGAATTTTGCATACGTTCGCATACGTTGGTGCTAACGCACCTTAACGTATGCATAACTTACCTGTTGCATACATCTAACTTATGCCTTACGTATAAGCAATACGTCGGCATACGCTGGCGATTTTTTATGCAAGCACAAAAGTTTTGGATCTCTTCGCCTTATGACAACGTATACCAGCGTACTGTAGCGTGTTCATAACGTGTTTAAAACTTATGTCTAACTTATTCAGCGTACATCAACGCTTGCTGAGTTTCTCATACGTCCGCATACGTTGGTGCTAACGTACCTTAACGTATGCATAACTTACCTGTTGCGTACATCTAACTTATGTCGAACGTATAGAAGCAATACGTGCACATACGCTGGCGATTTTTATCCAAGCACAAACTTTTGGTCCACGTTGTCGTATGTCAACGTATACCAAGGTATTATAGCGTGTTCGTAACATGTTTAAAACCTATGTCTAACGTATTCAGCGTACACCAACGTACTTGCTTAATTTCTCGTACGTCGGCATACGTTGGTGCTATACGTGGTAGTGTGACAGGGCCTTTAGATGATTTATAAATTATAGTTAATTTCCTATCATTCCAAGTAGTTATGTATTTGGTGCATAAAAAGAAACTACTGTCCTGCCAGTCAAGAGTGACAGTGAGGTCATGTTTTGTTTACAAAGTTATCAGGGGATGATTTGTGTATTAATCCTATTCTCAGGATAGGATTAATGCACAAGTGATCTATTGATTCGCGTTAGCTCAAGGATAGTGTACAACTTAATGTTTTACTCAGCGATTGTAAACAAAATCTTACTTTACTGTTACTCTTGGTTGGCACGCCAGTACTGGCTGAGATGTTTCTTTTAAGCACCCAACACATATGTTTTGATAGTGAAAATCTTTTTTTATATAATACAATTTAATACTCCTTTAATTGGAACTTCAATTACAAGGAGCACAGAGGCTCAGCGTTAGTGTTAAGACTCGAGGTCGAAGGGTTGCTAGTTTGAGACTTACAATGGCAAAGTCAATTGTCAATTCCAAATCTAAAGCAGTTTCTGTAAAAAGTAATCTTTCAAATATTACTTTCAGTTCATTTGATGTCATTGGAGAATTTGGGGCTCAATGATGGAGTGCTTGACTCCACCGAGGGGCTGCGGGTTTGAGCCTCAGCAACGCCACTGCGTTGTTTCCTTGTGCAAGACACATTAATCCTAGCTTAGTACTGGTTCAACCCAAGAAGATCCGTCCCTACATAACTGAAAGATTGTTAATGGGATGTAAGAATCAAATAAAAAATCATTGAAGAATTGTTAGATCACATGATTGCCACAAGTCACCTGCTATTCTAAAATGGTGGGTTTAACCAAACCTTAGTCTATGTGCGTGGAGCACAGAAGAGCATAAGACTTGGGATCGAAGGGTTACTAGTTGATTCGAGCCTCGCCACTTGACAAGTCACTGTGTTGTGTCCTTGAGCAAGACACTTTATCCTCTGTTTAGTACTGGTTCAGGTCATTTTCCTCCCTTCCGCTGAATCATTCAAGAAGGGTTGTTGTCAGTTACAAGCCAAAGTATGTGCACAAAGTACTGGTTAACTGCTTGTTCAAGCATGCCCAGGAAAAAGTGTGTTTAGGTGAACTGACCGTCCCGCCATGACCATAGCTGTTGACTTGGGTTGTAAAGCAACAAAACAAAGTACTGGTTCAACCCAGGAAGACGGGAAAATGTCCCTACATAACTGAAAAAGGATTAACTGGAACATAAAGAATCAACGCAGAGAAAAAAAATCTTGAGCCCTACCATACTCTTGTCGTATAAACTACAGTAGAACCTGTCTCAAGTGGCCACACAAAAAGAAGACCAAAATTGGTTTTCAAGACCGATCATTGCTTAATGCAGGTCAGAAGTATTGCAGAATGCTCCAAGGGGAGCATTTTGCAGTACTTTAGACCTTCATTAAGCTACCATTAGTCATTAAGATCTTTTTGTCTATTTTTTAGAGGCTGCTTAAGACGGAGTTTTAATGTAAACTGATAGTTTCATGCTTTGCTTTTTGACAGGCTCACAAGTTTGAAGATGTTCCCATGTGGGCTCTTTCGCTGGCTAAAGAAAAGATGTCCTACCTTCAACAGACTGTTGCTTTCCTGACGGACACCTTACTTGTTACACCTATAACATGGCTGGTAAGACTGCCCTTGACCTTTATACTCCCAAAGCGTTAAATGGTAATTTCTTCTCCATCAGGTTAAACATATGTTTTGGGTGCTCAAAAGAACCGTCTCATCGAGACGGTTCTTTCAAGTACCCACAACGTAATGTTTTGTTTGAGAAATAAGTAAAATAATTTTCAGTAACATACTTACCTGGAAGCCTGGATGAAGAAACGTTTTCATATATGCTGAACCATACTGAATTCAGAAGAGATTTATAGAATTGATGCTGTTGGATGCTTTTTAGTTTGTTGCTAAATATTGTACTTGTATTTGGCTGATTTTTAGTTGCATATGCACGCAGGTTTTACTGCTTATTTTAGTGCTTTTAGCTATCAGTGCTGTAAATGTTATGAGGAAATATTTTTCGTCTCTAGGCGAGTAACATGAGGAGAGCAGACAGTGGCTGAGTTGTTGAATGTTAGACTTTGGATCAAATTAATATAGGGTCACTAGTTCCAGACTCGCAGGAGGCACAGTGTTAATTGGAACTATAGGGAGTGTGATGGCTCAGTGGTAGGGAAAGGTTTGAGATCAAGATGTCTCTAGATGGCTCAGTGCACTAGTGAAATGTTTGAGATGAACAGTCTCCGGTTAGAGACTCCTAAGTTACTGTGTGTCTTTGAGCAAGACACTATATACTCTGCTTAGTACTGGCCCTGAGGTTATAAAACTTTTCATGCTCAACCAAACTGAGCATGAAATTTCATCTACTCGTAAACACTAAAATACCGACATATAAAGACATTTCTAGCTTTAAGTTTCTCAGATGTATTTATCATGCTTATAGATGCCTTTTAGCATTTATGAGCAGGATAAATTTCGTGCCAAGCTGATTTGAGTATGAAAAAAGTTTTATAACCTCTGGGCCTGGTTTATCGCCGGAAAACAAGAAAACCTTCCGACCTGACTGAAATTATTGATTAGATTAGCAGCTTTTTTCCTTCAAATTGCGGATAGGAAGCGTACAAAATATTGCTTCTTGGCTCTCTAGCCAGCGGCCATTTTGATTTGAAGCCATCAGCATTGTGGACTGAACCCTGGGAGGTATGTTTACATGTCCGAGTGCATGTATTATGTGTACCTTTATGTTCAGTCTACATAGATTACCTCCCTTTATCTTTGTTTCCACCTTTTGTTTGTAGTGCAGTTTTAGCTTTAGATTCTTCTGTTGCGCTTGTAGTTTTTCTAATATATACTGAGGGAAAAAAGTTTAGCAATATACTTTTGGGATTCACAATTAAATTTTAATTTCATAATACAAAAATATATGTTACACATAATGTAAAGTCCGATTTTAAGTCTCCTTGCTAAAACAGCTTATCTGACAATTACGCTAATATTTTTTCTGCTAAAAGTTTCATTTTTCATCCAATGTTTAGATATAAAAGCCAAAAAAGTGAAAACCGGTTTAAAACTGAAATTTCTGGTCACCACTTTCATACAGTTTTTAGTTAAAAAAGTGTATTTTTTCAAAAAAAAAACCCTTTCAATTAATTAGTGTTTGAAATTATAATGCTCAGATCAAATCTTCGCTATGAAATTGTAATTTGTTTCTATTGACCTCTTGAGGCTAGCTATCAGATCATTTGCAAACAACGGACATGTTTGCACACTTGCTAATAAAAAATATCAATGCTAAAACGATCTCCTATGGGAAAACCCATTATAACTAATTGCTAAACTTTTTTCTCTCAATATATTAACCCTTTGTTTACTGGTTATTCCTGAATGTATACTTTGACGAATAGTATAAATGCAGATGAAATTTCGCATAATGTGGCATATTCATTTAGGGTCTTCACTGAAAGACAAAAAAAATGAACTTGAGAAAAATACAATTTTTGATATTTCAAAATTATTAATGGACTTCTCAAAGTACAATTGACCATCCCAAGTTTATTATATCAACTAGAAGGAAGATTCTGTTAGTACATAAAGGGTTAAGCTTGGTTTTCTAGATTTTAGTTTTGTTTTATTTTTATGTTGCAATCCATTTATTTTCGTTTCTGTTTAGAATACCTTATTTGTATTATTTTGTTGTAAAATGCAATGCTCTATATAGTTCTCTGCCGTCTTTCTATTATTCAATATTGTCATTTACGAGTATGTTGAATGATGCGATAAATATATATTGTCGAGTATGAAAAATGTTCAATTCTGAATGCATCTGAAAGAACTTTTAAAATGCCTTTTCAAATGATATTAGAAACAAAGCAAGTTTATTTTTTGATGAAAATTTCATTGAGACGGTTCTTTTAAGTACCCACAACATATGATAAAGAAAATAATATCCCAGTGGGGACCTGTCCTAAGTTCTGGAGAATGGTCTGAAATATATTCATGAAATGATTCAAACAGTGGGTTGATTTTCTCGCCAAAATGATAATACATGTATTTAAAATATGATAATAAATAAAAAGATATTTCTATAATACACATTCAAAACTGCCTAACCACTGGTATCCTATTATACTGGTAGACTTAATGCCAGTGGAAATCTTGATGCACTAAACCAATACATTCAAAAATGAGTTCAAGACTTATAATAGTGTTCAATAATTTGGATCCAGATCAGGCCAGACATTTTCCAGACAAAATGTCTGGCCCTATCTAGATCCAAATTGTTGGACAATGATGGTATTCCTGAAAATTATTTAAAGTTCTTTTTGAGCAGAAAAAATGGATATGACATGGCATGTATGAAGTTATTTGCTATGCAAAGCGTTAAGGGTTGGACACCAATTCCATTTAAAAAAAGCAAACATTTTCACATTAAATTGTAGATCTACAAGGGTTAGTCAAAAATAACTGAAAACATTTAATTCAAGTAAAATGGACATATCTTTTGATGATAATTCATTGCAGTTATGTCATCTGTTCAAACACCTAATTTATTTAAGTTGGTAGGCATTTTGTACTGGTTGCTTGGCAACAGAATATGACCAGTTAAGTTTTCACGCTGTAATACATAAATATCTAAGCATTGCTATGGAAACAATGTTAAAGTAATGCTTTACTCACTGTCTTTTGACACCTTCAAAGAAACAATTCTGTTTCTATGGCAACACAATCCTGATGTATTTGAATTTTTGACTCCTTTTGTTGCTAAGCAACGCATACAATCAGTGTTCACCTAAACATTTACAAACCAAGTAAAATGAAAAGACAATATGTTATATATACTAATAAATGTCAAATATGTCTTTCACAAAACACTTTCAAGCACACAAGCTTTTTAAGACCTACTGTATATTCCTGGTGGCTGAGATCATAAAGTGACGATCTTCAGTTGCCTAGCAACCATAAAAAAGCTTCAGTGGGGTAAAGATTTAGTGTCAAAACATCTATGACATATCAAACTTAAAAAAGACAGCCACATTTCTTTATTGTCTACAATGTGAAGCAAAAATGTTATGAAGTAGGGCTCAGATATTTTTGACTGACCCTCGTATAACCTTCAATTAAATATGAATTCATTTCTTTGTAGGTACCCATTAAAAAAGAAGCTGAATCAGTGGAGATGGAAGATGTAAAACCTACAGTTACAAGTATTAAGTCAGAGATGGAACCGGTTGAAAAGGAGGATGTGAAACCTATAGTTACCAGCGTTAAAAAGGAGGAACCAATGGTTACCAGTATTAAAAAGGAGGAACCGGTGAAAAAGGATGTGAAGCCCGCAGTTGATAGTAAAAAATAAGAGTGACCTTTCATCAAAGATATAATCCTAGCATAATATAAAATTCATCATGTGGAAATGATCTATCTCTGACATCAAGTAACTGCTTTTGAAAAATCGATCTGAGATGACTTGAAATTTGTTATAAACCCTTAAAATTCCAATCACGAGAAGTCGCCTGCTTTTGTCCTCTGCAGAATTTTTTAGAAGTATCTTTGACAGAGTAGATCCATATCAGACGGCTCAGAGCTCTGAAAACAGGAGTCCCAGAGCCGTCTTTGCCAAAAAGTGGGAGTCCCACAATACAAAAGAATATAGCCTCCTTCAAAAAATAGGAGTCCCAGCACCAAAAATTGGAGTTCAGAACTGCAAATCGTCAGTTAGTGAGAGCTCTGCGGCTCCTATAGGAGCAGTCTGATCTGGGTCCATACTGTTTCCTCTAAACTAACTTTAGCAAGTAATGTTAAAAAAAAATGCAGACGACTGAAGCAGACAAAATTTTTAAAGTAGAGTCTGGTTTTTTTATTTCGGAATTTTTGTTTTTTTGTTCTGAAAACACCAAGTTTTATAAATGGTTTAGAAGCATTAGGGTGTGACTGCCATTGAGATAGTGAAGATTTGTATACAGGTAAATACCTAGATATCCGAAATCATCTATACTCATTGACAGTACAAATCGCCCTTTGGCCTTCTATGGTAAACATAACCTATTTTTGGCACACATTTTGTCAATCAATAAAATCGGTGTTTTCCAAACAAAAATAATTTCTGAAATGAAATAATAGACTGTTTAATGCAATTTTTAGATGACGCTTTAAGTGTTAATACATGTAACCAGTTACAATCAATATAATACAAGTTGCAATCATAATTTTTTCTGACTTGTACGGAATTTGACTTAAAATTAAAAAAAAATAAAAGGAAATTTTCTGTTAAGATAGTTTCATTTGCAACCCTCTTGGTGTTGGATTACAACATGAAAAGTTTGTAGACATTAAAGATATTTTTGCAGTATTTTGGACATTGAAATCAGGACTTAAGTTAAGGAAAATTTATTTTTCTTATTTTTCAACCAAACACATGTTGTGGGTACTTAAAAGAACCATCTCAATGAGACAGTTCTTTTGAGCACCCAAAACATATGCTAAAACTGATTGGAAAGAGAATATTTACACGTTTACGCTAAAATTTCATGTTTATCTAAACCCGTTGATTTCGATTGATCTGGCCTAAAAATTGACAACCCTTAACCCTTTAAAGCATGAAACCCCTAAAAAGGTACAGAGTACTTTGGCAATTGGAAATGAGGCATAATGCAGCATTTCATCAGGGTCTACAATGTTTGCTTAAGGACAAAATCCATCTTCAGAAAATGAAATCTATTATTTGGAAATTATAACCTGTAACCCCTCCATATATACAGTGGACCATCCTTTATCCCCTGCTTAGTACTGGTTCAATCCAGGAAGACAGAAAATTGTCCCAATATGACTGAAATTGTTGACATGGGCATAAAGCATCAAGACATGGACCTTCCCGACTTGACTGTATCAAATGTTACGGAAAATTCCATTGGTGGAAAAGGGGTTTGAGCACCAACCACCCTATAAAAACTGCCATGCTACAGATATATTATGAATTTTGTTGCTTTATAAAAAAAAAGGCTGGATGTCATACTGTCGTGCCAACCAAGAGTGACAGCGACAAATTTTGTTTACAATTGTTAAGTAAAATATAAACTTGCACACTCCACTTGAGCTAATGTGAATCGATAGATCACTGTGTATTAATCCTATCCTGTGGGTAGGATTAATAAACAAGTGATCCAACAATTCTAAGTCCCTGATACTTTTGTACACAAAACATATCAGTCACGCTTGGCTGGCAGGACAGTAGTTTGTCTGCAAAGGAAGAAATGTCACAAAATTGATTGGTGCTTAAAGTCTTCAATTTTTGGAAAAGAAAACAATTCATCCTAACCGTTGAGGTGCATGAAGCTTGCAAGCTTTTTAACCCTTTAAAATGTAACTTTGTGTATCACGAGTAGTCATCTGCTGAATTGGTTTAGAAGTCTTTTTGACAAACAGTGTAGACTCAGATCGACACTATTTGCCTTTTTGTCAATGTCAGCAAAAATATCTAGCAGTCTACTTAAGCAGACAGCATTTTCAGATTATTTTTTGCTGGTGTTTTCAGGGGGTATTCACATGAAAGTTTCTAACTTTCTCAGAACAGTAAATTTGCTGTGTATTTTGGTACATTCCAACAATATCTGTCCTGCCAGCCAAGAGCGACAGTGATGTCTTGTTTTGTTTACATTTGTTAAGTAAAACACTTGTGCACTCCACTTAAGCTAATGCGAATCGATAGATCACTTGTGTATTAATCCTATCCTGTGGATAGGATTAATACACAAGTGGTCTACCGATTCTAAGTCCCTGATAACTATGTACACAAAACATGATGCCACTGTCACTCTTGGCTGGCAGGACAGTACTGTATTTATTATATCTACTCCAGTCATTATTGTTCTCTTTGTGATGTAAGAACATTTTCCTTCAAAATATTTATGTATCGGTCTAAATAGTTGTTTTGGAACAAAACAAATCAATAAAAAAATTTCTTGTCTTGTTTGTGTTTATCAGTTGATATACCTCGCAGTGACAAATACAAAGGGCTATGGGCATTAAGGGGCAATTTTGGCCCCCTCCAGAGCCAAAAACTGAAAGTTGCTTTTCACCAATTTCATCTTATTGGCTTATTAGAAGAAAAGTTCAAGTGTAAAATTCTGTCATTTATTTTTCTTTTACCAGTTGCTATGGTAACCAAAATGGCCAACAAAATAGGCTTAAAATAGAGAAATTGCCATTTTAGGCCAAATTTGAGGCTTTTGGAGACCAATTTTTTAAGAATTAGATATCAGCACAAGCAAATACCAAAAAAAATTTTGATATATTTTTTGTCGTGACAATTCTCATCATCTGTTAAATTAGAGCACAAGCAAATACCACAAAAAATATTTTAATTACTCTTTTACATGTCTCAACTTTGCTCCAAAATGGTCATTTTCCTAATTTCAGGCTATTTTGGCAGCCATATTTGTTACCATAGCAACCGTAAAAGTCGAATCAATGCCAGGCTTTTACACTTTGGCTATTGTTCTAATAAACTAATTCGAAGAAACTGGTGAAGAGCAACTTTTATTTTTTGACCTCATAGGGGGGCCAAATGCAAGTACCCCTTTATTATTATCCTTAGCAGAAACGAATCTAGGTAGTTTTGGCATTGCCAATTACAGCTAAAGTTGGTGCCATTTTTTTTGTCTATTTAACCTCAGCCACGACGACAAGAAAATATGGTGCCAAAGCTTAATGTAAATTTAGGAGAATATAATCCTTGAATTTCTGCAATAATACCAATCAAACCATTTTTCAATGCATAATTGTTCGTCATGTGCCATGCGAGATGTTGAAAACCTCTGGCTTTGCCCTGTTTTTAAATCTCTCGGAAACCCTGCGAATGTTAATTCATGAAAGTTTGATCCTTATGTTAAGCTTACTTTAACAAAATTCTCAAATCCAGCTATTAGGACCACTAAGCCGTCAACAGTTTGCTTCAAATATAGACTCCTCCAATACCACTTGCCTATTTTGAACCATCAGCAACTTCTCAAGAATGTTTGCTTGGTGACTGCAAGTTAACAAATTAGATCCCTCCCGAAAAATATGGTTACTGAGGGGTCATTGTGGCTCATTGCAGCAAAGGAACGCATTGAGACCCATCTGAAAACACTTGTCAAAATAATAAAGTTGATAGAAATCCTCTTTGTGTGACCAGTTGCACAAATTGCTAAAATTACTGTCCTGCCAACCAAAAGTGACAGTGACTTCATGTTTTGTTTACAAAGATATCAAGGGCTTAGGATCGATAGATTATAGGATAGGATTAATACTCAAGTGACCTATCGGTTAGCGTTAGCTTAAGTGAAGTGTACACGTTAGCATTTTACTTAGCAATTGTAAACAATGTATGATGTCACTGTCACTCTTGGCTGGCACAACAGTACATGTAGTATGATTCTTAAATTGGGAAAGTGTGGCTACCAGATATCTACAGCCGACCTATGTTTTGGTACCACCAATTGGGTTACTCTTGGTAAATTAAGAATACTTCCCTACATACTGATATACCTGAAGAGCCAAAGAGCAGTAGTCTTACTTCAAGGCCAAGATCATAGTAGATTCAAAGATCCTGTGTCAATCAAAAATATTTTTGCTTGTACTTTAAAACTTGTATGTCCACCTCAGAAAACCAGCACGAGCAAACGTTTCAATTGTCCCATGTTCTAGCAAGTGTTTAACCCTTAAAGCGCCAATCACGACTGCAGCAGACGACAAATTTTGCCACCTCTTTCCCAATTTTCAAAAAAAAATAAGGCATATTATATTACATAAGAATCGTCTGCCAGCAGACGATTCTCATGAAATCTCATGCCTTGTTTGTTATTTTGAAAAATTGGCAAAATTCGAAATTGTCGTCTGCTGCAAATTGTAGGTGGTGCTTTATGGGTTAATGCACAAGTGTTAGTCATAATGTTACCCCACCACAGGCTCATGGATGAGCTAATAGTATACCACTAACTCAAGCATAATGTCCCAACATTCTCGGTCATCCATGATACCACTGGGCCAAATGAACTCCAAATTCCATATGGAAAGTAAGGAAGAAGGCATAGATCAGGAATCTATACAAACTCGAAACACCGTTATGGGAAAGTGACAAAAACACAAGAAACCATCATATACAAGAGTCATGCTCTTTCCCAGCAGGTGACCAAAACCACAAGGAACGGACAAGATAGTAGAACGTAAAAAAGAAACGCATAACAAAGGATCCACAAAAAAAGCACCGCCTTAGAACGGTCAGTAAGAAGACTCCTGGAGGGCTTAAACCTGTTTGACAGTACCAAGGGCACCCTTATATCAGTATCCAAAGTGGTCCTGTTGTGACCAAGATGCCCACCACACCCATATATGGTATAATTACCCTTAAATCATTTTCTCATGAATTAGAGGGCTGACTTTGGTATGTCGCATTGAGAATGGGGCCTACCAAGTTTGTTATGCCCCCCACTTTGGGGCCAACCAAGTTTGTTATACCCCCAACTTTAAAAAAGTTAAATGGGCATATGCTTTGGGCTTATTCGTTCGTGTGTCTGTTAAAAAAAAATTAAAGCTATACTTCTACCACGACCTCTAAGTAATGACCCTCGATCCATTCATTGCATTTACCGTTACAGCCATGCCTCAAAGCCTTTTGTGGAAGTATAGGGTTTTGAATTTTCACAAATGGATTTATTTTTTAGCTCATCTGAGCTAAAGGCTCATGAGTGAGCTAATAGTATACCAGTCACTCCGGCGTCAGTCCGTCTGTCAACATTTTCAAACATCTTCTCTGAAACCACTGGGCCAATTAAACTTAATTTCATAAGGAGACTCCTTAGGATGCAGGAACGAAAGTTTGTTCGAATGGTCCTGATCACATGACCATTGATCACATGACCAAGATGGCCGCCACACCCATATATTGTAAAAACCTGTTAAAAATCTCCAGAACCAGAAGGCCAATGACCTTGGGCATTGGTATGTAGCATTTGGGATGTTGGGCCATCCAAATTCGTTCAAATGATGATCCTAGGTTGACCTTGACCTACTTAACCTCAAGGTCAAATTTGCGTCCTAATTTAAATTGAATTTTTTTTAAATGACTGTTTCTTAATATGTTAAACCTAATGAGACAATGGCTATAAATAAGTTTCAACGGTCAAGGTTGACCTTTCAGCCAAGGTCACTCATATTGGAGTCTGATCAATATTATACAATTATTGACTTCAATGAGCTAGACATTATACAATTATTGACTTCAATGAGGTAGACATAAGGATTTATCTACCTGAAAAATTGATAATTCACAGAGGCCGCTAGGCCGAGATAAATATCACTTTAAAGGGTGCCGGGCCGCGTAGCGCAGTCGGTAACGTGTCTGGCTACAGATGCGTGTCTGCTTGCAGATCCAGGGGTCGCGAGTTCGATCCCGGTCCGGTCCCATACTTACGTGGAGATTGATCATGAATTGATTTCAACGGTCATTCTCCTCCCTTCCGCTGATTCATTCAAGAAGGGTTGTTGTCAGTTACAAGCGAAAGTATGTGCACGAATTACTGGTTAACCCCTTGTTCAAGCCTGCCCAGGAAAAAGTGTGGTTAGGTGAACTGACCATCCCGCAATGACCATAGCTGTTGACTTGGGACGTAAAGCAACAAAACAAACAAAACTTTTAAGGGTAGATAAATCCTTATGTCTACCGAAATTGAAGTCAATAATTCTTTTGTTATATGACTTTTCAACTAAGAATGAAAATTTTCAATTTTAAGTTTTGTTGTTGAAGTATGTTCAACCTTCAATCTAAAGACTTTCTCACAAGTTTTATCCACTGTTATCAAAATATTTTAATGTAGTATTTTGAATTGTATATTAATTCTCTAAATGTGTATAGGTAAATTAAATAATAAAACCTTTTTTACATTTTTGTTTAATATTCAGAGATAAATGAACGGACAAAACTGTTGTTAAAGTTCATGAAAGGCTGGAATGTGAAACAGCAAAGCATGTTAATTTCATGCAGCACAATTATTTGCTCTCATGACCAAGATGACCATATATGGTAAAAAACCCTTTAAATTTTCTCCAGAACCAGAAGGCAGGCTGGTGACCTTGGGAATAGGTTAGTAGCATTAGGGATGTGGGACCTACCAAGTTTGTTCAAATGATGATCCTAAGTTAATCATGACCTACTTAACATCAAGGTCAAATTTGCTTCCTAATGCATTTTAATGGGAAATTTTTCGAACAGTTTATTAGCTCACCTGAGCAGAAAGCTCATGGGTGAGCTAATAGTATACCAGTCCGGCGTCTGTCCGTCAACATGTTCTCCTGAAACCACTGGGCCAATTAAAATCAAATTTTATATTGAGACTCCTTAGGACGCGGGGAATGAAAGTTTGTTCAAATGGTCCTGGTCATATGACCAAGATGGCTGCCACGCCCATATATGGTAAAAACCCTTTAAAAATCTTCTTCTCCAGAACCAACAGGATGGTGACCTTGGGACTTGGTACGTAGCATTGGGGATGTGGGGCCTACCAAGTTTGTTCAAATGATGATCCTAAGTTGATCATGAGCTACTTAACATCAAGGTCAAATTTGCATCCTAATGCATTTTAATTAGAATGTTTTAAAAAGTTTTTTTTTTTAAAAAACTGTAGAAGCCATAGTCATTATTATTACTTGAGATGTTAAACCTAATGAGACAATGGCTATAAATAAGTTCCAAAGGTCAAGGTTGACCTTTCAGCTAAGTCGTTCATATTGGAGTTTCATCAATATATTAATACATAAGTTTTCTCACAAACCATTGGCCCAAATGAACTCAATTTTGAAGACTCCTTATGCTAAGTTAGCCAAAATTTATACAAAATATTTTGGTCACATGACCAAGATGACCGCCATGCCTATATATGGTTAAAATCTTTCAAAAATCCTCTTCTCCAGAACCAGATGGCCGGTGACCTTGGGACTTGTACCAAGTTTGTTCAAATGAAGATCCTAAGTTGAACTTTACCTACTTAATGTCAAGGTCAAATATGCTTCCTAATGCATTTTGAAAATGACCCCTTGTCTATACACTGGCGTACAGCATGAACGGATTTAAGTAAAACTGTTACATTATTCAATTAATTGATGCAGAACTGATTGTTAAGGTATATGATATAAATATATTTTCATTTCTTCATTCTGTTTTCCATAATTTCACCGAGAAGTGACTGATGGGTTTCTTTTGTAGTTGAGTATATAATTTTCAAAGACTGACTTTCACTATGAAATATAATTTTGCAAATGTTGACTGAAATACATGTAAGAAAATGGAGTATCAGAAAATGAGCACGAAATGGTTGCACATCATCTACTGCACCAAACAAAGGCACAATATTTTTTTTTTACTGATTTTGGTCTTTATGAACAGAGCTAGGTCCTTTAGAAAATGGTAAGATACAATAAAGTAACACACCTGACCCAGGATACTAATGGGAAAGTGACAAACTCCCAGATAGACACCACAAACGAGAGCCAAGAGGTCAGCCCTTTCCCAGCAGGTGACCACAAGGCACATATAAACAGACGCACACAAAGGCATAGCAAACACATGACAGAAAAAACATAAAAGATCCACAAAAGAAGTACCGCCTTGGAACGGACAGTAAAATATTTTACTGGAGGGCTTAAACCGGTATCAAGGCGACAGCCTCACCCTTAATTCAGATGTGGATCAAGACACATAGATATTTGGTTTACATGAAAGACCCCTAACTTATCAATGCACCATCTCCCAGAACATATAAGTCAAGATATAACAAGGAGATAAAGCAAAGATAAGGACTCTACAGTAAATAAAACTGAATACCAAAGCAAAAGAAATCCAACAGGTAAACCCTGGTGGGCCCGACAAACAGCCAAAGCATCAGGCCCCTACCATCTCATCAATAGATGTCTTTAAGTCGGAACTATCAAAGAGTCTGAAGTCAGACCCACCAGCCTGCAATTAAAGAGGAAAGTAAAGTTGCCATATTCAAGGCATATTTATTGTTCAAGAACTTTATAAGAAAGGCTTTCATATTTCAAGTACTTTTCAAGACAGGCCAGTGTGCCAACTCTGGGCAGTTAAGGTTAAATATAGTAATTATTGTATGCCCGATAATGGTTGACTATTCTATCTTTGTGTCAAGGTGAGATTGATTATATTTTGATTGACCATTGAAAAACGTGTATTTTTCAGGCTGACATTGACCTAAATATAGATGATATAGAGTTTGAAAATCCAGATGAAATCCTCAACGATCTCAGGGTTGTGCTCGTAACAGTAAAAGAACTACATGCCGCCTAATCTAGCAACACAAGAATAGTCTTATCAATTTAACAAAACCATAGAAGCTATGTTGTGTTACTTGTGTAAAAACAACAAAGAATTTCTAGTGATAAGGCTAGCAATCTCCCTAAACGAGAAGCTCGTTTTATTTTGTTAAAATAACGACTTGAGAAACTAGGCACATTCAACAAATATATGTAGACGAGCCGTCGATGCACCGTTGCCCCCAATTTGTATATTTAAAACGGGGTTTCCTTCATGCATGTAATAACTCTACTTCTTATTGAATGAGAATTTATTTCGATCATCAACTGTGCTTGTTATTCAGTAACTTATATGGGAACTAGACCGTTAAACAGGGAACCACGCTATGTACAGTAAAACTATTTATACAGTTGATGTACAATAAAAACGACCATCTTGCAAAGTGGTCTATTTTTGTCAGATATCTAATGTCTTCTTTCGCTTATTCAACCCCTTTCCCCCCCTAGACCCAAGACGCCATTTACATATGTTATATATTTATACAGCCACATTTAATTGTCCAAAGGGCTTCTTGGGTCTAGGGGGGGAAAGCATCTAAAAACAAACTGAAAGACGCCAGTTTCATCTTTTCAATGACAAACGTCACAATTTTAAGTATATTTCGTACGCATGCGCAGAAGGATTACCGCAAAGTTTTGGAAATGAAGGGCACCTATATCCTTAACATTTTAGCACTTTTACGTTTTGAAAACCTGCAAAGGATTTACTAAAACTATCGTCCAAACGGCACCCAGTCTAAAGACGTAAAATGAGGGGTGGGAGTAGAAGGCGTAAGTTTTCACGGCTTTGTAAATAATGGATCGCTTTGAAACCTATTTTGATACTTTCTGAGCATATTTTACTACCGAAACAGTCCAATTTTAAATACATTCGGGCAATTTTAAAATTTAGGTTTTGTTATCATGTCAACTAGGGAAAATATACGCCTTATCGCTAGAGCTCCTTGACACCATACACTACTACAGTAGACACATGGCTAGAGTAAAGTGACATAGTTTGTCACACTGTGTAGCTTTATTCAGTTGATTGGACAAAAGCAGGCATTTCTTTCATGTTTCAAACGCTAATTTTATAATCGGTTTTGTAACTACTCTTACCGAGTGTGAAGTATACAGCAATGTTTAGCTCCTTGCATGCTGGAAAAAAATTATCAAATGACATCGCATCTGGGAGTGATATAAAATCGATAAACCACTAGTGGTTTACAGATTACGTAACATAACATAATGGGGTTGCTTATAACATTGAATATGAGATGGCAAAATATTGACGTTTTAACGCCAAAAATGCAAATTTTAAGTAATTTAATGTCCTGTGATAAATAGAATCTAACATATGTGCTCCTGTCTTATTGAATTTATCAAACTTGTTGCGAAAAAGAGATAAAATGCTCGGCAAGCCTCACATTTTATTTCTATTCCTCAACTTGTTTAATAAATTCAATAAAACATGAGCACTGATGTAAGATCCTCTTTGTATGCTTTTTTGCCATCTGCTTTTCTTCTTAAAAAAAAAATGCATCTGAAAATGTCGTCTGCTGAAGTCCTCTGCGGTAAATAATTGCCTAACATTACTGACAAATTAAGTATAGAAGCAAACTGCGTGGACCCAGAACAGACTGCTCCTATAGGAGCAGTCTGATCTGGGTCCACACTGTTTGCCACAGAGGCTTCTTAGACATTTCAGCAGATGAGAAAAGCAGACGACTTTTGTTGTGATTGGTGCATTAAGGGTTAAAGTTATCATGTTCAAAAACTTCTTTCAGGAATATCTTTATGCATGTAGTTCCAAACAGTTTGGATTCAGATCTGGCCCAACGTTTTTTATCTGTTTCCAAAATATTTGCTAAAGTTATCAGCAGATGACAAAAGAAGGTACAGAGTTAATGATTAGCAGAAGAAGAAAAAACAATGCGATACAGCTGAGGCGAGTTTAACAGTGCAAATGCTCATGGGACTCATTGATCTGGTACCTATCTTTATTCATAATGTGTAAAGCCTGGCATCAGTACGAGTGCCCATGAGTGCTAGTATTCTTGAACTCGCCTCTGGTGTACTAAAGTATTTCTCAAGGACAAGTTAAACTTTGGTTATACCTAAATATTTACATTTTCAAAGCAAGCCTTTAATGAATCTTGATATTTTTGCACGCCAGATGTGACACTGGTGTTGTGATTGACAGCAAGCCGCATCTGAGTCGCACATGCGAAACAAGCTTCTTGTATGCTCAATTGGCTGTCTGTGTTCACACTGGTTGTTCCGCTTTTCCATTTTACAGTCAATCGAAACAGTTAATACTACAGTCAATCCTCTTTATAACAACACTGTTTGTTCCAAGCTATCTTTGACGTTAAAGTGAATTTGCTGTTATAAAGAAATTCTGACAATTACCAGATTTCCACATAAAAATCATTTGGTAAAAGAAAATATTATACTAATGAATTACAAATGTATACATCAGTTCAATTTCATATTGCATAAAATGCACAAAGCTTAAATTCCCACTTATCAAGTGAGACAGAAACCTGTTTATGCAAAAATACCTTGTTCTGCTCACAAAATTATCTGATACATGGTAACAATTCTGTTATAATGAATTTATTTTCAATAGAAATTGTATATCTGTTCCCAGGAGTTACTGTCGGTTTCGTTAAATGAATATTCTGTTATAAAGAGGGAGTTTTAATGGAAACAGATCCGTTCACAACAATTTTATGTCGGATATTGAATATTCTGTTATAACAAGTTAAGTTATAAAGAGTTTTGACTGTATTATATATAAAATACAATTCTGTTTTGCTTCCTAAATTTTAAATAATTTCTATATATTAGATATTTATAATAATATGTAAATATAAGCAATAATTTTTGGAATGTTCATGGAATCATGAATATGTCGGACCAACAAAGGCACCAATCAGACTCCACAAAATGTGCAGCCTGAACTGTGCCTTGTTGTCTGAATACATCAAAAACAGATTTTTTATGAAGTGGCAGGTATGAGAAATGTATTTTAATTATTTTACTTGTAGATTTATAGATGCAGTAGTAATGCAATATAGTTTTGTTTGTCTCGCATTAAATTTGTTTTTATGGTACACATGATGCGTTAAGAATTGTTTGTATTTTTAATGCACTGTTTGAGGTGCGCACTGACTCAGCGATAGAGGCTTGACTTGAGAACAATGGGTCACTGGTTTGAGCCACACTGGATGAGCTGTGTTGTGTCCTTAAGCAAGACGTTTTATCCTCTGCATAGTGCTAGTTTTATCCAGGAAAAGGGCCTTAAATGACTGAAAAATCATTGACTGGGATGTAAAGCATCAACTCAAACAAAAATGGCACGCTTCTTGCATAAACAACTTAAAATCATAATCAAATGGAGAAAACTTCTGGTTAAACATTGCCCTCCAAAAGACATTGTGACTATCAGAAGTTGGCAAGTTAACCCCATTTTGTTATAAGAAATCCAATGCGAGCAAAAACAACCTTGCCAACCTTTTCAGCGTGCCAACTTTTTCAATTTCAGTGAAATGTAAGAATAAAGCTCATATAATTTGTTTCATTGCAGTAACACTTAGGAGCCAGGTGGCTCAGTGGTAGAGTGCTTGAGTTTGGGGTTGCGGGTTGGAGCCTCACCAGAGGCACTGCTTTGTGTCCTTGAGCAAGACTTTTTTTTAACCTCTGCTTAGTACTGGTTCAACCAAGGAAGATAGGTCCCAACATGACTGAAAAAATGTTGACTGGGACATTTAAAATCATAACATTAAACACTTTCCTCAGGACCCAGCGAATGTTAACCCTTTTCACAACAATTGAGCCAGTGCATGAGATTTCCAACAATGTGCGACCAGCAATGCCTCAGATCAGCCTGCGCATACCCGCAGTCTGATCAGAGCCTTTGCTAGTCGATTGAGTATTCTATGATTGTTAAGCTACTGATGGAACACCATTTGGAGTTTCTAAGCTTAAAAGGAGGCTGTACAGGTTTGTCTGAGTCTACACATGTCAAAATGCCTGATTGTTGTAAATCTCATGCCACGGCCTAATTGTCTTCTGCTATCTCTCTCCTGCTGATCTAGATTGGAACCAGATCAGATTGCTCCACTAATGGGCCAGCTAATGCAGCATTTCATCTGTCGAAATGTAGATGAAATGCACCCCATAATGCGTCATTTTATCAAGGTCATATAAAAACAATTTTCAGGCTAGGGACTGAAATGTATCTTAAATTTGATAAATAACCTGTGACCCCTTGAAATGAACCTTACCAACCTTTTCAATGTGCCAACTTTTTCAATATCAGTGAAATGCAAGAATAAAGCTCACAGATAATTTGTTTCATTGCAGTAACACTTAGGAGCCAGGTGGCTCAGTGGTAGAGTGCTTGGGTTTGGGGTTATGGGTTGGAGCCCATTGTTTCAAACCAGATGGAAGAATTCATTAGAATACAAAGGGTTAAATAGCTCAATGCTCAGTGCACATCCTTTTCGGGGGGTTAATTATGTATTATTTTCATTTCTTGACCAAAATATATGTTGTGGATACTCAATGAGATGGTTCTTTTAAGCACCAAAACACAAGTTTAGACTGAAGAGTATGAAAAGAATCCTAATTTTACTCCACATGTGTGCTTATCAGGGCTGTATCAGTGACATTTTCATTCATTTCATTGTTATTTTTAATCATGTTTAAGCTCATAGTATTGTAAGATTATAAGTGTGTTTTTTATTTTGATGTTTTACACCATTTTTGCATAATTAGTATGGTAAATGTTCTAAAATTTTGAACACTAGTTGCCTGCCAAAAGGCATAGACAAATAGTACAGACCCAGATCAGACTGCTAATAAAGAAGCAATCTGATCAGGGTCATCCCTGTTTGCTATCATGAGAAGCATTTTGTGACTTCCAGCCCTGATAACCAACATTTTACTTACCAACAGAAAAACAAGTGTTTGAAATATTAGACTATTTACCATAGTTTCACAGCAATCATTTATTCTAGTCATTTGTTTGTAATCTATTTTCACTAGTATTTATGTTGTAGTCATGTTAAAAAATGTTCACTGTTGTTACCTATCCATGACTGTTTATAAAAAAGCACAGGCTATAACTCATTTTGTTTTCTGTTCAAAGCATATGACTTAAACTGTCCTGTTTTATCTGATAAATAGCTTAAACACTGTAGTCATACCACTACGGCAAATTGGGTCTCGTCACTTATTCCGGTGTTACAGTAACTTTCTCATCATGTTCAATTTGTTCATTTAATCACAGATAAATGCCCCAAATGCTTGGGTTCCGATTGATTTTTGTTCATCAAATTCACATTATTTCTTTTAGCTTTAAAATTTTATGAAAACTTTACCGTTTGATGTCTAGGCATGAAATAACTAATTACGGTTTCATCATCGTGGACAATTAATCAATGACAAAACTGTATAATTATGACTAAACCGTAATTGTTATTTTTTTAATATAACTGTAAAAAGAACAAATTTAAAATCTGATTTTATCTCCGTTTTGGCAAAACAGCACAGAGGTTATTAACTAGACGATGCAATCTTGAAGCAAACATATTCGAAAGTTCTCAATTTTGACAGCCTTTATTTGAACGTAATTTTACTATAACACCGGAGTGGGTGACGAGACCCAAATTGCCGTAGTGGAATGACTACAGTGTTAAAGGGAACTTCTTAACTAGTGGAACTGGTCACGAACTGTTACATGCCAAGAACTGGTAAAAACCCTCTATATTATGGACCATGTTGCAAGAAAGCCTGTATTTGACCACAGGAGCTTGAAGTTCTATCCTTATTTCGCTTCTAAACCCTAAAACCGAAAATCTCATAATGTCATTACGTAGTGACATTGTGAGCTTTTGATTTTGAGGCTATATGGTGATTGAAGGATCGAACTTCAAGCTCCTGTGATTTGACACAGGTTTAGATAAAACACAATTGTAAATATTTTCTTACCCATTAGTATTATCATATGTTTTAGGTGCTCAAAAGAACCGTCTCAACAAGACTGTTCTTTTGAGTACCCACAACATATGTTTTGGTTGAGAAATAAGAAAATTGATTTTTATTTAAGCACTCATTTCTTGAGGCATGCATTTGTTGTTTCTTCGCTCAAAGTTCAGGACCTCAATTTCACACTAACATCAACAGCATTAAACACCTACAATCTTGGTTTTATTTTTATTGTGTTATATACTAGTCAAAAGGTCTAACCGGCCACACATTTTAACCGATTTTCTGAAAAGTTGTAAGCACTATATCTATTTCATTTGCAGTACCGAAAAGGCTAGCCTATCAGTAAATTATACCAGAAAACTGCTAAGTAAAATTCATTAAATTGTATACGAGAGGGTTTACCGAATACACGTACCCTCAATTTCAAAATTCATAAGAATTTGCATTGGATGCAATTTTTGAAATATTGGCCAATAGCAACGAGTCTCATGCAGATGGAGTGTTCATTTCAACATTTTAGTGTTCAATATGAGTTTGGCTTTTGAAAAGAAAATGTTTTGCATGCTAAAGGTGGTTATTTAACAAAGTCACGACTCACAAATTGTGCCAAAATGTGAATTTTGAAAATGGGGGTACCACTATTCAAATTGGCATCCTGCATATACTGATAAACATTTTGTCAATATCTTTACTGTCTAGGTTATATGACACGTCTGGCTATTTCGAGATGCAAACAGACTAGTCATAGCATTTCACTTTTTGAAGAAAATTAATAAAATGCTGGTGGCCAGTTAGAACTTATGGCTAGATATATGTTGTAGAGTTGTTTGATTTTCTATTTATATGAAGGTATAATGTTTGTTAGTGCTTCAATAATCAGTGAAAAATAAATAGTTTAATCAAGATAGTGTTTATTATGTTTTGATTTCCTTTGTTTTTTGCCTTTTCCGTAGTCTACTTGGGCCTCGACGCGAGAAAACCTGTCTTCGGGGGTTTGCGAACAACAAAGGCGCAGACCAGCCTGTGCATCCGCGCAGTCTGATCAGCGCCTTTGTTATTCGCTTTTTGAAAAGTACCATATTGAACCTTGCTACAGGTGAAATTAAAATTTTCTAGCTAGTCTCTGTAGCTGAGGAGACCGGTTTGAAACTCGCTTTGACGGAAACACCGAAGATAGGTTTTCTCGCGACAAGGCCCACTTGATGTTACTCTCATACTGCGACAGTTGGGAAACACCTCTGCAAATTACAGTAAAACCTCGGAAAATTCAAAATCCGATTTTTCGAAATACTCGCTAATGTGAAATATTTTTCAGACACAATAGATTCAGAGAATAGGGCCTATTTATTGGGAATTTTAAATACTATCTATAAAAACACATGTTTTGTGTGGGTAAAACAAACATGTCCCCTGAGATGTTTCTTTTATACACACAAAACATGCTTGATAGGGGGAAAAATGATAATAATCATTTTTTGGGGGTTATATCTTCTTAATTCTACCTCCCTATAATTTGAACTTTCAGATTCTTTGATTCCCTAAAGCTCCGAAATTATGAGATTCTACTCTTACAGTAGTAAATTCTACCAACAATGGAATTATGTGTTTTTTTTTGTATACAGCAATTCTAGTGTTTTAATTCTGGGTATCTGCAAACTTGTACTTTGGCAAACAGTGAAGACCTAGATGAAATGCCTCATAATAGCACTATTCGAAATGATAAAAAAACTCATCATCACGACAGAAATGCATCATAACTTTCAAAGTTTCTATCAGACAAAATGGGCAGTTTCATACTTATTCTATTAACAAGCATTGGAAAATCCATCATAACGAAAAGGGTCAAACGTGGTAAATAGGTTAAGGAGTTGAAAATTAACTCTATCTCCTAGTGTAGGGAGCACAGTGGCTCAGCGGTAGAGTGCTTGGCTCTAGACCGAGGGGCCTCGGGTTCGAGCCTCACCGGCGTCTCTGTGTTGTGTCCTTGAGCAAGACATATTTATCCTTGCTCAGTACTGGTTCAACCCAGGAAGAAAACCCATTCCGACTTAACAGAAAAATTGTTGACTGGGACGTAAAGAATCAAATCAAACAAAAACTATCTAGTGTCTTCTGCTGATAACTTTTGCAAATAGTTTGGACCAAGATCAGGCCCGACAAAATGCCGGGTCTGAACCGGATCGAATCTGCTTGATACTCAGATGGTATTCCTGATATAATTTTTTGAAAAAGCTGATTTTGAAAATTATCAGCAGACGACAAAATAAAATGCATAAAAACTTTCCCAGGGGGCAAAGAGTAAAAGCATGTTGTTGACCACAGAAGCCAGATACTGGCTTATAACAATAGCACAGGCCAGCTTAAGTGCAATGCAAGTATTGTGCCCATTATCATTTCATGTCAACCCTTACAGCTCCACTTCCAATAAAACTCTGATTTAACCCTTCATGTCCTAATAGATCCTTTTTTTGGGTGTGGGATGGTCAATTATATATATCCAGGGGTCACAGGTTGTAATTTACAAATTATAGTCTATTTCTTTCTCTGAAGATCGTTTTTGTCTTGTTAGCAAATAGTGTAGACACAGATGGAATGCCGCTTCACTGTTTTTGCTAAAATACGCATTTAGGAGTCACCAGTATACAAAGGGTAAAGTTGAAAGAAAAAAAAGTACAATTATAAGTCTTAAGCACTCTGAATTTAATCACAGTAGTTTGTATTTTAAATGAATTTTCCTTCTTTTGTAAAGAAGATGTGATGACATGGAGAAAAAAAAGCAAACTATTTTCCAGAAATAGCCAGAAAAAATGCAAAGCTTTGGTATTGGATACACTTGACACGGCCTCCTATCCATCTCATTCATCACATAAAATCAATACTGTGTTATGAAGAGGAGGATCCTGATTCCTATGAATGAGATGGACCTAAAATTTAGCAAAACCATTTGTTTTTCTAACCAATACAAAATTTTAGAAATCCGAGAATGCTATTCGATGGCCTTGATGTCTACCTACGACATACCTTAAATAGTGTGTCCTGGTACATAAACTGATTCTAGAATCTGTGTTGAAGTTGAAAAAATGTCATTTTTCTTCATTATAAACCATTTTAAACTGTCAATCAGAATATCCTCTTCAAACGGATATCAGTGTCGAAAGGTTTAATGAATGTCACATCCAATAGCATTGCCAGATTTCTAAATTTTTCTCTCAAAATTACAAAACAGAAACTTTAATCCAACTGGTATAGGTGATGAAGGAGCTGGATTGGTGGCCCTGCTTGGGAACCGACTGAGTTTGAAGATTTTCCTCTCTTTTTACTAACTGTAATTCTTTCCATGAACTTTTTAGCACTCAGAATAATCAAGCTCCATTCGATTTTGCCAGGCTAACCCATGCCATATAGAATATAATTCAATAAGGGTTTTTCCTTTTGGGATGGTTAATTTTATTTTGAAGGTTTTGGTTAATTTTTCAGAGTAATTATTTTCCTTAAAATGTTTTCATCATGACAAGCAGAGCAAACCCTGATGAGACAGGTGAAAGTTTAAAGGAGGAGCTATCATAATCTGCCTAATTCAGTATTTTGAGACTGACCTTCTATAGAAAGTCAGCCTAAAAATCCTGAAAACTATCAGCCATTAGCTTAAAAAAAGGTCCTATTTTGAATGGCATTTGCTTTACTATAGGAACTTTTTTAACTTGTCTCCCTTTTGCAAAGGGAAATCAAGGTGTATCCAGTAGCCTTAACTGAGTGATATGGCATAAGAATTTGAAGTCTTTTCTTCACATTGCACAGTCTTGTTGTAGTTTTTTTTCTCTCAGGTAACGCTTTTCAGTTCCACTTCGAAAACTAGTGTACTGTTGGGTGGAATTGGTCCCTGTCTTTGACTTCCATATCTGCAAAAAGCAAGAATGAGAATAAAATGGGACACAACGCGAGGCTGTCTTCTGGTTTCTAACAAAGCAAGACTCAAACTAGTCTCCTCAGCTACAGAGACTAGGAAAAGACTAGCTAGAAAATTGAAATTTCACCTGTTAGGCTGTAGCAAGTTTAAATATGATACAGTTCAAAAAGAGATAAAAAACGGCACTGGTAAGTCTGCATGGGTGCACAGGCTTGCCTGAGCCTTTGTTGTTCGCAAACCCCAAAGACAGGTTTTTAGAGTCGAGGCCAAAATTTCATGTGAGTGTGTTTTACATCCCAGTCAATAATATTTCAGTCTTGTCGGGACATTTCCTGGGTTGAACTAGTACTAAGCAGAGGATAGTGTCTTATTCAAGGGACACAATGCAGTGTCTCCAGTGAGACTCAGAAACCTGGAACCCCTCAATTTTGAGTCAAGAACTCTACCACTGTCCTGAAAATGTTGTCTGCTATCTACATCCGCTGCATACATCCAAGTGCACTTCAGCTTAGATTTTACCAAGAATGCAAACACTATATACCCTGATCAGACTGCTTGAAAAGAGAGAAGTCATGTGATGTAGACTATATATGCATGTTATCAGAGAGTTATAATATTCTTTGTTTACAAGTGTTTGTGTGATGTTGATCACATATGACCATAACATTACCCAAGCATGTTTCGCAGTATGGCCATTCCAAGACCTCTGATATTAATCTTTTGAGGACTTGAAACCCCTAAACGGGTACTATGGCAAACAGTGAAGATCCAGACGAAATGCTACCTTATGGGGCATTTCATCAGGGACTACACTGTTTGCAAAAGCAAAGTTGAATGTCAGAGAAAGAAATACATTATTTCTTTGGAAATCATGACATGTGACCCTTCAATATATACAATGCTCCATCCTTTACTGTTAATGTTCTGTGGCTCTTCCTCACTGTGCAGTGGGTTAGTCTGCAGGGAGTGATTGTGGTATTCCCTGATCATACTCACTTGCTTTTTTTAGCTGTATCAAACTTTATGGAAAATCCCATTGGTCTTAAATTTTTAAAAAAAGTTGATCTCCTTGTTATATCTTGATTTATATGTTTTAGGAGATGATGCGTTGATAAGTTAGGGGTCTTTCAGGCAAACCAAATATCTATGTGTCTTGATCCACATCTGAATTAAGGGTGAGGTTGGTGCCGTTAAACCGGTTTAAGCCCTCCAATAAAATATTTTACTGACCGTTCCAAGGCAGTTCAGTCTTCTTTTGTGAATCTTTTATGTTTTTTTCTGTCTTGTGTTTGCTATGTCTTTGTGCGCCTCTGTTTATATGTGCTTTGTGGTCACCTGCTGGGAAAGAGCTGACCTCTTGGCTCTCCTTTGTGGTGTCTACTGTGAGTTTGTCACTTTCCCATTGGAATCCTGGGTCAGGTGTGGTATTTGATTGTATCGCTTCCTGATCTTTGCACCCTTACTTACTTTGAAACAAAAAAACCCAACAAAATGATCCAGTAGGCAAAGAGTTGAGGAAGATTTGACTTACCCTTGTTGTGGAGGTACTGTAAGCTTTCTTTTGCCACCGACTTTCATCCCTTAAAGACAGGAAAAAATAGGCCATTATCATTATATGCTCATGTGGGCCAGCACAATGTCAAGAGACTTTGGTACTATAAAACACTAAATGAGCCGCGACATGTGATTTCCAACAATGTGGCATTTTGGCAAGTGTAGACTCAAATGCTGCTCGGACAGTAGCTTAACAGTCATAAAATATTCAAGCGACAAGCAAAGGCTCTGATCAGACTGCGCATAGGCGCAGGCTGGTCTGAGCCTTTGCTGGTCGCACATACCACATTGTTGGAAATCTCATGTCACGGCTCAAATATTCACGGCATCAAAATCTGGTGATTTTAAGACCGTCATATTGGCGAAGTTTAATTTTGGTAGTTTCTTAAATTTTAAATGTAATGACTTTCAAAGTTATTTTCTATCTCATAGGGGCTACTCTTAAAGGAAAGAATATGCTCCCAAGAGGATTAAAATTTAAATACTCGCCAAATTTAAGTGATTTACCGTACTTATTATATGTACCCAAAAGCCGCCTTTAAACACCCATGCTATCCAGCAGGGCTAGAGGTCTAAATTTTGGTCCAAGTTTTCATTTATACTGTGTATGAAAGAAATGAATTCTCTGGGGCACAGTAGCTCAGTGGTAGGGTGCTTGTCTTGAGACCGAGGGGTTGCAGGTTCGAGGCTCACCCGTGTCACTGTGTTGTGTCCTTGAGCAAGACGCATTAATCCTTGCTTAGAACTGGTTCAACCCAGGAAGACCCGTCCCAACATAACTGAGACTTTGTTGACTGGGATGTAAAGAATCATATCAAACAATAAATGCTCTGACGAGTCTGTGCATTTGTGCAGACTTCCCCGAGCCTTTTTAGCTGGAAAATGTGTACAGTACTAGCCCATAAAATGCAAAATCACATGGGTGAAAGTTCAAAATTTCGAAAATCCTGAACCTTTTAAAATCAAATTTTAAAAGTTGAAGTATGCCAACAAGTATCAACTATTTCAAGTTTAAATGGTCAATTGTCTTTAGATAAGCTGAAAATAAATCAAACTAGAACAAATTCGATGGCGCGCCATCGCAAATCCCCACGCTCTCGAAGAAATCTAATGGTAATTGACCCTTTGACCCCATCCCAAGGTCACCAGTTTGATCGTAGGTTAAAATTTTTCAGTGTATCCTGGTCTACTGCAAATTCCCTTTAATTTGATATGCCACATGACCATGTTCAGAAAATTATATTTTTGACCCCTCCCCAAGGCCCCAGGGGCAGGGGACCCAAAAAATTGTGCCGCTGCATGTGCAATTCATGTAATTAACTAACACACCAAATCTGGTTGAATTTCGGAAAAAAAATTTTTTGGGCTCCCCAACCCCCACGGTACCCCAAAGTCCCACCCCTGGGCATGACCCAGGCGCCCGAATGAAAATCCCGTCTGATATGTTATATATCTTACATATGTGAGAAGATACACAAAGATTGGTTTAAAAATCTTTGAAATTGACTTTGAAATTCAGATTTAATGATATTTGACCTTTTGGCCCCTCCCCAGGGCCCCAGGGGGCAGGGACCCAAAAAATGGTGCCGTTGCATATGCCATTCATGTAAGTAACTCACACACCAAATCTGGTTGAATTTCTGAAAAAAAAAATTTTTGACCACAAAACCCCCCACGGTACCCCCAAGTCCCACCCCTGGGGCATGACCCAGGCGGCCAAATGAAAATCCCGTCTGATATGTTTTATATCTTTCATTTGTGAGAAGACACACAAAGTTTGGGTTAAAAATCTTTGAAATTGACTTAGTAATTGAAATTTAATGATATTATATGACATTTGACCTTTTGGCCCCTCTCCAGGGCCCCAGGGGGCGGGGCCAAAAAAAAATGTGCCGTTGCACGCCCCATTCATGTGAGCAACACACACACCAAATTTGGTTGGATTTCGTCCAATGGTTTAGGAGGAGATAGCGTGACGGACGGACGGACAGACGGACGGACAGACGGACGGACGGAGGCGATTGCAATATCCCCTACGCTTTTTTAAAAAAGCGTGGGGATAATAAGTTACTAAATTCTGCTTAATTCAGGATTTTGAGGCTGACTTTCTATGGAAAGTCAGCCTCAAAATCCTGAATTCAGGAATAATCCTGAAAACTTTCACTCATGTATACAAAGAGATAATTGTTAACATTTTAGGAACTATCATCAGAAATTATAACTTTTGAGAGCAAAGCTTACCTAAATATAAGGGGTCTCTTGTTTTATTTGTTTTTATCATGGGTGAAAGTTCAAAATTTCCAAAACCCTGAACTTTAGAAAATCAGAATTCAAAACTTGCTGTATGCCTCCAAATTATAAAAAATTCCAAGTTTTATGGTCAAATTCCTTCAGCTAAACTGAAACTAAATCAGTAAACTATTATTACCTGCAGAATTCAGCATTTTGAGGCTGACTTTCTATGGAGAGTCAGCCTCAAAATCCTGAATTCAGGAATAATCCTAAAAGCTTTCACCCATGGTTTATGCTTAGTTTAAACATATTTTATTCAATAAATACAAATGATATACAACATACGTACATTGTAAACATACAAAGGATTAGAACGAAAGCATAAATGCTAATAGAGTTCTTTTCCTGTTGAGAGTGACTATATAGTGTACATGCATATGGCAGTATTTTATCTACATATAGCAAAGTGAGCATACAAAGTAGTGTTATAAATATGAAAAGAAGATAATTGCGAAAAATAGATTGAGAAAAAACAAACAATAAGAAAATGATACAAATTACAAACAAATAACGATGGAAAAAAGCATGAATTTTTTTCAGATTGTATTGCTTTGCTGAATGTTGAAGGGATGTGGGGAGTGGTGCAGACTTAAGGACATGTTTAATATTAGGTTTTCTTCTGTCGTCACATGATATGGTAACACTTGTAATGCACATTAAAGATGAGAGAATTAGAAATGCTGCGTTGCTAAGATATACTTGTGGACATGATGGTAGATACTTTGGTTTATTTCATTTGATAGTAATGGATCACCATATAGTAATAAATTCAAAGTTTGTGTTCTGTATAGTCGTATATCATTAAGAAGTAAAGTGCGTTGATGCTGAAAGAATCTGCAGTGCAAAAAGTAATGTTGCACATTTTCGATAGAACCACAGTTGCAAAGAGGTGAGTCAGTGATATTTTTCAAGAACAAGTCTAGATTCAGAGAACTGCAGCCTGTTTGTAGTCGGGTATGTAGTATTTGAGTTTTTCTTTTTCCATAATAATAATATTTTGGAACAGGCTTGTTATCTTTCTTTAAAAAGTTTTATGCTTTACGTCCCAGTCAATAATTTTTCAACATGCCAGGACAACTTCAGGTCTTCCCGAGTTGAATCAGTAGTACTGATTCAGTACTAAACAATGGATAAAGTGTCTTGCTCAAGGAATGAGTCTTAAACTAGCAACCCTTTGATTCCCAGTGTAACCCTCTACCAACTCAGCCACTGCGTTCCTAGGGGTATCTTTTTGTTTTGTTTTTGTTTGATTTGATTCTTTACTTCCCAGTCAACAATTTTTTAGTAAGGTTAGGACAGCTCTTCCTGGGTTGAATCAGTAATAAGCAGGGATTAATGTGTCTTGCTCAAGGACACAACACAGTGACGCCAGTGAGGCTCAAACCCAGGACCCCTCAATCTTGAGTCAAGCACTCTACCACTGAGCCACTGAGCTCCCTGGGATCTCTCATATAAGCTGATAATGGTTGTGAACTCCCTTCTCAGCTATTAGCTGCATGACGGGCTCAGATCATAAGACCACATTCCAAGCATTGTACAACCCAGGGGACAATATTCCACTCGTCCGCTCGTAATTATGAGTGAAATCTAGAAAGGATGAGTAATTCTTCCCTAAGTACTCGTCCTGTAGGACGAGTGCTTTGTGAAGAATTACTCCAGGAAGTCATATTGCATATTACTCCTTTATGTTCTTTATTGCATGTGCTTTTAAAGGACAAGTGCATGTGTTTTCAAGACGAGTGAAAATTGTAAGTCACTCATCCTGCAGGACAAGTGCAATATTGAAATATTTTTGTCCCCTGCAACCTCAATGTTTCCCAATTTTAACTGGAATGGCTTCTTTCGTTTACAAGAGTCCAGTATATATTGATACTAACCTAAAAGACCATTATCCCAGCCTTGTATCACCTCTTTGTTGCCTAATCTAAATCTGAATGGTTTCCCTGCCTTACAAGAGTCGAACTGTTGGTTGTTTTTAGCTAACGTCCCAACATAATAAACATGGACCTGTAAAAGAATGCATGCTTTTGCTTAACGCATGAGTGAAAGTTTAAAATTTCCAAAATCCAATACCTTTGAAATTCTAATATTAAAAGTAGCAGTATGCCTACAAAATTTTAACAATTTTAAGTTTAAATGGTCAATTGACTTAAGACATACTGAAAATAAATCAGAGAAGCTTTTGTTATCTGCTTAATTCAGCATTTTGAGGCTGACTTTCTATGGAAAGTCAGCCTCAAAATCCTGAATTCAGGATTAATCCAATTCAGGATTAATCATGAAAACTTTCACCCATCTTTACACAAGATGCTGAGTCCTAAACTCTCAAAACCCTGTCTTGGATTCCCTGTTTAACTCTTGGCCTACTTGTGTCGTCTGTTGATAATTTTTGCAAACAGTTTAGACCCAGATCTGGCCCGACCAAATGTCGGGCCTGATCTGGATCCAATCTGATTGACACTCTGATGGTATTCCTGGAAGATATTTTAAAGTTGTTTTTAAAAAAAAAACAGCAGAGGACAAAAAAACATGCAAAATTATCCAGCATGCAGAGTTAAAAATCTGCATATCCATTGGGACCCCACATTCCAGCAAATCAACTAGAAGTTCATGCAGCTCTAAGTCATTCACCTGAGTCCTGGCTTATGGGACATTGTTTAAACGTAACAAAACCCATTTTTAAAACTCTGCCAGCAATATTTTTAATTGTAAGGAGTCTTTTTGTGCAATTTTGGTAGAAACATGATGAACTATTATTACTGCACTTTTCAAATAAAGTAGGTTATATGTTACAGCCTGAAATCAGTTTTGTCTGTCCTTCCTTCGCTCAGTAAGTTTTGCTCAAAATACTTTTTACCCAGATCCCAGCTGTTTGACACAAAGGTCAATTCTGAAATTTCATCAGGTCTGCACTGTCTGTCGAGACAAGTTGATCTCCAGAGAAAGAAATCAATTTTTTTTAAATTATAACCTCACTATATACAATGGACCTTCCTGATTTTACGAAAACTCCAATAGACTTTAAAGGGCTAATCAAATGTAGTTACCATTTTTCCTATCTTTGCCTCCAGTCCTTTACCAGGTTTGAGCTCTTCCATTATTGTACCGCCAGGCAAAACCTGTTTCTTTGGAGTTTTACCACTGGACTGTGAAGCTGCCTCTTGTTGTGTTGCCTGCAGTAAGAGGAAAATAATTATAATTACCATTATATAGGACCATGGGTGAAAGTTCAAAATTTCCAAAATCCTGAACTTTAGAAAATTAGAATTTAAAACTTGCTGCATGCCTCCAAAATAGTAAAGATTCCAAGTTAAATGGTCAAATACCTTTAGATAAACTGAAACTATATCAAAGAAGCTATTAGAATCTGCAGATTTCAGCATTTTGAGGCTGACTTTTATGGAAAGTCAGCCTCAAAATCCTGAATTCAGAAATAATCCTGGAAACTTTCACCCATGCAGGACTCCATATAAAATAGCATAATCAAAAATCAATTTTCTTTTTTCTCAACCATAACCCATGTCGCGGGTACTCAATAGAATCATCTCAAATTTCTTTTGAGCACCCCAATCATATGTTTACACTAATAGGTAAGAAAATAATTATAATTTTATGCTATAGATTTTGCTTATCTGGACATATGCCCTTGGCATACAAAAAATCTGGTTTTATTGCAGTGAGGCCCAAATAACAAATACAGTAGAACTTCAATGGCTCCAACGGGCTCCGACCCATGATAATAATTCTAGCCAATTTAGGTGAATGATCCATCACAGGGGACAAAAATTCCACTCGTAATTACGAGTGAAATCTAGAAAGGACGAGTAATTCTTCCCAAAGCACTCGTCCTGTAGGACGATTGCTTTGGGAAGAATAACTCGAGGAAGTCGTATTATATATTACTCCCTTATGTTCTTTATGTGCATACACTTTTAAAGGACAAGTGCATGTGTTTGCAGGACGAGTGAAAATTGTAAGTCACTCGTCCTTCAGGACAAGTACAATATTGAAATATTTTTGTCCCCTGCATCAGTGTTCAAGCCATTGCTGTTCTACTGTATGTGCTTTTCGCCATTCCAAACAGAGTATGATATAGGGATCACACATGTTTTTTCATGCATTAACATTTGCCGGGTCCCGAGGAAGCTGTTTGAACACGAGGCCATTAAGCTGAGTGTTCAAACATTGTCTGAGGGACCTGGCAAGTGTTAATGCAATCAAACAAACATGTGTGATCCTTATTCTTGCATTATTTTACCTTATTTCAGCATCAAACAGGCTGAAAACTTCTCTTAAACATTAAATATCCCTTTTCTTACACTTTATTTCTTAAAACATAATGGCGTCAGTGTCAAACTTTCGAATGTCATTACGTCAGCACAACATCATATATATGTGTGCAAACGTTTTCGGAAACAAAAGCCTCTGCGAAATAATCAGTTACGGCCGCAGCGCTTTCTCGTGTAATGTCATGCATGCAAATCAGGGCCCAGTTTAGGCTTTTTCAAGTAAAAGCCATGTTCAAACAGCACGTGAATCTCATGATTTGAACATGGATTTTGCAGCTTCAAACAGCTTCGCGTAATGAATTCCCATGCAAGAATGGCCATTTGTCCAGCAATTCAGATCCCATGTAATCAGCAAACTTTGGCTTAAATGCGGCAGTTTATGTCCAACAGTGACCTTGAAAATTAGATTATGGATAATAATTGATTACTACAAAGTCCAAGTATAATATTAACCAACCTCATTTGCTTCTGATTCTGAATCCTTTTTCTTTTTCTTCTTTTTCTTTTTCTTCTTTTTCTCTGAAGCATCACCCCCTTCATCTACTTCTGTCTTTGACTCAGACTAGAAAAAGAACAATTTTGAATGAGAATTACACTATCAGTATCAACATTTCCAAACCACACCCAGAATGACACTCAAAAGTCACCTGTGAGAAAGTGTATACTTGATCAATGCAACATCAACTTAATATGTGACATAGTCCCACATTCAAAATCTCTCATGTTTAAACTCCCATAATTAATCTGAGGTTTACCTTACAGAGGGATTTAACTCTTTGCATGCTGGGTAATTTTTCATGCTTATTTATTGTCTGCTGAGTTTTTATTCTTCAATATCAAATTTTTCGAAAAAGCTTTTTTCAGATATACCCTTAGAGTTTGGATTCAAATTAGGCCTAACATTTTGTAGGGTCTGATTGGGTCCAAACTGTTTGAAACGGTTATCAGCAAATGACCTCAGTTGGCCAATTGTTATCTATATCTTTGGTAGATATATATAGAGCCGAAAAGAATCAGCAAAATCAACATCATATTTATTAAAACAGTCCCCCTTGTCACCATGAACCCTAGCAAAGGTCAATCAAAGCTTAGGTGAGTTATGGAACTTTATCAAGGTTGACCTTTTTTTATTGACTTCTTTTAAACCCTATCCTGCCAACGGTTTTCTTGTTTTGAAAATGTCATCAGCTTATTACATCTGCTGGATACACTCAAAATGGACATCAGAATATTATACCATTATAATATTACTGAAGCAGACTGCTCCTAAATCCATATAAGCCAAGTGTCCTTTTTATGAGACATAGTGCTGAATATGGTCTCACCTTTACCTTACATAATTTTTTGTTAAACTTTGAATAAAAAAGAAAAATGCCACCAAAAACTCTTAAATTGTAAATGGAATTGTCTAATTGTATGGGTGAGGAAGTTCATTCGACTTAAAAGGGTTGAATTACAAAATGAACCATCCAAACTTTTATTGTATCAAACTGGAAAATAAATTCCATTTATTAAAATAGCACCCGGCCAGATAAGAGTGAGCATCTAAAATCATTTTTTCTCGTTTCTCAATCGAAAAATATGTTGTGGTTACTCAAAAAAGAACCATCTCAATGAGATGGTTCTTTTGAGTATCCAAAACACATGTTTTAACTGATGGATAAGACAATTATCACAAGTTTAGCACACAAATATTTTTGGCTATCAGGGCCTATGAAATAGCGTTCATTACCTTTTCTTTTTCCAGTTTTTTCTGCTTAGCCTCCGCTTTTTGTTTCTTCTTGTCACCTTTCTTCTTGTCTGGCTTTGCAGCAGCTTTTTTTGGAGGCTCTATGTAGAGAAAAATAAATCACAGTTCTTAGGCTTTTGTTTGATTTGATTCTTTACGTCCCATCAACAATCTTTCAGTTATATAGGGACGGTCTTCCTGGGTTGAACCAGTACTAAGCTAGGATAAATGTGTCTTGCTCAAGGACCACAACGCAGTGACGCCGGTGAGGCTCGAACCCGCGGCCCTTCGGTCTCGAGTCAAGCACTCTACCACTGAGCCACTGCGCTCCCGTTCTTAGGCTTAAAGGTGTACATAAATGTTCTAAAATTTTGAACACTTCACTTGTCTCTTTCTGTCCTCAAATAAAATGGTCATTATAATGTCTCAAACTCACAAAAGCTTGTTTGGTTTGTTTGTTTGATTCTTAATGTCCTAATCAACAACTGTGGTCATTTTAGGATGGTCAGTTCACCTAACCACGCTTTTTAGTTGATGAGGGGAGTGAAGGGATCCAATTACCACTGAAAGTGGATCATTAATTTATGGGCCCACCAACGAAATGCTATTTATATGGCCTTTGGCTGGCAGGCTGATAATGGCCCAACATTAAAGGTTGGCTAGGTAGCTTTGTGATTTTCAAGAGGATCCAGACAAGTGATGCTATGGTCCCCTATAGCTTTGTTTGATTTGATTCTTTACGTCCCATCAACAATCCTTCGGTTACCTCGGAACTAGTCTTCCTGGGTTGAACCAATACTAAGCTAGGATTAATGTGTCTTGCTCAAGGACACAACGCAGAGACGCCGGTGAGGCTGGAACCCCGGGCACCTCGGTCTTGAGTCAAGCACTCTACCAATGAGCCACTGCGCTTCCATAAAGGTGTACTGTAAATAATCTAAAATTTCAAACACTTTTATCTTCCTGTCCTCAAATGAAATGTTAGTAATAATGGCTGGAACTCACAAAAAGCTCGTCAGAAAGACAAACAAGATAGACTCAGATCAGACTGCTTCTGAAGAAGCAGTCTGATCTGGGTCTGCCCTGTTTGTCTATTTTTTTTGAGGCAAGCAGATACTGTAATGGTTCAAAATATTTGAATGTTTACGGTATATCTTCTTACAGAATTGCAAAAAAATTTGCTTTGTTTGTTCGTTTTGTTTGATTTGATTCTTTATGTCCCATCAACAATATTACAGCTATGTAGGGACGTGTCTTCCTGGGTTCAACCAATACTAAGCTAGGAAAATGTGTCTTGCTCAAGGACCACAATGCAGTGACTCCGGTGAAGCTAAAACCTGCCGCCCCTTGGCCTCGAGTCAAGCACTCTATCACTGAGCCACTGTGTTCCCCTAGTTCTTCTTGGGTTGAACCAGTTTTAAGCTAGGATTAATGTGTCTTGCTCAAGGACACAACGCAGTGACGCCGGTGAGGCTGGAACCCAGAGCCCCTTGGTCTCGAGTCCAGCACTCTACCACCGAGCCACTGCGTTACCATAAAGTAAATACTCTAAAATTTCAAACACTTTTCTCTTCCTGTTCTCAAATAAAATGTTGGTTATAATGGCTTGAACTCACAAAAAGCTTGTCAGAAAGACAAACAGGGCAGACTCAGATCAGACTGCTTCAGAAGAAGCAGTCTGATCTGGGTCCGCCATGTTTGTCTAGTTTTTTGAGGCAAGCAACTACTGTAACAGTTCAAAATATTTGATTGCTTACAGAATTGCAAAATAAATTTGTGAATTAGAAGTGGATACCATAATATTTAACCTTTGATACCAGTATAGGGACCTGTCCTGGTTCGACTGGGAAAATCCATGATTATTGCATTATTGCCAATTCAACAAGTGATCCAAGTCGTAAACTGTCAGATAAATAATCTGGGAAAGGAAATATCTGTAAGTTCTATGCTTCCATTCCAATTAGTGTTGTTCGATTATTGAACTTTTCATAATCAATCATCAAAAATAATCGCTCAGAAGGTTTCGATTGATGATCGATTATAATCGAAAGTTATCAAATGTAAGGGAAAAACACAGGTTCCATCCGAAAGAATGTCTATCCTTCTACTGCTTTATGAAAATATTAAGCGTCAGTTTCATGCTGTTTTATGAACAGTACCTTACCACAACAGGTCCTGACAGCAATCTAAATTGAACAGCCATTGACATTAAAACCCTTTATGCACTAATGAATTCTTCCTTCTGGATTGAAACAATAAACTTGGAAAGGTCCATTGTATACATCAATGGGTCACAGGTTATTATTTCGAAATAAAATTGCATTTCTTTCTCTGAAGATTGTTTTTGTCTGAGCAAACAATGTAAACCCTGATGAAATGCCGCAGTCTACGGCATTTCATCTGGGTCTTCACTGTTTGTGACTATGTCACAGCACACATTTAGGACAATGTGCAAAAGGTTAAGGTGTGCACTTGCCATAATTACAGTTTATATATTTAACCTTGCATTTTCTTGTAGCAAAGTGGCAAATTTAGAGAAGCAGCTTACAATAGAGTCAGGTGTGAATCTTTTCGATTATAATCGATAATTTCCAAAGACAATCGATTAGTAGAATCGAATTAAATTTTCGATTGATCATCGATTATAATCGATCATCGATACAACACTAATTCCAATCCTATAAATTATAATTGCATGGATATACAATGTATGTTTTGCTTGTCAATTGGAATTGAGAAATAAAATAAGTTGATGTTTGTTTGTTTGTTTGATTTTTATGTCTCAGTCAACAATTTTTCAGTTACCATGGGATGGGTCTTCCTGGGTTGAACCAGTACTAAGCTAGGAATAATGCGTCTTGCTCAAGGACACAACCCAGTGATGTCGCTGAGGCTCTAACCCGAAGCCCTTTGGTCTCCAGTCAAGCAGGCTACCACTGAGCCCCCAAAATAAAATAAGAGTGTGTATTTCGAAAACCTTTCTCTTATTACTAAACCAAAGCCTATGTTGTGGGTACTCAAAAGAACCGTCTCATCGAACCGTCTCGATGAGACGGTTCTTTTGAGCACCCAAAAGACATGCTAAAATTGATGGATAAGAAAAAAATTACAATTTTACCCTCAAAAATTTTGTCTATCTGGATCTATGTAAATAGATGACAATTTTACCTTCTTCTTCTTCTGATTCTTCCTCTGAGTCATCCTCCATGGCTTCATATTTAGCAAATATATCCTTCAAGTAAAAGAAAATATTCACTTATCTACAGTGTTCTTTCTACATGGATGAAAGTTCAAAATTTCAAAATCCTGAACTTTTGAAACTCATCTTAAAACTTACAGTATGCCCACTAAATATTCACAATTTCTATTTTAATGGTCAATTGTCTTTAGACAGACTGTACCAATTATAATCTTCCTAATTTAGCATTTTGAGGCTGACTTTCAATGGAAAGTCAGCCTCAAAATCCTGAATTCAAGAATAATCCTGAAAACTATCACCCATGAATCTAGTGGGTCATTTTCATTTAATCTCAGATGAAAATAAGATACTGCCAAATTTTTCCCCATGTGCAATAATATCTCCTTCAAGTAAAAGAAAAAGGGAGCGCAGTGGCTCAGTGGTAGAGTGCTTGATTCAAGACCGAGGGGCCGCGGGTTCGAGCCTCACCGACGTCACTGCGTTGCGGTCCTTGAGCAAGACACATTTATCCTAGCTTAGTACTGGTTCAACACAGGAAGACCCATCCCTGTTTAACTGAAAGATTGTTGATGGGACGTAAAGAATCAAATAAAACAAAAAAAAAAAGTAAAAGAAAAGATTCCACAGGTTTAGATTTTTTTTAAAAAAAATTTTTTTGCATAAAATGGTAAATATTTTCTTACCAATGATTTTTAGCATACCTTCAGGGTGCTCAAAAGAGCTGTCTAATTGAGACGGTTCTTTTGAGTACCACAAGATATGTTTTGGTTTAGAAATAAGAAAATTATTTTCCTGTTATGCACTCTTAACTAAAGGCCTGGATTCACTTATCTACAGTGTTCAATCTAGGGGGTCATTTTCATTTAATTTTGGATGAAAATAAAATTCCCCATGTGCAATATTTCCCCATGTGCTATAATGTTAAAATGTTAAAGATGGTCCACTCTAGCTTTAGCAAAGGGCCATTTGGTTAAGAAAATGGGGTCAATGGCCCCCATGGGCCCCTCTAAATTGAATACAGTATCAATCAGTTTTAACTGCACACTTCATGTTTTTACAGCATGAAAAGCGCTGCACTAAGTGTGCATAAAAATCCCAATGCATATATAAAATTTAGTGGAATTCTGTCAATTCATTCTCACGATACTGAGCGGAAACCAAATTCAGATGTAAATCAAGGGCCACAACTCTGCTACAAATGTGCAAAACATGTATGCATAACAATCCCAAAACCTGTCTTCAGGGTATGCATACAACAAAGGCATAGACGAGCCTGCGCATCCACACTAACTTATCAGCGCCTTTGTTACTCACTGTTTGGAAAGTATCATATCTAAACTTGCTACATGCAAAATTTCAATGTTCAAACTAGTCTCTGTAGCCGAGGAGACTGGTTTGAGTTTTGATTTGTTAGAAACCACTAAGACAGGCCCCTATAATATAAAACTGTTTCTATGCTCAACTCAGCTGACCTCGAAATTTATCCTGCTTATAAATGTTAAATTGCCAACAATTGTTGGCATTTTAACATTTATTAGCATGATAAATACAACAACTGAGAGACTTAATGCAAGAAACTTCTTCAACTGTCCGTATTTTAATTTTTATGAGCAGCTGATTTTGTTTGATTTGATTCTTTACGTGTCCCATCAACAATCTTTCAGTTAAACAGGGACGGGTCTTCCTGGGTTGAACCAGTACTAAGCTAGGATAAATGTGTCTTGCTCAAGGACCACAACGCAGTGACGCCGATGAGCAGTTGAAATTTCGTGCTCAGTTGAGTTGAGCATGAAAAAAGTTTTCTAACCTCGGGGGCCAGTGTTGTCGCGTCACGGACCATATAACTTACATCATCATCAAACCCTACATGTTCACCCTGCTCTTCCTCTTCATCACTATCCTCCTCATCATCATCACTATCATCATCACTATCGTCTTCCTGTTAATACAAAGTTACAGTTAAAGGAGACGGCAACCATGATGATAACTATGTTTTATATGAAAGATCTTAATAAACCATGAATTTCTATACCAGTTTCATCTAAATCGTTTGAAAAACGTAGAAGTTGTGGGCGTTTGAATATTTGCAAATGGAATGTAATGGAGGCGGCCATATTGTAGGCTTAGTGACATCACACAACCTAATTAAATATTTATAATCAAAATAAAATACAAACCAATGGCTTACTTGCAATTATCTTTAATAAAACGTTTTCCTTATGTATAAAGCTGCATATCTGCTGAAACACAGATGCTGTGATAGTATTGGTAACTAAAAATAAAGCAGTTGAAAATATTCTGAAAACTAATTAAATATTCAAAATGGCTGCTTAATGTTGGCCATATTGAATTCTTTAAATGCCCATAGCTTCCCCATTTTTCAACCGATCTTGATGATACTTGTATCAAAATTCATGGTTTGTATAGCTCTTTCAAATAATACATACTTATTAGGGTTGCTGTCCCCTTTAATGCTCTTAACTTTTAAAATGTTTTTCTCCATCTGTTCTCATATAAAATATTGGTTTTCAAGGCTGGAGCTCACAAAATGCTTGTCAGAAAAGCAAACAGGAATGACCCTTATCAGACTGCTTTTTTCAGAAGCAGTCTGATCTGGGTCTGCACTGTTTGTCTTGGCCCTCATCGCCATCACTATCGCCTTCATGCAAATATAAAACAAGACAGCAGTCTGACGGACAGCTTAATCCCCCACAGCTGAATCCCATGACCTTGAAGTGTGTCCTTGATCTTGAGTCTGGGTAGCTGAGTCATTGGCTCTGCACACCCTCACACTGAGAGTAACATTTGAGTAAAGATATATGAAAACCTTTCAAAGGGTCCATGAGATATAGAGCGGATACGAAACCAAAGGGTAAATCATATGACCTAGAAGTGTGACCTTGGCCTTGAGTCTGCATAGCTGAGTCAATGGTTCTGCGCACCGTCTCACTGATAGGAACATTTGGATCAAGTTTAATGAAAATCAATCAAAGGGTTCAGGAGAAAATGAAGGGTATGTCCCATGACTTGGAAGTGTGTCCTTGAATCTGCATAATTGAGTCAATGGTTCTGCACAATGTCTCACTAAGAAGAACTTTTTGGTGAAGTTTAATAATTAGTAGTTGCTATATTTCAAACAATATGAACCCTGATCAGACTGCTCCAATAGGAGCAGTCTGATCAGGGTTCATAGTGTTTGCTTCCATGATCTTTGCAGCAGACGTAAAAAACAGAGACATTTTCATGACACAAATTATTGGCAGGATAAGGGCCAATGAGTATTACATGCACAGTAAAACATGTCTTAACCAGCCCACTCAAAAATATTCAAAACAAAGGTCTTAAAGACAATTGGTAGCTTAATGAAGGTCGAAAGTTTTGCAGAATGCTCTTTTGGAGCATTCTGCAATACGTTTGTCCTGCATTAAGTGATAAACCGTCTTGAAAACCAATGTTTGGTCTTCTTTTTGAGTGGCTACTTAAGACAGGTTTTACTGTATATTAAGCAATCCCCTATTGGTAAAGACCCACTACTGGCCATGTTTTTGTTAATAAAAATAATTTGAACAATCCTGGTATAGGGTCAATGAGAGCCATTTGTGGCTAATTACTTTCAAATTGAAACAGCATTTTTTGACATGATTTTTAAAGTTTTCCCCTTTTTTCTGGCTATGACAACCTGAATTCTGCATATAATTAAAATCTTTGGAGAACTTTGAAAGAGGACCATTCATGTATCATTCCTAATGTTTGGTGAAATTTCACCTGGTGGGTTAGGAGATCTAAGTCATTTGAAGCAATTGCTGACAGACTGATGCCAAATGTCAAAGAGCTTTCCCTCCTTTTTAGGTGAGGTAATGCGGGTAAAGAATTTTGAAAAAGTTATACCAACAGCACATTTATTGGGTCAAGTAGAGTATTAAATTAAGACATTTAAGCCGAAGAAATGTCCCCCTCATCAATTTTGCACTAGTCCATTTCCATTTTAAGGGTTGCTGGGTGGCATTTTTATTCAGATGTTAATAGAATTTCAATTAGCAAACAGTGGAGATCCTGATGAGATGCCACATTCTGCAGTATCTGTTTCAAGTCTTATAGTGTTTGCCCGTGTACCACAAAATGGAGGCTGGGCTTATATGGATTAATTTAAACCGTGTTTTCAGAGCTCAACTATAAATAGAGCGAAGCATGCTTGCAAGCAGAAAACACTAATTTTTACAGCCTTTATAGTGGTGTCCTTGAAAATTAGGCCAAGGACACCAAATTCAACTCTTGTTATGTCACAATGTTACAATATATAAAATATAAACCAAAATCTAAAGATCTCTTTTTCCCCTCCCAACAATGTTACTATGCAGGTTTGGTCAAAATCCATCTATTGGTTCAGAAGACCGAGTGCAGGAAAAAACTATGCTAATACAGACTGAATCCACACCAAAAACCAATATGCACCCCACCCCCTTCAGATGTAGGAGACATAATATACTGAACCACACTACTAACGCAAATTTACTCCAGAACATGGTCTGTCCAATTTAACCCAGTACATGTCCTACATGTACATACCAAATCAATTGGCAATTTTGTCACGCTTCAACGAACACTGGTTCATGTATATGTGTTCAAGACACCATTGCAGGGTTTTACACCAAGGTGAATTTTTGGGGGGCCTTGGGACTCAACTTTGATTATGACGGGGGTCCCATCATTGAAAATGGGGGTCCCATCTTTTTATAAATGGACCTTCCATGAAGGGTTTCGAACAGGCCTTAGATGTCAGGTGTCGCAAAAGTTAAACATAAAGTCATTTTCGTATCTCAACCTTTTGTTAACCAGCTAGATAGGAATTTTCGATCTTTTTTGGGCTGTTTTTTTTTAAATGATTCAGACTTATCAGACTCCGAACAGCCGCTAGAGGATGGTTCTTGGTCCGTTTCTGCATTTCTTTTGCCAAAAAAGTTCCTCACATCGCTCTGTTTTGACATTTTAGCCGCCCTTTATTTCTAGTCATTTACATGCTTGATCGTAATAAAACCCAATAGGTGACAAGCATCTATGTAGATCAATAATTATAAAATCAGAGCCGGAGCGAGACATGATGAGATTTCAAAGCGCCATAGCAACACAAATTTGATTGGACTGTTTTGACACACCTCCTGATATTATTGGTTAAATAAGAGCACCTGTCCTATTTATTTATAGATAGCCTGTAAATATGGGAAAACCCGCATCGTTACGAAATAACTAGAATTTGGGATTTTAATGAAAGGCACAACAAACATGTCTGCGTCCCAGTGGACACAGTTTAGGTGAATTGAGGGGTCCTACCTAATGATTTATGCGTATAAGACGCAGGATATTGCGTCCTGTAAAACCCTGCCCATTGTTTGCATTACATGTGCAAACTGGTCAGCATTTTTAACACTTGGGTGTACACGGCGTTATACATGAAACATAAAAAATTAATCCAATTTTGCGTTGGAAGTGTGGGTCAGTATATGTAAAAACTTACCACCCATTTCAATTTCTTTGCTAAATTATCTTTGGGGGCCTTTTTCCTCTTTGTCCCTTTCTCTGTCACCAGATCTGGAACTAAAACAACAAATACAAAAAGGGTCCTAAGGGACTCCTTAACCTTTACAGTTTAGTATAGGAACCCAAAGATAGACGTATACAGATACGAGGGATATGGTATAAGTTTAACCCTTAAAGTGCAAGCCCCAACAAAATTCCTTTATTTTTGTCTTCTGCTGAAATGTAATAGAAGCCTTTTAGTCAAACAGTGATGACCCAGCTCCTGTAGGAGCCGTCTGAGCTGGGTCTCCATTGTGCGCCTCTTTAATTACATAAATTAATATTGATAGTAAATATATGCAGCAGACGACTTTAGCAGACTACATTTCTTGATGAAGGTTTTTGCTGGCGCTTCAAGGGCTATGATGAAAAAACAAAATATCTTTATCCTTAGCCTGCCATTTTAACTTTGTCATAAATATAATATTGTTTTCTGCTTTTTATGTCTGTGATGAATATATCAAAATGCACTCCAGAGAACTTAAATCACTGGAGCACACACTTTGGACCCTGATCAGACCTGGGCCCATATTGTTTGCAATATAGACTAACAAAGTGCATCAATAGATGAAAAGCAGACAGTAATTGTGATGATGTGAAGGATGTAAAACTTGCAGTATTCATATAAAGGAAAAATAACTTCAACTTTAAACAGTTAAATGTCCTTTGAATATCTCCAACACTTATACTGTTATATTTCTTGTAGTATGGCCGATGCTTTTTTTCTTTGATCTTTGCTGATGTTTAAATTAGACACCCTAGAATAACGACGAAAGAGGAGCTTAAAGCCGTATTCTAACTTCCAATTTTAGTTAAACAGCGATGTAGGCGGGAACTTCCTAAATAGCGATAAGTTAACCCGTAGGTAAATGTAATATAACTGACAGCTTAGGCCGGATGCAGGGAGGAGCGAATGTAAATTTTGTCAGGTGTCAGTAACACGTGTTTATTTGCCCCTGCGCTATACTACAAGCAAAATAAAGGATTTTTCCTCGGCTTTCTGTTTAAACCTCTCGGTGGGCTACGCCCACCTCACGGATTAAACAAGAAAGCATCGGAAAAGTATCCTTGATCTATTACTTGTACCAGAATTTTGTGCCTGCTTATTATGTCAAGACTAATTTTATCACTGAAGTAAACACTACGATGACTCTGATCAGACTGCCCCTAAGGCTATATACAGGCTACCAAAGTAAATAAACAGAAGACATAGCAGACAACAATTGTTGTGAATAGGGGGTAGGGGTAAAGCAAAGAAACTATAATAATCTACAGTGTAATTGAATGCCTCTTATCATAAGAAATAACATAATATGATTTAGGGATGGGGATCTGAACCATTTCCCAGATAACAGGCCTTTTATGATAATGAAGTGAGCTCGGTGGGGCATGGCCGGGCACATCCCCAGGGGACATCCTGGTCAGTGTAATTGAATGCCTCTTATCATAAGGAATAACATTATTTGTGGTTTATATCCTAGATATAAGGCCTTTAATGAAGTGAACAGGGTGGGGCCTTTCTGGGCACGCCCAAGGGGCTTCCCCATCAGTGCCATTGAATGCATAATATCATAATATGATTCAGTGTTAGGAATCTGAACAATTTCAGAGATATTAATCCTTTTATGAAGTGAACTGAATGGCCAAATGGGGCATGCCTCAGGGGACTCTCCAGTCACTATGTGTTTGACTCCCTGATAGTATTTTCTGATGGAATAAAAAAAAAAGTTAATTCTGAAAAAGTCAGCAGGGGACAACAGAAGCATGAAAAATTTTCCAGCTTGATAAGGGTTAAATCTATATTTGAGCTGCAAAATGAGATTTCCAACAATGTGGAATGTGCGACCAGCAAAGGCTCAGACCAGCCTGCGCATATACGCAGTCTGATCAGAGCCTTTGCTAGCCGCTTGAACATTCTATGACTGTTTAGCAACATGAGATTTTCAACAAAGCGGTATGTGCGACCAGCACAGGCTCAGACCAGCCTGTGCATACACGCAGTCTGATCAGAGCCGTAGCTAGTCGCTTGAACATTCTATGACTGTTAAGCTACTGACCTAACAGCATTTGGAGCTTCTAAGCTAAACAGGAGGCTGCACAAGCTCATCTGAGTCTACAATTGTCATAATACCACATTGTTGGAAATCACATGTCGCGGTTCAATTACCCAGCATGCACAGGGTTAACCCTTAAAGCGCCAAAATGCATCTGAAAATGTCTTCTGCTGACGTTGTCTGCTGCAAACAACTGCCTAACATTACTGAAGAATTAAGTATAGAAGCAAACAGCGTGGACCCAGATCAGACTGCTCCTATAGGAGCAGTCTGATCTGGGTCCACACTGTTTGCCAAAGAGGCTTCTTAAACATTTCAGCAGACGAGAAAAGCAGACTTGTCTGAGTCTACAATTGTCAAAATACCACATTGTTGGAAATCACATGTCGCGGTTCAATTACCCAGCATGCACAGGGTTAACCCTTAAAGCGCCAAAATGCATCTGAAAATGTCTTCTGCTGACGTTGTCTGCTGCAAACAACTGCCTAACATTACTGAAGAATTAAGTATAGAAGCAAACAGCGTAGACCCAGATCAGACTGCTCCTATAGGAGCAGTCTGATCTGGGTCCACACTGTTTGCCAAAGAGGCTTCTTAAACATTTCAGCAGACGAGAAAAGCAGACTTGTCTGAGTCTACAATTGTCAAAATACCACTTTGTTGGAAATTACATGCCGCGGCTCAATTACCCAGCATGCAAAGAGTTAAATCAGGGTTAATCCTAGCCCAAAATGATGATGGGCCCTTAAAATGGGCCAATGGCCCATGTCCCATTCAAATGCATGCAAATTTCCCATTTTTAATGGGCCCTTTGAAAAAATTGATGGGCCCAAGAATTCTTAATATCCACATTAGAGCATAATTGACATGAGATTTGAATAGCTTGTATATGGGGCCCAGCCAAAAATAAAGTCCATTTTAGCAAAACATTAATTGTTTTCTCCTAAAATGGATTGGGCCCATCCTAGGATGAACCCTGGTTAAATCTATATTTAGGTCTCCATACCTTCATTATCTTCGTCTTCCTCAGACTCATCAAATGTGTTGTCCATTTCACTGTCATCCAAATCATCCTCATCTTCAACCTGATACCCGCTCAGATGGACATTTCCTGAAAAATTGAGTACCATATTCAGGGTTCATACAGGCAAGTATGAGTAAATTCAAGGCCTTTCAGCGCCCTAGATAAGCTTTTGGGTCAATTAGGTATTTACGCAACCTGGTTATCCTTGATTGCGTATTTGCAAAAACAATTGCGTATTTTTTTACACTACGATTTTTTCTGTGATAACACATGTTTTCTTATTGAATGAAGCCATCGCGAATGTGCCTGCATATTTATTCACTCCCATCGTTTGCCTTTCTAGAGTATCAAACTAGGGGATTTTATTTTACCTGAAGCAAATCTTGTCCCTTGTTGACATTTCTCCTTCGCATACACTTTCCAAAGTTTCACTTTCATCATTCCGCGAAATACTTGACTGTGCACTGATATTTTATTGTTAAAACTGGAATTATACTGTGTGCTTTCTAGTTAAAAAAAATCAAAACCCGACTGGCATTTGTTTATTACTCAAATGAGAACGAAATGGACCAAATAGTACGCAATGGCATGGCATGTAATTGCAATCTGATCGGCTTAATTGCTTTTCGGTACGCAAACATTTAATTTAAATTGCTTTTTTGATGATTTTAATTGCGTATTTACGCAAATACGTTGCTTATCTAGACTGCTGGACTTTTAAAAGCATCTCCAACAGATTTCAAGGACTTAATGTTAATGAAATACTGATCTAAGTGTTAAAAGTCTACTTCAGAAATGCTAGACTGAGATAATGGAGACATTAGTACTGAAAAATTAGTATAAAATTGTTGTGCCTATATTTGGTGCAGCATATTCTGCACCAAATAAAGGCACAACAATCTTAATATACTGGTTTGGGTCTCTGTCAACAGTGCTAATTCCTGCAGAAAACAGTAGAATTCAAGGACTTTTCAAGGCTTTTGAGTGATTTTTCAGTACTTTTCAAGGACTTTTCAAGAAAGCCCTCTAAATTCAAGTTCTTTTCAAGCCTGTGCGAACCCTGGTATTCCCAGTCCACCAGATAAGGGAGTGTAACTGAAAATTAGTTTTCTTATTTCTCAATAAAACATATGTTGTGGGTACTCAAAAGAACCGTCTCAATGAGACGGTTATTTTGAATAAAAAAAAACCCCAGGTATTTCAAGGTCCATACAGGCAAGTTTGTGTAAAATTCAAGGACTTTTTAAAGACTTCTCTACTGTTTTCAAATAAATAAAATACTGATTTACACATTAAAATACAGTCAAACCTCGATTATTCGAAGTGCCAGGGACCGCAGGAATCCTTTCGAATAATAGGTAGTTCGAATGATCGAAAACAGGAGTTTTCGGACAGTTTCGAAAGAGCTCGGATACTTTCATAGAACGTCATTGTTTTGCCAGAGTTTGCAACTTCAACTCGTGTTTTCCGTGAAGTAATCAGAGCATCTGTCAAAGCATTAAAGAAAATGAGCTCCTTTTGGTTGTGGCCTCATCGCCTTTTATGCTTTGCAGGTCTAAGAACGCAGAAAAGAAAACCAGATCTTTATTGCAATCCACTATATACATGTAACAACATCGATAACAACAATGAAAATAAAGGTTAAATGTAAATTGACGAACCATATTTGCTGACGAAATATTCTCTCCTTTTTATCGCCCTAATGTCATGAGGTCTCCATCCCAGCTAGCACACAACGTCGGGCCATCAACGGCCCACCAGCGATAGGCCATTGAGATGACATATCGCTGGCAGGCCGTTGGTGGCCCGACGTTGTGTGCTTTTTGGGCTGGTAACTCAGTAAAAACATACAATTTGGTGTTTTTTTTGTTTGTTTGATTTGATTCTTTACGTCCACTCAACAATCTTTCAGTTATGCGGGACGGGTCTTCCTGGGTTGAACCAGTACTAAGCTAGGATAAATGTGTCTTGCTCAAGGACCACAACGCAGTGACACCGGTGAGGCTCGAACCCGCGGCCCATTTGGTGTTTAAAAGAACCGTCTCGATGAGAGGGTCCTTTTAAGCATCCAAACCTAGGTTTTGGTCGTTTTCCCTCAATCGTAAAATTGTGTTTTAGGCATTCAAAAGAAGTGGTTTGATGAGACAGTTCTTTTGAGCACCCAAAACACATGTCCGTGAAATTCGTCAATTAACGAAATTGTTATTTTTGTAGTACATGTAACCTGTTGGTTGTACAAAGTCGGTGCGCTTGGTGTGTTCGCTTAATGTAAACAGTGGTCAAGAATAAATCAAAAGATGAGACAATCAAATTAAAATCAAGTTTAGCTCAAATATGCCCCAAAATTAGACATTTAAAAAACATCAAACAAAACCATCATTGCAGACGTCCTTAATAAAAGACACCATTTACTCACTTAACGGTTCATCGCATAATAGTGTGAACGTTAATCCGGTGTCAATTACCTGTTGCAACTTTGTTTGCTAAATCACTCAGGTGTGTAAATCAAACTCGACCAAACAAAGAAATCATGATAACCATGCGTGACATTTGGACTTCGAATCTTGAAGGGTAATTTAATAGCAATTTCTTTAATTGGGACCGACGAATCACTTCGAAAAATTGAATTTTTCGGATAATCGAAATTCGAATAATAGGTAGTTTTATTGCAATAGATAATAGAGAAAAAAGTCGGGACTGTCCGTAGTCTTCGAATAACCCAGTAGTTTCGGATAATCGACGTTCGGATAACCAAGATTTGACTGTACTACTTCGGAAATGTTGGACTGCTTTACTTAAAAAATTTGTTTAAAATATATATAATATTATTGTGGTGCCTTTATTTGGTGCAGCATATGCTGCACCAAATAAGAGACACCACAATTTTATACTGATTTAGGTCTCCAAAGATAGTGTTGAATACTCCTGTAAATGGTAAAATTCAATGAATTTTCAAGGCCTTTGAGTGTTTTTCCAGCGCTTTTCAAGGCAAATTAAATTTTCAAGGACTTTTCAAGACAGTCCTGTATATTCAAGTACTTTTCAAGCATGTGCGAACCCTGTGTTTAAACTGGTAGATAAGAAATAGATCACAACTTAGTGCTCAAATATTTTGTGTATTCCACCGTCCACCTATACATATTACAACCCCTTTTTATATGGGGTTAAATGAAGAAGACACAGTCAAATGGGTCACCCTAAAAAGCTACATGTACTTTATATAGCATAGGGTTGGCAGCAAAAAAAGGAAAGATAAGAAGACACTAAAGGCACATACTTTTTTTGCAATAAATTTGTCTTCATCTGTCAACTACATTGAAAATACAAGATTGGGAGTGTAAAATTGTGATCATATTTTCCCCCATCATCCTAAACATATATTTTGGTTGCTCAAAAAAGCTGTTTCTTTGGGACCCATGAATTCTTAGCCCTGATTAGGGTGTTCAAATACGTAGATTAAGAACAGCAGCTCCTGGAATCACAGTGGTACAAGTTCGAGCACATGCTTGTGTTCAACCAAACAATTTTACATTAACATGGGTGAAAGTTCAAAATTACCAAAATCCTGAACTTTTGACATTCATTCAGGGTCATTGATTAGAACACTGTGTGTAGACATGTCTATTGCTCATAACACTGGCTGTAGACAGGGCCACTTATTAGAGCACTGTGTAGACATATCTATTGGTCATAGCACTGCCTGCAGACCAAACTATTGATTAGAACACTGTGTGCAGAGTGTAGACATGTCTATTGGTCATAACAGTGCCTGTAGACCTGTAGACCAGTATGCCTTCAAAGTAGTAATATTTCACATTTTAAATGGTTAATTGTCTTTAGATGAACTGTAAATATATCAGAAAAGCTATTATAATCTGGTTAATTCAGTATTTGTGGAAAGTCAGCCTCAAAGTTCTGAATTCAGGAATTATCCTGAAAACTTTCATCCATGCATTAAAACCCGATTGATAGACTACTTTAACTACAAATCAACCAGGCATTTGCTTCTGTCATTAACAATGTATCAGTCCACTGTTAATGTCTTTAAAGCTGCATAGTCTGTAACTTTTGATCTTCTAATTTTAAAAATAATGTGTTTTTTTTCAAGAACACAGTAAAATTACTCAAATTCAGGTAAACATTTTACCATTTTCGTAAATCTTAACAAGTTATCACTATCCAAACAACTGCATTTATGTTAAAATTCAACGGTCTAGAATTATTGGAGGGACGCAAATAATTACCAACAAGAGAAGAATACACCTATTTGATAAGATAATTCACTTTTCCATGCAGTTTTCAGCTGTACTGAACATTTTTATTGTGAAAACATAGCCTAATTCTACTTTTACAAATGATTTAAAAAGAAAATATTTTTTTTTTGAAAAATGTTCATAGTTACAGAGTACGAGGGTTAGTCAAAAATAACTGAGCCCTACCTTATAACATTTAATTCAAGTAAAATGGACACATATTTAGATGATATTTCATCGCAGTTATATGTCATCTATTCAATAACCTAATTTATATCTGTTGGTAGTCTTTATATACTGGTTGCTAGGCAACCGAACATGACCTGTCGAACGGGTGCGTTCACGCTGTAATACATTAATATCTAAGCGTTGCCATGGAAACGATAATGCCAATGTAATGCTGCATTCACTGTCGTTTGATACCTATTACATGTACCTACTCAGTACCACAGAAAAGAAAACAACTGACCCCAAATTATAGATGCTGTGGTAGTTTGATTTCAGAATTTAGCAAATTTTTACGCGCCCCAAGTCCTATTATTTACCCCACCCACATTCATATAAACACAATTTTAATAGAAAACATAAAATAATAGCATAATAATGATTTTGCAGTACTGCATACACAAACAAGCCCTCAGAAATATTAAATTCCTTGTTTTGAATAAATGATTCTGTTTCCATGGCAACACAATCCTCATGTACTTGAAAATAAGTGAAATTTTGACTTATTTTGTTGCTAGGCAACTCATGCAATCAGTGTTCACCAAAACATTAATCAACCAAGTATAATGAAAAGACAATATGACATTTGTTATTCAAATAAATGTCAAATATGTCTTTCTAAAAAAATATCAAGCCCACAAGCTTTTTAAAGACATACTTTATATTCCTGCTGGCGGAGATCATGAACGCATTGCTCTGGCTGACGATCTTTAGTTGCCTAGCAACCATAACAGAAGCTTCATCGGGGTAATTATTTTGGGTCAAAATGTCTATGACATGTTATACTTATAAAAAGTAATCACATTTCTTGTCTACAATGTGAGGCTAAGATATGATGAGGTAGGGCTCAGTTATTTTTGACTAACCCTCGTATGCAGCTTTAAATATTGCCATGCAATTAAGCTTTGATAATGTAAACACTATATTAGTGAGTTAAAATTGCAAATAAATTCTAATTGCTTGTAGGTAAAAAAGTGAGTACCCCTTCAATGAGACAATTCCTAACAAAGGCCAGGCCTGAGTTTAGGCCTAATTTTTGCCCCCATGAGTAAAAACTTCCCAATTTCTTAGTTCTGCAGTTCGGTGAAAATTTCACGAAAATCCAAACAAAAATAGCAAAGTTACAGATGCATGAAAATTTGCATAAAAAATGTGAATGAAAACATGTTTTCATGCACATTTTTTATGCAAATATTCATGAGTTTTAATACTTTTTATGATGGACAATTAAAGCAACACATATGTTGCAGCTTTACTGGCAGTCTAGTTGTTTCAGACTGCATCAAATTTTCCCAATTTTGATGGTCAAAATGCTTTTTTCCCAAATTCAACAGGACTCTGGCCCAGACTTCATAAAGTTAAGAAAGTCCCTGAATGCTTAACTTAATGGATCAGAAAATATTTAAAATTTTACATTCAAAGATTATGTTCATCCAGACCTTTCCCCGTATAATGCATGGGTTTTCCCTGTATAAAGCATGGGTTTCCCTGTATAAAGCATGGATTTTCCCTGTATAATGCATGGGTTTCCCTGTATAAAGCATGGGTTTCCCTGTATAAAGCATGGATTTTCCCTGTATAATGCATGGGTTTTCCCTGTATAAAGCATGGGTTTCCCTGTATAAAGCATGGATTTTCCCTGTATAATGCATGGGTTTCCCTGTATAAAGCATGGATTTTCCCTGTATAAAGCATGGGTTTTCCCTGTATAAAGCATGGGTTTTCTCAAAATTTACCTTTGCCATTGATGAAAAAGGTCAACTCTTCTCCGGTGGCAAAGTTGAGGTCAAGTGGCTGTTGGAACAGAGTTTTGTGACTCAGGGTACACACAATATATTCAACTCCTTCCTGACTGATCATTAGCACCACTTTATCATCTTTTTCTGTAAATAAATAATTTTATCCTGTGAAGCCAAAATGCATAATCCATGATTGAATGATACATTTTTCTCATTTCACGGGATGAAATAAGTCGCATATTCATGACAAAAAATTGAATTTTCTTTTTAGTGTATAGAATTTTGAGCCTGACAGATTTTTGCTCAATATGACATCATACGCTGTCGCAAATCACGGCATTAAGACATATTAATGATGAATTTTTGATGATGATGCATAATGTGTCTGTCAACTAAAATTGAGATCACAGGAGCTAGAGTAGAGACAGTGAAAATTTCAGCAAATACCGACAGTTTTATATCCCAAACTTTGTATTTTTTATTCCACTAATAAGAAAGTTATAGGAGTTTAAAAATCTCAAGTGGGCTCACATGACATCTAATTTCACCCATGAAAAGAAGTTATATATATATTTTCACATGTGAAATAAAACATGTTCAAATATACAAAACCTGACCTATCTACGAGTGAAACGGTTAACCTAGGATTTTTTATCATGTTTTCTGGAAAATGTATAATTTTATGCCTTTTTAAAGGCATTCTGTCAAGAAAAAAAATATAAAAATTAATGTGTGCCTACCCTTAGTATTTAAACTATTCAGGCCTGTCACCTGAAACGCAGTGACACTTATTTTTTATTTGGCCTAGGCAGATGAACTTTTTTCAAAAAACCTACAATGGTAGGATAGGGTTAAAATTATGAATCAGATTTTAGCTTTCGAATCAGAATTGCTGCATTTGTTGGCGCTTTAAATGTAATGCGAAAATAAAAAATACCCGTGTTTAGGATAGCCCGACCCTACCTAAACTTGCTGGCGAAACCTTGAATTTTGTTCATGTTTTCTGGAAAATATATAATTTTATGCATTTTAAAGGGAAAATGCCTTTCAAAATGAATAAAATTATATTTTTTCTATAAAAAAATATGTGTGCCTACCCTACCTAAAATTTTCAGACCTGTTACCCAAAACACACTTATTTTGTATTTGGCCTAAGTGTAGAAATCCTTTGTACCTGTGATTTCACTTACCTTGACCTTGTTTGACATCTAGACAGGCCATGCTGAGATGGAAGGACTGTTCCACGGTTTGGGTGTACCGCTTCCCAGTTTCTAGTGTCAGCCCTGCAAAGAGAAAATTTGAGGTCAAACCAATAACATTTGTGAGGTCAATGTATGATTTTCAGATGTGTAAAGGCAGCCAACCCCTTAGCCAATGACGGTGTAACGGTCAGTTTTTTCCCCAGTCAGTTTTTTCCCCGGGGAAAGAATGGGCCGGCCCATTCTTTCCCCGGGGAAAAAACTGACCGGTCAGTTTTTTCCCCCGGGGAAAGATTTGACTAGTCAGTTTTTTCCCCACCCAGTCAGTTTTTTCCCCCCATGTTATTTTTTCGGAAAAGGCTTGAAAATGATATATGTGTCATTGCGCAGTTAAATCAAATTAAATATCATTCTGAAATAGCTGTATTATAACTCTACCACCCGCAACACAGCACAAAAGTGCAGAGGGTGTAGACGGATTTGATTATAAATGGTTAGCCTATTCAAAAAACAAAATGAGTATGTTCTTAATTCAAAATGGTTATTTGAATGGGTTAAAGGAAAATCGACCCAGTCTTTCCCCAACCCACTGTTTGGAAGAATCAATTCACTAAGATAAAATACAAAGGTTGGAACACTTTGGAGGGAGATAACCAATAAACTTTTTGGTTTGAAAATTTGATTATCTCTTTGGAATGAGTCATTCATAATTCAGATACATTAAAAGAATAACATTTACTATAAGACTGAAAGATAAATAGAAAGATCAGAACATTTAGGAGGGGTGAGGGGGGGGGGGGGGAGGGGGGGAAAGAATGGGTTGGCCCAGTCTTTCCCCACCCAACAATGTAGCAGTACAAATAAAATGTTTGGTTTGAAAACTTGATTCTCTCTTTGGAATCTGTCATTCATAAGTGTTAAGATACAGTGAAAGAGTAACATAAACCGAAAGACTACAATTGTAACTGATCAATAGAAAGATCTGAAGTTTTTGGAGGAGGGAATGAATGGGCCGGCCCACTCTTTCCCCACCCAACAATGTAGAAGTACCAATAATCTTGATGGATTGAAAACTTGATTCTCACTTTGGTATAGTTCTTTCCTAAATGTTAAAATAGAGTGAAAAAGTAACATAAACCGAAAGACGAAACGATCAATAGAAGATCAAAAGATTAAGGAGGGGGGAAAGAATGGGCCGGCCCAGTCTTTCCCCACCCTTTTACAAATAAAAGTGTTGGTTTGAAAACTTGATTCTCTGCTTGGTGTAAGTCAAGAGAGTTCAGATACAGCAAAAGAATAACATAATCCAAAAGTCTAGAGGATAAATAGAAAGATCCCAACATTTTGGAGGGGGGAAAGAATGGGCCGGCCCAGTTTTTCCCCACCCCACAATGTAGAAGTACCAATTAACTTGTTGGTTTAAAAACTTGATCTCTTTTTGGAATAGGTTATTCAAAATTGTTCAGATACAGTCAAAGAGTAACATAAACCGAAAGACTAAACAATAAATTGAAAGATCCAAGCATTATGGAGGGGGGGGGGGGGGAAAGAATGGGCCAACCTAGTCTTTCCCCACCCAACAATGTAGAAGTACCAATAATCTTGTAAGATTGAAAACTTGATTCTAACTTTGGTATAGGTCTTTCATAAATGTTAAAATAGAGTGAAAGAGTAACATAAACCGAAAGACGAAACGATCAATAGAAGATCGAAAGATTAAGGAGGGGGGAAAGAATGGGCCGGCCCAGTCTTTCCCCACCCTACAATTACAAATAAAAATGTTGGTTTGAAAACTTGATTCTCTGCTTGGTATAAGTCAAGAGAGTTCAGATACAGCAAAAGAATAACATAATCCAAAAGTCTAGAGGATAAATAGAAAAATCCTAACATTTTGGAGGGGGGAAAGAATGGGCCGGCCCAGTCTTTCCCCAACCCACTATTGAGTAGGAACATGCAGTTAGCTAAATGCTTTCTTAACTTGAATTTCTCTTTAGGACAAGACAATCATGAGTGTTCAGATACAGTGCAAGAGTAGGTTAAACCTTAAGACTGAGAGATAAATAGAAAGGTTAGAAAATAATAGAGGGGGGAAAGAATGGGCCGGCCCAGTCTTTCCCCACCCCCTATTTAGAAGAATCATTTGCTGAATGCTTGTAACTTGAATTTCTCCAAGAGATATGTCAATCATGAGTGTTCAGATTCAGTGTAAGAGTAGTTTAAAGCAAGAACTGACAGATAAATTGAAAGGTTAGAACCCAATGGAGGAGGGGGGGGGGGGAAAGAATTGGCCGGCCCAGTCTTTCCCCACCCCACTATTGAGAAGGAACATGCAGTTAGCTAAATGCTTTCTTAACCTGAATTTCTCCTTAGGACAAGACAATCATGAGTGTTCGGATACAGTGCAAGAGTAGGTTAAACCTTAAGACTGAGAGATAAATAAAAAGGTTAGAAAATAATAGAGGGGGGAAAGAATGGGCCGGCCCAGTCTTTCCCCACCCCCTATTTAGAAGAATCATTTGGCTGAATGCTTGTTACTTGAATTTCTCCTTGAGATATGTCAATCATGAGTGTTCAGATACAGTGCAAGAGTAGGTTAAACCTTAAGACTGAGAGATAAATAGAAAGGGTTAGAATATAATAGAGGGGGGAAAGAATGGGCCGGCCCAGTCTTTCCCCACCCCTATTTAGAAGAATCATTTGGCTGAATGCTTGTAACTTGAATTTCTCCTTGAGATATGTCAATCATGAGTGTTCAGATTCAGTGTAAGAGTAGTTTAAACCAAGGACTGACAGATAAATTGAAAGGTTAGAACCCAATGGAGGGGGGGAAAGAATGGGCCGGCCCAGTCTCTCCCCACCCCACTATTGAGAAGGAACATGCAGTTAGCTAAATGCTTTCTTAACCTGAATTTCTCCTTAGGACAAGACAATCATGAGTGTTCGGATACAGTGCAAGAATAGGTTAAACCTTAAGACTGAGAGATAAATAGAAAGGTTAGAAAATAATAGAGGGGGGAAAGAATGGGCCGGCCCAGTCTTTCCCCACCCCCTATTTAGAAGAATCATTTGCTGAATGCTTGTAACTTGAATTTCTGCAAGAGATACGTCAATCATGAGTGTTCAGATTCAGTGTAAGAGTAGTTTAAAGCAAGAACTGACAGATAAATTGAAAGGTTAGAACCCATTGGAGGAGGGGGGGGGGGGGAAAGAATTGGCCGGCCCAGTCTTTCCCCACCCCACTATTGAGAAGGAACATGCAGTTAGCTAAATGCTTTCTTAACCTGAATTTCTCCTTAGGACAAGACAATCATGAGTGTTCTGATACAGTGCAAGAGTATGTTAAACCTTAAGACTGAGAGATAAATAGAAAGGTTAGAAAATAATAGAGGGGGGAAAGAATGGGCCGGCCCAGTCTTTCCCCACCCCCTATTTAGAAGAATCATTTGGCTGAATGCTTGTTACTTGAATTTCTCCTTGAGATATGTCAATCATATGTGTTCAGATACAGTGCAAGAGTAGGTTAAACCTTAAGACTGAGAGATAAATAGAAAGGGTTAGAATATAATAGAGGGGGGAAAGAATGGGCCGGCCCAGTCTTTCCCCACCCCTATTTAGAAGAATCATTTGGCTGAATGCTTGTAACTTGAATTTCTCCTTGAGATATGTCAATCATGAATGTTCAGATTCAGTGTAAGAGTAGTTTAAAGCAAGAACTGACAGATAAATTGAAAGGTTAGAACCCAAAGGAGGAGGGGGGGGGGAAAGAATTGGCCGGCCCTGTCTTTCCCAACCCCACTATTGAGAAGGAACATGCAGTTAGCTAAATGCTTTCTTAACTTGAATTTCTCCTTAGGACAAGACAATCATGAGTGTTCGGATACAGTGCAAGTGTAGGTTAAACCTTAAGACTGAGAGATAAATAGAAAGGTTAGAAAATAATAGAGGGGGGAAAGAATGGGCCGGCCCAGTCTTTCCCCACCCCCTATTTAGAAGAATCATTTGCTGAATGCTTGTAACTTGAATTTCTCCAAGAGATATGTCAATCATGATGTCAATCATGAGTGTTCAGATTCAGTGTAAGAGTAGTTTAAAGCAAGAACTGACAGATAAATTGAAAGGTTAGAACCCAAAGGAGGAGGGGGGGGGGGGAAAGAATTGGCCGGCCCAGTCTTTCCCCACCCCACTATTGAGAAGGAACATGCAGTTAGCTAAATGCTTTCTTAACCTGAATTTCTCCTTAGGACAAGACAATCATGAGTGTTCAGATACAGTGCAAGAGTAGGTTAAACCTTAAGACTGAGAGATAAATAGAAAGGTTAGAAAATAATAGAGGGGGGAAAGAATGGGCCGGCCCAGTCTTTCCCCACCCCCTATTTAGAAGAATCATTTGGCTGAATGCTTGTAACTTGAATTTCTCCTTGAGATATGTCAATCATGAGTGTTCAGATACAGTGCAAGAGTAGGTTAAACCTTATGACTGAGAGATAAATAGAAAGGGTTAGAATATAATAGAGGGGGGAAAGAATGGGCCGGCCCAGTCTTTCCCCACCCCTATTTAGAAGAATCATTTGGCTGAATGCTTGTAACTTGAATTTCTCCTTGAGATATGTCAATCATGAGTGTTCAGATTCAGTGTTAGAGTAGTTTAAACCAAGGACTGACAGATAAATTGAAAGGTTAGAACCCAATGGAGGGGGGGGAAAGAATGGGCCGGCCCAGTCTTTCCCCACCCCACTATTGAGAAGGAACATGCAGTTAGCTAAATGCTTTCTTAACCTGAATTTCTCCTTAGGACAAGACAATCATGAGTGTTCGGATACAGTGCAAGAATAGGTTAAACCTTAAGACTGAGAGATAAATAGAAAGGTTAGAAAATAATAGAGGGGGGAAAGAATGGGCCGGCCCAGTCTTTCCCCACCCCCTATTTAGAAGAATCATTTGCTGAATGCTTGTAACTTGAATTTCTCCAAGAGATATGTCAATCGTGAGTGTTCAGATTCAGTGTAAGAGTAGTTTAAAGCAAGAACTGACAGATAAATTGAAAGGTTAGAACCGAATGGGGGGGGGGGGGGGGGGGAGGGGGGAAAGAATTGGCCGGCCCAGTCTTTCCCCACCCCACTATTGAGAAGGAACATACAGTTAGCTAAATGCTTTCTTAACCTGAATTTCTCCTTAGGACAAGACAATCATGAGTGTTCGGATACAGTGCAAGAGTAGGTTAAACCTTAAGACTGAGAGATAAATAGAAAGGTTAGAAAATTATAGAGGGGGGAAAGAATGGGCAGGCCCAGTCTTTCCCCAACCCCTATTTTAGAAGAATCATTTGGCTGAATGCTTGTTACTTGAATTTCTCCTTGAGATATGTCTATCATGAGTGTTCAGATACAGTGCAAGAGTAGGTTAAACCTTAAGACTGAGAGATAAATAGAAAGGTTAGAAAATAATAGAGGGGGGAAAGAATGGGCCGGCCCAGTCTTTCCCCACCCCCTATTTAGAAGAATCATTTGCTGAATGCTTGTAACTTGAATTTCTTCTTGAGATATGTCAATCATGAGTGTTCAGATTCAGTGTAAGAGTAGTTTAAACCAAGGACTGACAGATAAATTGAAAGGTTAGAACCCAATGGAGGGGGGGAAAGAATGGGCCGGCCCAGTCTTTCCCCACCCCACTATTGAGAAGGAACATGCAGTTAGCTAAATGCTTTCTTAACCTGAATTTCTCCTTAGGACAAGACAATCATAAGTGTTCGGATACAGTGCAAGAGTAGGTTAAACCTTAAGACTGAGAGATAAATAGAAAGGTTAGAAATAATAGAGGGGGGAAAGAATGGGCCGGCCCAGTCTTTCCCCACCCCCTATTTAGTAGAATCATTTGCTGAATGCTTGTAACTTGAATTTCTCCAAGAGATATGTCAATCATGAGTGTTCAGATTCAGTGTAAGAGTAGTTTAAAGCAAGAACTGACAGATAAATTGAAAGGTTAGAACCGAATGGGGGGGGGGGGGGAAAGAATTGGCCGGCCCAGTCTTTCCCCACCCCACTATTGAGAAGGAACATGCAGTTAGGTAAATGCTTTCTTAACCTGAATTTCTCCGTAGGACAAGACAATCATAAGTGTTTGAATACAGTACAAGAGTAGGTTAAACCTTAAGACTGAGAGATACATAGAAAGGTTAGAAAATAATAGAGGGGGGAAAGAATGGGCCGGCCCAGTCTTTCCCCACCCCTCTATTTAGAAGAATCATTTGCTGAATGCTTGTTACTTGAATTTCTCCAAGAGATATGTCAATCATGAGTGTTCAGATTCAGTGTAAGAGTAGTTTAAACCAAGAACTGACAGATAAATTGAAAGGTTAAAACCCAATGGAGGGGGGGGGGGGGGGGAAAGAATGGGCCGGCCCAGTCTTTCCCCACCCCACTATTGAGAAGGAACATGCAGTTAGCTAAATGCTTTCTTAACCTGAATTTCTCCTTAGGACAAGACAATCATGAGTGTTCGGATACAGTGCAAGAGTAGGTTAAACCTTAAGACTGAGAGATAAATAGAAAGGTTAGAAAATAATAGAGGGGGGAAAGAATGGGCCGGCCCAGTCTTTCCCCACCCCCTATTTAGAAGAATCATTTGCTGAATGCTTGTAACTTGAATTTCTCCAAGAGATATGTCAATCATGAGTGTTCAGATTCAGTGTAAGAGTAGTTTAAACCAAGAACTGACAGATAAATTGAAAGGTTAAAAGCCCAATGGAGGGGGGGGAAAGAATGGGCCGGCCCAGTCTTTCCCCACCCCACTATTGAGAAGGAACATGCAGTTAGCTAAATGCTTTCTTAACCTGAATTTCTCCTTAGGACAAGACAATCATGAGTGTTCGGATACAGTGCAAGAGTAGGTTAAACCTTAAGACTGAGAGATAAATAGAAAGGTTAGAAAATAAAAGAGGGGGGAAAGAATGGGCTGGCCCAGTCTTTCCCCACCCCCTATTTAGAAGAATCATCTGGCTGAATGCTTGTTACTTGAATTTCTCCTTGAGATATGTCAATCATGAGTGTTCAGATACAGTGCAAGAGTAGGTTAAACCTTAAGACTGAGAGATAAATAGAAAGGTTAGAATATAATAGAGGGGGGAAAGAATGGGCCGGCCCAGTCTTTCCCCACCCCTATTTAGAAGAATCATTTGGCTGAATGCTTGTAACTTGAATTTCTCCTTGAGATATGTCAATCATGAGTGTTCAGATTCAGTGTAAGAGTAGTTTAAACCAAGGACTGACAGATAAATTGAAAGGTTAGAACCCAATGGAGGGGGGGAAAGAATGGGCCGGCCCAGTCTTTCCCCACCCCACTTTTGAGAAGGAACATGCAGTTAGCTAAATGCTTTCTTAACTTGAATTTCTCCTTAGGACAAGACAATCATGAGAGTTCAGATACAGTGCAAGAATCATTAGTGTTCAGATATAGTGCAAGAGTAGGTTAAACCTAAAGACTGAGAGATAAATAGAAAGGTTAGAAAATAATAGAGGGGGGAAAGAATGGGCCGGCCCAGTCTTTCCCCACCCCCTATTTAGAAGAACCAGTTAGCTAAACGGGTTTTAAAGTCGAAGATCTCTTTGACATGTCATTTGAAAGTGTTTCGATACAGTGAAAGAGTAAAATAAACCAAAAGACTGATAGTAAAAGTGAATGGTCTGAATGAACCCCTAGAAATCACAACCAAACAGCAATAAGTATGAGTACTTTTGAGTCCTATCGCTAATTTAATAGCGGCTTTTTAAATTTATACAAAGAAATGATAATTCCATTATGATTTTTGAAATTATTAGTGGGGGGGAAAAAACTGACTGGGTGGGGAAAGAATGGGCCGGCCTATTTTTTCCCCGGGGAAAGAATGGGCCGGCCCATTCTTTCCCCGGGGAAAAAACTGACTGGGGGGAAATTCCGGCCTGTTACAACGGGATCTAACAGAAATTCAAACTCATCCATGGGAGTGCAGTGGCTCAGTGGTTGAGTGCTTGACTCGAGACCGAGGGCCGCGGGTTCGAGCCTCACCCATGTCACTCCGTTGTGGTCCTTGAGCAAGAAACATTTATCCTAGCTTAGTACTGGTCAAAACCAGGAAGACCCATCCCTGTTTAACTGAAAGATTGTTGATGGGACGTAAAGATTCAAATCAAACAAAACTCATCCATGGTTTTATGTATGTACTGGTTACCTACAAGAATGAAGTTGATCAAATGAAAAATGAAGGTGCTAGAGTCATCACATTACAACTTATACAGCTATATTTAGATGCTCAAGGGCAGCTAATTCTGTAGTTGGTGGTCGGGTGTAGCTGAAAATCAAACTCATTCAAGCTTTTATGGTTGTCCTTGTTACTTGCAAAAATGAAGAAGATCCCATCAGAAAATGAAGGCGTTAGAGTGATCACAACATTATCCATCAATTTCTAAGAAGATAAAATGGCAGATAATATCATAATAGGTGATGGGATCTGGCTAAAATTCAACCTAATTCAAGCTTTTATAGGTGTCCTTATTACCTGCAAGAATGAAGAAGATCCATCCAAAAATGAAGGCACAATCACACTGGTAAATGTATACGTCAATTTGCTGGTATTTATGCGAATTTCCGTTACTTCATAGACAGGATTTGATCGATATTGGTGTAAATACTATATAGAAAAACATGACATATGCCACAAGGACTAGAGCTTCAATCATTTTTAAGTATTCAGTATATGCATGGCGATTTATGTAAGCATTTAGGAATAGATTTGAGTACCGATCGAATACCTCAGGGGTGTGGAAATTCCAAAATTTTCTACTTGTCCACGGGCAAGTAAACTACAAAAATCTACTTGTCTGTCACTGAATCTTACTTGTCCGAATTTTAAGCAAATTATTTACTGCTTGTTCATTTAATGTATAAATGAATGTTACTTTGTATTTCAGTGGCTTTATTTATTTACAATTATATTCCTTTTTGAAGATTAACTAGCTTATGGTATATAAAGTAACTTACATGCAAGCTAGTAATTCTTCAAAACAGTTGGTGCTTAAGTTTCATTCAATACATTAATTAAGTCAAGAATTATTACAATCTGGTTCTCTTTTTTTCTATGGGTAACTCATGGCTTCAGTTTTTCTGCAGATTATTCACAGCTCTCTTTAACACCCTAAATTTGTGTCTTATGTTTTAATGCATGTTTGATAGTTTCTGACCTGTTAATATTTAATAAGCTGGGCTGTCCTGTCTATTACTATAAGTGCATCTATTTTTAAATAACACTTAGTTTGTTATAGTGGTAAGATGAAATAAACTGCAGGGATAAAGTGACAAATTAACGCCTCCACTGTTCTTACAATGAAATGTATATAGATCACATTGTTGGTCACCAAAAGAGCTCTTTTAATCATATAACTTACCTTTACCAGTACTGGGGAGCTACTGGGGAGTTATCAGCTGGTCTAAAAATAACTACCTCCACTGGCTATTTTTAGACCGCAGTTTTACATAAAAACCATCGGCAAATTGATGAGTTTCAACAAGAGAATTCACTAAAAATAGCCAATATTTTTATAATTTTGACATACAACCATGCATATTAGGTTGCAAGGTATACACAGGTGCCTTAAATTCGCTGTTTTCAGCCTTTATTGGTATTTTAAAGCCAAGTTTTAATTGTCATAAGAAATTCATAAGTTTCGTGACCGATAAAATGGGTCACCCTAAATACCGACAAGAGGCATTTTTATATTAATTATTAATTCACTAATTTGCAGTTTGAAAAATGGTTTTATAGGTTCTTAGATATCCAATATTTGCCAAAAAAAGAACTTTGAAGCAGATATATACCCAATAACAGACCGACTCAACAGTGACAGCTAATATTATCAACTACCGTCAAGAAAAAATAAGAGCAGTCATGCTTTTGACTATATATTGGAAGTATAAATGGTGGAAATTTTCTATATCTTATCGTTCTGTATCCTACAGCACCCTAGATAAGCAGCGTATTTGCGTAAATACGCAATAAAAATCATCAAAAAAGCAATTGAAATGAAATGTGTGCGTACCGAAAAGCAATTCTAACGATCGGTATGCAATTACATGTGATGCCATTGCGTACCATTTGGTCCATTTCTTTTCCATTCGGCTAATAAACAAATGCCAGTCGGGTATTGATTTTATTTTTACTAGCGAGCGCGCAATATACTCCACTTTTATGAAAATATCAGTGCCCAGTCAAGTATTTCGCGGAAAAACAAAGTGAAAGTGATGATAAGTTATCACACTCGAATCTGTATCTGTATTTATACAGCGCAGGGCCTGTTACGGCATTAAATGTGCCGGAGAGAGAGAGTGTTTATATGTTCCAGAATTAGTCTCTAGAATGTAGGGCTGAAACAAAGCCCTCCACTGAATCCGCGCACACTATAGCTTCTTCTATGCTGTTCCAGTCTCTCACTGGAAATGTCAACTTTGCTTCTGGAACAATAAAATCCACGAGTTTGATACTTTAGAAAGGCAGACTATGGGAGTGAATAAATATGCAAGCACATTTCCGATGGCTTCATGCAATAAGGAAAGGTGTAATCACAGAAAAAAAACGTGGCGTAAAAAATATGAAAATACGCAATTGTTTTTGCAAGTACGCAATTGAGGATAACCAGGTAGCATAAGTACCCAATTGACCCAAAAGCTTATCTAGGGCGCTGATCCTAGAATTGCAAAAGTAGCGTTATTCAGATTTTCAGCAAAATCAGCAGCGTCAGCGTTATTACCCCACTATACCGACAAGAAGTGTTTCAATTCAGAACCGACAAGACGGTTATATAGGTGTATTACATGAATAGTTCAAGTTTTAAGTAATGCTTCTACCTGTTAAAAGGTATTATGTAATGGCAAAACTAGAAATTGATTCTGATCTATGCAGTAATTTCATATAACACTAACGTCCCTGTGACAACCAACATTTACCGCCAAGACAACCTCACAAAACTTCTTGTCGGTAAGGCCAAAAAAACAATACCTGTGTTTCAGGTTCCCCGACCGACCCTAAAAATTTGGGGCCGACTAAACTTCTTTTCAAAAAAAAAAATCTGATTTTTCGTATCACAAATTGGCTAGAAAACTGACAAAAAATGGATAAATCAGAGTAAAATATGAAGAAATATTGTATGCTTAACGTGCCTTCGAGCTAAATTAATAATTCAGAAGCAGTTGTGGTCTGAAAATTGCTCTAATAAATGTGAAATTAGCCGATTTATTTGCGAAATTTTCGGAAAAACTTACCCACAAAAACTAATGACAGTTCATTTTTTAGTCTTTAGAAATGAACTGTGAAAAAAAGTTTATCAGGCAACCTGAAAACCATATTTGTTCATATTTTGGTAAGAAAAATGATTAAGCTCTGGTCTCAACTTCTCTTATTTTCACCTTTCCAGTGCGCTCTATGGTGTCATTTTCATTGTCTGCGCTGGCGCGAGTATTTTTAAGAATGCTTCCCCGCTTAGACAGTGTGTTATTTTCGTCATTGTTGTAATAAGTCCTTCCTTTATAGGAACATTTCACACAACTTCATCAGCCAAATTGTGATAATCAGTGATGATACATGAAATAATAGTAAAAACTAAAGCAGAAAACAACAATTTAACCTTGATCAAATATTGAATATCAAAGTAATTGTACAAGCAATGGCTTTTAAAGGGGACATATCAAGGTTTTTCATTTTCCATTGCAAATTCCTTTTATATGTCGGATTTTATGTATTTATTAAGAACCCAGATCATTTTCCACAATGTTGAGTTATAAAATGAGTATAATCATCATTTTCTCTAAGATTTTGGGCTTTGTCAATAAAATATCGACTCGCTTATTTCCCTTGAATTAGTTACTTCCCTTTGCTATCAGAGTGTCCTGATGACGTCACAGAGGCAGTTTATGAAGGACTGTAAGTATAGAATCGTGTTGGATTCCGATATTTTTTTTAATATTCTCGGATAAAGAAGGGTTTAAATTTATGTGTTGCAAAAATCACTGCAATATGCATTCTGATCAGTGGGTCCGCTCTCAATGAAATTGTGGATAGATTTTTTGTGTTTTAGTGAATTGAATGCCCTACGATAATCTATGTTAGCGGCTCAGAGAAAATGGAAATCTCTGAGACAATTCAAACGATTACGCGTCTATGCGCACGAAACAGTCGTGAAAGCATTTGCAAATCTGGACATCGCGCTATCGTCAATTCAAGCAATAAAAACGGCAGCTTTATTTTGCAATGAAATGAGTCATAAATATTATTTCAATCCTCCGTTGCGTAGCCTATGTGTTAAACGAATTTTGTTCTTTGCGTCTTTGAGTCATGTCAGGTTGGTCGTCCTGGGTTGAAACAGTAAGAAAAGATTAATGTGTCTTGCCCAAGGACACAAACCGCAGCAGTGCCGCAGGTGAGGTTCGAGCCCTTAACCCTTCGATCTTGAGTCAAGCACTCTACCATTAAGTCACTGCGCTCCCTAACGAATTTTGCATCGTGGGTTTAACTCCAGTGGAGATTCATCAGTCTGTACATAGGGCTCTAAAATCGCCCAGTCTATAACATGCGCGGATCCAGAACGTTTTGTCATAGGGGGTCCAAAATTTGACTTCTTGTTTTATAAACGTTTTTAGTTGATGAGGGGACCGACGATCCAATTACCAGGATAAGCGGGCCACCATCGGCCAGTTTCGCTGGCGTGCCGATGATTGCTCAACCGTGAATGCTGGCTTTGTAGCCTTGTGATTTTCAGGAGATCCAGACCAGTATTGCTAAGAAGCCCTATATTTTTGTGATTTTATTCAGAGGGGGGGGGGGGGTCCGGACCCCTGTCCCTCCTCTGGGTCCGCCCATGTTTAATCACCGAAAATTAAATCATTCATGCATGGCGCACCAAAATAATGTAGGTTATCTCGTTGAGGTGAGTGTTCATTACGGCATCAGTTGATTGGAGAGAGAGAGAGAGGGTTCAAAGCCGGCTCGTGAATTTTTGCACTTACCGCATATTTTTAGACATTATTTATACATGCATGCGCAGCCATCTTAAGTGGGGCTAGAGCCTAGCAGAGCGGCTAAATTTTGCTCTGCTTCTTCATCACGGAAAATACTCCTAAGTTATCTGTGTGTGAGAGTGGCAGAGACTGTCAAGACTGTGCGCAGATAAGTGTTTTGGACTTTATTGGTAGTACTAAAATCTCATGAGCTCGCTTTTTCTGTGTTCATTGAAAGCGTCTTGCGAGACGCTTCCGATGAACGCATAAATAGTTTATATTCTTGTAGAAAATATAAAAACCGGGATCTGTGTTGGATCAGGATTTGAACTTCGCGAATGCTCACGCAATATGCTCTTTGATTTCGCTGACTAAATGGCGAGTCTATCTCCCCTTCCCGATATGACATGCATTTTGTCATGTAGAATTCCTGGGCCACGTGCAGAAGCAGCAACTAAAATCAATAGGTTGTCAATCTACATGTACAATCCTCGGGTCGACATGCGCCCAAAGCCACAAAGTTTTGGCATTCGGAAAGGAATCCTTCATACATGGTTGCGCAGCCATCTAGTGGGGCTAAGGGCCTGAGTCTTCATCGACGCCGCCAGTAAGCATATAGAATTGGGCCGATAGTGGCCCTATCTTGGATACTGGATGGGTCTCTACTTTATGTCTATATTGTTGGTAGAGGCCCTTTCGATACTGCATGTGCGCAAGCTCGTCTGATCCTTCGGTGCAAGAATGAAAATCTCATGAGCTTTCTATAATTTGTCAATGGGCTCACTGGAAGCGTCTTGTCTCAAGAAATGCGTAAAATGATCCCAATGGGCAACTGGTCAAAAATAGAAAGAAAGAAAAAACTAGTGCGACATAACAGACAATAATAAATTCAACAAACAAAAAAAAACTAATCGGTGTTCAAGTCAGTGAACTTACTGAGTAGGCTCGTACATAGCCCGACGATCCTGATTCCAAAGTCTTAAAAAAGCAAAATTGCGTTTCCGACAGTCAAAATATTGTTTTCGATAGCAAAAATACATTTTTTGCAATCGATAACAATATATTTTGCGGAACACGATCATCGTTTGAAAATAGAAAACGTTGTTGTCGCCGATCAAGTTTTAATCAATGTGTTCGCTATTGTCGCATGCCGGTGTGATACGACAACGTCATCCGTTTTTTGTTTTTGATAAACTTGAGCATTTTGTCATGTAGACAAATAGTAGACCTAGAATCTATATAAAATGGGGTTTGATTAACAAAGACATACAATTGTATAAGGCCCCATAGGCGGCTGCCGATGTGAGCCTACGATATGTTTTCAACGGGTCTTCAACTTTCGAGGAACTCGTTGGAATATTGATAGGTGTGCTACAGTAGCCTATTGGTCCAGACTCGCCAATGTCTACCCCGAAACATCATTTAAATCGCTATCAAGGGCGATATCTGTGCTGCATTATTCACTGCGACAACGCAGTCAATACACAGTCATCGGACGAACTGCCCTTGTGACGTCACAAATCAAAGGGAAGTGACTCGCCGCTACAGAAATCAAGGGAGATAAGCAGGATAATACATTATCGGCAATAATTAATCAACGGTCTAATTAACAAAGATATTCTTATTTTTTTACCACAAAAATGATATGCTTAGCTCTAAGTATCATTTTCTTCCACATTTTACTGGATTTAGAACTTTAATATGTCCCCTTTAAGGAAAACACTATGAAAACAAGAAATTGCTTTTATTTCAATATAATAATAATATAATAAAGTCACTTTACACTTAATATATTCTGGTCTACTCTGTCTTTGAAACAAAATAAATTTACTGTGATTGTTGTGACCAGACAGGACACAACAGTCCAATGTTTGTAATGCCAGGGTGCACAAATCCCGGGGCACAAATTTAGAACAACAACATCTGCCATAGTACATATCACCAGGATCCACAGCCTGATGACATTGCCTGTACTTTTTTGGAGGAGAAGAAGGAAAAATACACTAAGCAGAGTTCAAGAAAGGAGACAGAAACACACCAGAGACTTGCAGACTAGTGTCTCTTTACTCCATTGCCTGCAAGACGCTGGAGCATATTGTATTCAGTACATGTAGCATACACAAACACCGTAGAGACTCACAGCATACTCATACTTTCAAAAGAGACGGTATTGTGAGAAACAGCTGAAAGCCTTTGGCAAGTCCCCACCACCACCTACTGCATAAACTCCAATTATGATGGGGTTACTTATTATCGGCACCCGATGCAGTCGAGTCAAGGGGTGCCCTTAAGAAGCGTTCTGGGACCTCTGTTCTTCCCAATGTTTATAAAAGATCTGCCATAGTACATATCGCCAGGATCCACAGTCTGATGACATTGCCTGTACTTTTTTGGAGGAGAAGAGGGAAAAGAACTGTTTTGTACTGTTAGCAAAAAAAAAGTAAAAAAAAAAAATAAAAAAAATAAAGCCTACCTACTGACCCTGTTTTTTTCTGGCAAGGAACCTGAAACATAACTATTTTTTTTTTGGCCTAAGTAGGGCAATTTGGAGTGTTGTAAATTCATTGTTTTTTGGGGCTGCAAAGGCAAACATGTAGCTTATTTGGATATATAACCCATAAATATGGTCTATTAAGTAGTATTTTAATCGAAAAATGCAAAAAATGCCTCTTGTCGGCTCTTTTCAATTCTTGTCGGTAAATAGGGTGACCGCTCAAAATTCCAAAGGCTTGGGGAAAAACATGAAAATTTAGCATTCCCTTCCTTAAATGGCACCTCTTTTTCACAGAATTTTGAGGCAGAAAAAGTTGCAAAAAAACATGGAAATTCACCCCCAGATGTCACTTGTCCGCGTGCAACTCAACAGGAAAATACCACTTGTCCGTCATCAAAATTTCCCGTGATGGGCAAGTCGGGCATGGGATTAGCGATATCAATGGATCGGCTCTCATATCTGTCACAGTGCACAATCAATCATTTTTGAATCCATATTTCTCCGCTATATATGGCTTAATTTTACTAAAGTCTTTTATTTTGAAATAAATGATACATTAATGTTGTCAATTAAAGTGTTTGTTGACTTCGGTTAAGTCAAATATGAAAGAAATATTAATTCCAATATTAAGTATCGGCCGACATTTTGAAACTCCAACATTGTTTTTGGCTGACCTTGCGAGGGTACACTAATTTAAATATTCATTATAAACCATCCAATGAAACAATTGCAATTTCTTTTTCACACAATCACAGATGATAAATATAGAAATGAGATCATACAAAAAATTCGGATATTTTCGGCAGTTCAAAAGGTCAGAGCCTTGCCTAAAGATTGGCCAACTTTGAGATCGTTATTCTCCGGAAATTTAATAGACCACTGAAAAGTACTGGTACCAGGCTTTTCTCAAGGGCTTCCCCAACAAAATAAACTCAAATTTAGTAACATAGAGTTGTGCGCATCTGTGCGCAAACGATATTTATAGCAGTACTATCACGAGGAGAGTGCATGTAAACCTTACGGCAAAGCGTCGAAACCGCGGGAATGTGATCTGTAATCTGTAATCATGGCCCTTAAGCCGTAATATCTCACAGGTATTATCTTCTTGGTATGATGTCTCTAGTACTTTCTCGCGAGTATTTGGTGGTGCGCGATATTTTAGATATTTTGTTTATGCTGTTTTGGTGAGTCTCCCGGATCTTTCCAGAAACTCCTCCAATATGTCTGTAATGATGAATCTCTCTTGTTCATATTCATCTTTGCTTGTCACTGTTAAGAACACTTCCATTGTCCACAAGTCCTTTCCTGTTTGTTGCCTCATTTTCACTTTAAGCCTTTCTCTTAAATCCTGTAATTCTTCACATTCCATGAGGTAGTGTTCGCAGCTCTCTATTTCTCCACATTTACAATATGGCTTTTCCACTACCCCTATCTTACATAAATATTCATTCAGGCAGTATCCTGTTCTCAATTTAGAAATTATTCTTGGGAATTTTTGAGGGACTATTTTATCTCTTTTCACATCTACAGTTTTCCGATATCCATACAATTCTCTGCCACAATACACAATTGCGGTTTATCAGCTGATCGATTTTTGACAGAAAAAATACACCAATGGAAAATGTTTGAACTAGTGTAGCTTTTTTATTTCTTGATCGATTTTCATAATTTAAACACCATTTTCTTTGTCATTCATTCTTCTTTTAGCCTGTGGTTTCAGATTTGAAAAATTTCAACTATTACTAAAATCCATTTTTATCGTTAATGGGATTTCCACACCCCTGATACCTATCATAGAATGATATAGAATGTTTGGTGCGCCAAATACTTTTTGAATTCTATGTAAAGTTTTCATTTTGGAACAGTGTATTAATTTTACACATGACATTCCTCAGTAATTTCCTGAGTTTCATACCCGGTCACGAAAACACATTACAACGCCGTTGTTTTACCAAAAGTCTACCCTACAGGTAAAGTTATCACAGGGAAATACAATGAATTCGACATTTTGACTTAAGGTAAATGCATGATCGTTGAATAAATGATGATTAAATTCGCATTACCCCAAAACATTTTGTCTACTTCTTTCAAAACAACCATCGCATGGCCACTAACATAAATCGGTCGATGGTGTCGTAAAATGTTTAAGTGATGTCGCAAACTGTAATTGTCTACGCCCGGTATGCGTAAACGCGCGAGCACGTCGCGTAGACTATCTAATGTATAGTTCGATCACTGGTTCGATTTGACGAACTCTCCGGTGTGAGATAAACCTCGATATTAACGCAGTTTGACCAGCCGTTTTGTAGCAGAGTCCAGTAACACACTGGTCAATGTAAACGCACAGGTGGTTGCTACAACGAGCTGGTGGTTGCATTTTTCAGCACAGGTGGTGGCGTAAAAGGAAAAAAAATCTATACTTGTTGACTTTATGATTTATTTATAAACTTGCATTTATTTTATTTGTGATGACACCTGGCGCACAGACCACCGGTAACATTGCAGTTTATGGCTCTGCCAAGCAATTGGTGCTTTAATTCATGGTTTGCACTGCAAATCCAACAAAGTTCTGCAGTTTTGCCGTGACAGGTGCTTTTTTCTAGTGTAACTGCCTAAATTGAGGGGAATATGCATGTCTAAGCACAGCTGTTATCATATTTACATGTAATAACATCAAAAAAAAACGATAACTAACTTGTATCTTTTTTCTTGGTAAACTAGCTAACGTTTTATTGAGGAATTATATTACAACGCACTGGGAGCGGTTTTTTGACGCATTGATACAACGCACTGATGGTTGCCTAGATGTGCCATGGTTTCTGGTGCAGCCTCACCACAGCATTCATTGTTCTTATAAACGGTACATAAATCGTTATTTAAGCCAGCACATGATATTTCAGTACCAGGACGAAGACTCGTGTGAGCCTGTGCAAATGTACAGACTCGCCAGAGCCTACTCTGCAAAGAAAAAATAGAGAGTAGTAATCGTTTTTGGATGTTATTTCATGGGACTATGATAACATAGCTGCAGCTGTGCTTAGACATGCAGAATTTTCCTGAAGTTAGGCAGTCACAATAGAAAAAAGCACCTGTCACTGTCAAACTCCACAACTCTGTCGGATTTGTCGGTCAAACCATGAATTAAAACGCCAATTGCATGGCAGAGCCATAAACTGCAATGTTACTGACGATTTGTGCGCATTGGGTCATCAAAAGTAAAATAAATGCAAGCTTAAGAAATCATACAGTCAATAGGCATAGAGTTTGTGGTTTTTGTACACTCCCAGCAAACATGCCTATATGGGTCCCATATGGGCTACCCATATGGGACCCATATGGGGAGTGCAACCTGGTTCGGCATGGGTCCCATATGGGTAAGCCCATATGCAGATTGCCCAGATGGGTCCCATATCACAATCCCATAAAAAAAAAGAAATGATATAATCATCTTTATATAAACTTATTTTCTTGTTTACAATGCATGGCTAGCTTCTACAGTTGCGGATACAAAGAGGATTCATGTGGTTGACTTGATCCCCCATTTGAGACAAAATTATTCCATTTTTATGAGGAATTTCAAGCAAAATTAACATAAACTATCTAATTATCATGTACAATTTTCAAATCGAAACCTCATCTGTAGATTTGAACCCCCTAGCAAGAAATCCTGGATCCGCCCCTGCTTCTACCATTTATTTTATCTTATTTACATGGGCCAGCCCATATGGGACCCATATAGAACCCGGTTGCACTGCCCATATGGGTCCCATATGGATGCCCACATGGGACCCATATGGGTCCAATATAGATTGCTAGCTGGGCTGATGAAGGCTCAAGTGTGACCCTGCAAATGTGTAGCCTCACCAGAGACGCTCCAGAGCTAGCCCTGTTTGCACTTTGAGAGTGTTTCTGCCTATTTTTCAGATTGGCCCCAAAACTTTTAATCTAATGAGATTGTTTGTCCGTTATGATACATTACAATAGTTAAGAAGCCTCCATGCAAGCTTAAAATTTTTGTGCTCCAACACCAGCAGAATCTAGGGCGAAAGATTTGGTACCAGTAAAATGCAATTTTTGCACCCTTGAGGTATAGGTTGCTGTCTGTTCTAAGGCGGTGGATTCTGTTGTTGTTGATTCGTTGTTGATTGTAACTCCCATTACAGGATTTGTAATTGTTCTATATTTTGTTACTTTATGTCCATTCTTGTTTTGCGATCATCTTGATGGGGAAGAGAGAGAGAGCTGGCTGCTTTGCTTAGTTTGTCTTCTTGGTGTCTCATGATTGTTGTGTGGCTATTCCTCTCAGTGCCATGGGTTTGTCTGCAGTTTGTGATTGTAATACTCGCTTACTATTTTTGGGTGTCATTCATGCGAACAGCGATGGCTTTGGCTAGTCTGCACATTTTCTTCGTCTAGTCTGAGCCTTCGTCACAGTTCAAAATTCTCATGTGGTGACTCAAATGGCGATTGAATGCTTCTTTGTGCGAGCAACGAAGGATCTGGCGAGTCTGCACATTGCACAGGCTTACCTTAGCCTTCGTCACTGTACAAAATCTCTTGTGCTGCCTTAAATGGTGATTTGTGTGCTATTCACGCCAGCAGCGAATACTCTGGTGAGTCTGCACATTTGCGCAGGCAAAGTCACTGGACAATGTAATAAATATCAAGATCCCTTGTGCTGGTAGCAAAGGCTCTTGGGAGTCTGCACGCTTGCACAGGCTCGCCTGAGCCTTCTTCACAGTATCGAAATATCATGTGCTGGTTGAAATGGCGATTTTTGTAACGTTTATGTGAACAGCGTATGATGTGGTGAGTCTGCACCAGCAACCGCAGGACTTCTGTGCAACCATCAGTGCGTTGTAATAAAATTCCTCAATAAAACATTTGCTAGTTTACCAAGAAAAAAAATACAAAGTAGTAATCGTTGTTTGGATCTTATAATATGGGAATATGACAACAGCTGCCCTTAGACATGCAGATTCCCCTCAATTTAGGCAGTTACACTAGAAAAAAGCACATGTCACGGCAAAACTCCAGAACTTTGTTGGATTTGCAGTCCAAACCATGAATTAAATCACCAATTGCTTGGCAGAGCCATAAACTGCAATGTTACCGGTTGACTGTGCGCCAGGTTTCATCACAAATAAAATTAATGCAAGTTTATAAATAAATCATAAAGTCAACAGGTATAGATTTTTTTACCTTTTACGCCACAACCTGTGCTGAAAAATGCAACCACCAGCTAGTTGCAGCAATCATCGGTGCGTTTACATTGACCAGTGTGAGTAAACAAGTGCAGCAAAGAGCTGCTCGTCAGACCGTCAATTATTATTGGCAGTCAGCGGCAATTTAGATTGTTTAAGACCTTAGATGGCGCACATTGGAGCACAAAAGTTATTCGTGGATTGTTTGGGGTAACCTAGCCAACTCAGCCCCTAGCAATGTGGGCCCTAACCAACTCGGCCCCTATTGCCATATTTGCGGAGACTTTATACATGTATCTGCCTCAGGGATCTCCAAATAAACTTAAAGTATTTTATGTTTCAATAAGTGTCATTTGGTTTTATTCTGTCTTTTTGTACCCAAAATGAAGAAAATTGTTACTGTTACAAAACATGTCATGTGCTATAGAATTATGTGCTTTAAGGCTTAACTTTTAGAAATATTAAATATTGGCTAGGTATCAAAATATACTCATCAACGCACAGACTGCTAAAATATTTTTCTGAAACATTGTTATTGTTTGCCATTGAAAGGACTTATACTTCTGCTTTGGGAGTGTGTAAGCCAGTGGTAGTGCTTCCAGTTTTCTTGTATAGAGCTCATTGACCTGAAAATGGCCAGACTCCATAGACAAGTAAAAATAGTTAATTACAGGCTAATTGAAGAGCATTCACATACATTTGATGAGGTATCACTGCCATAGTGTAAGCTCTATAATAAATGCATTTGGGAAAAAGTGTGAATGTTATATCAGGAAGTTTTTCTCTAATCACCAAATTTCTCGCAAATAATGAATAATGGAGAATTGAAGAACAGTGCTTCCGCTCAACGAATAGCTACTTATCAGGATAAGAAAGAAATTTCTTCTGATGACAAGCTGCGTAATAAAAGGCAAAAATGTAGAAGGAGCAAATCTTTACCTTATGCTTCTAGATTGGCAAGTTAACATACGAATAAGAAACTTAAAGTTTCATCCAATGCCTGGCTAGCAAAACCAAAGCTAAAGAAGGAGAAATACCCAGCTCAAGTGGCAAGAGGAATACTGGAAAGGCTTGAAAGTCGCCAGACAGCTAACTGCTGAGAAACTTATTTTATACTACCTACTGCAAGAAACAGACACGGTAGCTAGTCCACAGTCCTCTGTAATCAGCCTGTCAGAGTCAGATAACTCTGACTGTTTGGATCATACACTCTGCAGTTGAGCATTTTAGGATTTTGGTGGATAACTGTGATGATTCTTAAGTTGTATGTGCACACTGTTTGAAAAAAAGGAAGTCAGACAGCATAACGTCACTGTGCAGGCTTAATAAATTCAGTTACTGTATCAAATATGTTCTTAAAAGGGTATCCTTTGGAAGCAAAGACTGCACCAAAGAACTGAAACTAGAGTGTGCCTATTTCCTGGGCCAGACTTGCTAGTTTCTGCCATTTAGGCTTCATCAGTGACCCTCTAATAGTTTCAAAGTTCCACAATGAAACCCATGATCCCAAAGGACATGAAACTAATATCTACACTATAGTGCCAGATATCAGATTGGCCCTGGCATGAGCTGATGTACAAATCTATCCAATCTCCTTCACCACCACCTGCTTCACCACTACCATCATCTCCCTTTTCCTCCACCACCCTCACGACCCCAACACCACCATCACCACAACCTCGCAACCACCACCACTGTGTTCATATTGTACACTGACTGTATCTCCACTGTACCCTGAATGTACCCCTACTGTACCCTCTTAACATTACTGCATGAAGACCTTATTGTCTGATGCTCCACCACTACCAACACACCCTATAACACCACCACCACCACCCCATCACCTCCTCTTCCACCACCTCCACCACAATGTCTTCACCACCACCTCCACTACCACAACCACTGTATTACCTTCACTACCACCTCCATCACTGTGTCCATTTTTATCTGTCTGTATGTATACCCCACTGTGCCCTGACTTTTCATCCCATGTGCCATCTTAACATTACTGCGCAATAGTCTGATGCACTACCATTACCAACACCACTAACGCACCAAAATATTCACCACCATTACCACCGACACAACCTCCACTATCACCACCACCACCACCTACCTATTCCAATTGGCTTACTCCTGGTAGTATAAAACTACAGCAGTAACATGTTACCACTGAGTTCCACCAGGTACAATCTGATTGTAGCAGCATTATTCTGTGTATTTGCATAGGAAATTAAACGCAATGGAGAGGAAATCTCTCAAATTTATTTTCTTTCTGCTAATTTTCGGGTCTTAACCTAATGTAATTTGTTTAAGATGCAATCTGAAAGATTGTCTTGATGTTGTTGCAATAGTGTCAGGAGATACAGCGATCAATTTAAGCTGTTAAAATAGTTATTGTAATTTCAAGTCAATCTCAATATTACTTTATTTTAGTCACAATTAACTTTCTGATCATATCCACGCTACCACACCTTTTAATTCTTTCCTTGCCAGCGGCGATTTTGTTGCCCGCTGATAACCTTTGCAAATAGTTTAGACCCAGATCAACCCGACAGACCGTCAGTCCTGGTTTGGATTCAACCTGTTTGACACTCTGATTGTGTTTGTGAAGGAATATTTGAAAAAGTTAATTTCGAAAAAAGTCAGCAGACGACAATAAATGCATGAATAATTACCCAGCATGCAGAATTAAACATTTCAGGGGTTTAAACCAAAGAGTGGTTGATATTTCCCCTTTTCTTCCAACAGTTTATGTCAAAACGGTCACTGTTTTATTTATACCCCTCCCCTTAGGACATAACAGCCTTTATGAATAACATGTACTTGACTGAAAATCGATTATAAAGAAAATATATTATTTCAACACATTGTATGTATGCTTTTTCAAAACACAATCTGAGCGTCAAACAGTATGGATTCAGATCATGCCCCAGTGTCGTAAACAGAGGGTGGCTTGAACCCCTCTTTGAGACAAAATTATTCCATTTTCATCGAGAATTTTCAGAAAATAAGGAAAAAAATAACAAATAATCAAGTACAATTAACAAATCAAACCCCACTTTGTAGATTTGAATCCCCAATGAAAAATCAAGGATCTGTCCATGTGCCCCACAGCTTATCAGACTTGATCTGGATCTAAAATGTTGGCGAAGGTTTTAAGCAGACGACAGTAGTTAAAGGCAGACAGTGCAGGCCCCGATTAGGCACAGTTACAATCAAGAGATTTTATTACCATATATTCTAAATAAACAGTAGGATAAACTGTAGATTTCAAAAACGGATGATGGTAGGCTGGGAGTGGGGCTTAAATTATTTAATTTTGATTCTTGATCAGTTTTTAGATTAGACAATAACTCCACATTTTTTGTTATTAATATTTCTTTCAATATTTTGTCTCTATCATTAGGAAGTCTAGCAGGTTTGTACTTCTGTTTCAAGCCTCTCATTGTTAGAAAATATAAAAAAATTCTGACTTTGATGTAGGTAAAATGCAATCCCTCCGTCTTTTAAATACTTCTGCAATCCTTCTAAAGATCTAACGGTGAAATTAGTTCCATCTATTTTCATTTTAATTAGAATAAATTGTTAGCAGAGTACATACTTCAAGATTTATCCCCTATCTTTACACACACTAGGTCTAGAGAAATGGCAGTATATGTACCTATCACAGCTGTTAACTGCTGCTGGAGGCATTTGCCGGATAAGACTTATTACCTTTACATATGCGCCGAACGTGTAGTTGAAGGGATGTATATACTACTATTGACCACTTCCTCATTAGTCTCAACTTGATAGCGACTGATCGAGCAAATGTCACTGACGGCCCACCAGCAAAACACCATTTGCTTATGGGCTGATATGGGAACTGGTTTCTGTAATTTAATTGCATGCTTAATTGTCCATTAGGATGATGCTCTATTTAAAACAAGGACCATAACGCTGTTAAAATAGTTTACTAAATTCGTTCAAATCTACTTCTTATCCTTAATGAGCTTATCGATTTTTAAAAAGTAATTGAATATGACCAAGAGATCATAATCACACACTGCAGGCTAACCCATGGCACCATGAGGAGGAGGCGCAGAACACTAACGACCATATAAAATAGTGGCTCTGTTGTAGAAGAGTTTTAGCTACATGTAACATTGTTCAGAGTGTCTTCGGTCGAATTTATTTAGAAAATTACCCACGAAGTTAAATGATATCGACAGCTTTGCTTCAGCAATTTAGCAGTTAAAAAAGTTTGAAGCTCCAAGCTAGAAGAGTTTTCGAGATAGCTCGATTGCAAGTTTTGAATACTAGAATCAAAATTAAAACACTATATTAAAGATGGATAATTTTTCTATGTGGAACAGTTTGGGATTTAAAATTATGTTGAGAATTAAAAAAGATATTAATTGATAACTAAACTGTCTTCTATTAGCCGTATACATTAAAATCGATCACACCTGTAGAAGCGCTTGTACGAGGTTTCTTCACTATGACTCTAAAGTATATATTAACTTTATCGGTAATATTAGTAGAGGAGCCAGTGTTCAAAAATGTCAAAAATAAGCATTTAGGCATGCCCTCTTTTAAGCAGAATTTTCACTTGTTTAATCCTATAGTACATAGTATAGGCAGTATGAAATAAGATATTGCACTCAATTTAAGTCTTGCAAACATATCCGTTACAGTGTGTTTAATACGTTACCCCTCATTTTCTTAAAAATAGAGATATATATTAAAGTCTATTTAGGTAGAAGTTGAAATGTTTAAATGAACAAAACATTTATGCAATCTGTAAGAACATGCTATTCTTTACACATATTGATGTTTTTAAAAGTTGTTTGGGTCCATTTTAATGTCATTTACGTTACATTCTCAACTATACCCTTAAAATTATTGATATTTTGTTAAAAAGTTTCATTTGACAAAATTTTCAATATGTGTTTAACTTCAGGATAACATGTATTTAAAAGAGCGTTAACTGACCATTTCAAAACTGCAAACAGATACGTTCTAACATAAATACTTTATCAGTTATAAGCTGTTTAATTAGATGGCCATAGATCAAACTTTATATAAGTTTAGAACCTCTTAAGTTTGCAAATAAGCATGCAATTTTTTCTGTTAGCTTTTAAACACATTATGATAATTGTTTTGATATAACTGACTTTAGAGTAATACTTAACAACACTATTGAGGTAAAATATCATTTTGTTGTTCGATTTTCAATATGTAACGTATAAAACATAGTTGAAGATAAAGAGATATTGCTTAATAGCTTCAGAAATACATCACTGGAAAGTTTATTTCATTAAAAATTGAGAGGGGCTGTGTTTGATAGGCATAAAAAAGCATTTGTTTCAAAAGAAGAAATTATCAGTACTAATTAGGAGACTGTGTATATGGTTGTATTTTTTTCTTTTAAGAAATGGTATACTTCTTGGCTTAAAAATAAAACAAATTGTTTGCTATTTTTTCTATGTTATGCAATTTATAAACTTATAAAATGATAAGTCTGATACAACATCTCAACTAGGATACATTCCCTTAAGCGTATTCAGTCAAATTTGCTAAAGTAACATATATAACTGTAAATAAACGAATATCATGATTACATATTTGTCTCAACCGTTTTCCATTTTCACCTGGGCCTGAAAACCTAAAACAAATTTATATATTTGCACATTTTTTTCTATTAATTGAACAAAACAATCTTATAAGCTATTCAGACGCAGCCAAAGCTTTGTGTCGAACCTGTTCACACTCATCACACTATATAAATTAGTAAATAACATATCAGTTCTATCAAATCAGATTCATTTATGATAAAATATCTAAGAATTTCAGAAATGATGTGTGGATGTTGGAAACTTTGTTGTTGTTCCTATTGGTTGTGGGAGTTTTGTATCGGGCCTTTGTACTCTAAATTGTTACTAGTTCAGCAATCATCTTGACAAGGAAGAGGGCTGGTTACTTCATTTTAATTATATTGTAGATATCTGTATTCCGTGTCCCTTCCTTAAGGTGCAGTGGGTCAGTCAGGAGTCTGTGATTGTGACAATTTCAAGTCATGTTCACTCATAGAAAGAAGACGTTTGCTAGCAATCTAGACAGCATCACTACTTTATGAATATATAAAATAAAATGTTGTTTACGTTACATTAAATTTAAGGAAACATAAGTGTTTGTTATCATTTATTCTTTAAAAGAGTGGCTTTGTTATGCAAATTGTTTAAGCTACATCTATTTATGCATACATCAGAACTCAGAAGGTGACTTTTAAATTTATTCTGGTTATGAACTTTAATTTCAGCTCATTTTAACTTGGCTTTCATTGTTTGATTAATGAAACTGATAGTCCTTCTAACTTAACACTACTAATCATTTATCAAAGCAATGCAGTCTTTAAAACTGAATGGGTTATTCAAAATGAATTATTGCCGTTGAAATTGAGGAAATCACCCCTAAGGATGGGTTTTACATGGCAAGGCAGTGATCATATCCAAGAAATCTAAATTTCTTCAGTTGTAACTTACGATACCAAATTTATTTTATAAAATTTCAACAGAGAGAAAATGTTTAAGCCAAATTTAACTAAAACGCATTAAAATTACGGTTTAAAAGATTATTTACGTTAATCAGAATGTTGATAGGAATCTTAGAGTAAAAATAGCAGTCATAAGATCAAACTTTTAGCAATTAGTGCTAACATAGCTGATGTTAAGTTCTATCATAATACCCTAGCAGTCATTGGACCCCATTTTAAACAAACTGTTGCAGGAATCCTGTCAGCTGATTTATTTTATGTGCGTTCAATAATAGATGAGTTGTAAGCACATCAGGGTATAGAGACAAAAAGGCATGCATTAACTTATCTACTGTGCTAATAAAATGATAACTATATGGACAATAGAGAAGGCACAATAGTTAGTATCATTACTTACACAAATAATAGATTTACATGTTACGCAAAGAAAGAATGCATAAACTTAACATATAGTATGTATGCATGTTTAATTTATCTGTGGCTCTTTTTTATCAATTGTCTGCATAAGAAAATGTATTTCTTTCGATTTGTAAAAGTATCATGATACATCTCAGGTAGTAATAACATTGTCTCTATTGCCAATTGCACTATATGTTAGTATGATACAGCATAGCATTTGTTGAGTATACTATCTGAAAGTAATCTTTGAAAGTAGCATAAGTATGGATTTTGTTTCTATTATATGAACTATCAATGTACCATAAATATAGCATCTTTTAACAAGTTGGCACATGTTTTATGGGTATTAATTAGTTAGTTTTAAGGACTGAATGACGGTTGTTATGATTACTTATTGTGAGTGTAAAAAATAAATAGTGTTCTGCTGAATAAAACGGTATACCACTCAGATGAGATACCCCTAGATTCTATCAAGTATGCTGATAAGCTATATAGCTAACAAGCAAACGTCTACAAACATTCTGGAATATATGATCAATCAAGTCCTATTCTAGAAAGTTGTTTGCTCAAGGTCCTGATTATCGAAGTCTTATCAATACTAACAATGTAGGGGAGCGTTTCCAACTTATTAACAGACATGTGTCCGTTTCTAACGTATTAAAATGGTAATTTATAATAAATGCTGTCCTGTTTCATTGCTTCACAACATGTAGAACCAGGCAACACAATGATTAAAGTAATGATCTTTATTTTTTTTGTTATATACGTTACCAACATAATTGATACTCTTTTTCCAAAGCGGACACGCTGTAGATACTAAAATGTTATAACCCTAAGGATAGCTAAGGTGGGTGTTAAATCTAAGACAGAAATCATCACGATTTCCACAAACTTCAGCTTTGTTTCACGTGACAAGATGAAGGTATCTTTAATGTTTCACTTCTTGATTTGGACTTCTGCTTGGAATATCTTACATTTTTTAGAGTTTTAAGGTATATTTTGTGCCTTATTGTTTTAAATATAGCTGCTGTAACGAATAACTGTTTATAAATGCATATATTTGATGTCTTTTACAATGTGTAATGGATCTGACTACGTTACTGCGTGTTTTTTTATTTATTCATTGAGCTGTTGACGATGAAAGAAACTGTCTTGTATATGTCTTTTAATGCCATTTAATGCATAAAAAGAAGCAAATACATGGTAGTGGCACAGATTTAAAAGAATCACTAAAGCTTTTTGATTGTTTGTTTGTTTGCTTTACGTCCCATGTCAACAGCTATGGTCATTGCGGGACGGTCGGTTCACTTAACCCTACTTTTTCCTGGGCAGGCTTGAGCAAGCGGTTAACCAGTAATTTGTGCACATACTTTCGCTTGTAACTGACAACAACCCTTCTTGAATAAATCAGCGGAAGGGAGGAGAATGACCGTAGAAATTATTTCATGATCAATCTCCACGAAAGTATGGTACCGGGCCGGGATCGAACTCGCGACCCCTGGATCTGCAGTCAGACACTCAACTGTAGCCAGACACATTACCGACTGCGCTACGCGGCCCGGTTTAACGCTTTTTGAAACAATTATTTAGTTATGAATAATAAATAGGTATCAATTATCCTATTTACATGATTCTTAAAACATATACTAAGTGGCATTTATGTGCTTTATTTTCAAGTTTTCCCTTTAAACCAAATATGATTTTGTTGATGTTGCATCCCATTCATATTAAATTTCTAAAAATACAATATTTTCAATTCAGTTTTGAACACTAAGATGGTAGTCAATTTCATTTTCAGCTACTAGCTGTTTGAAGGCATATACACATAACATTGCACAAAAATTTTGTTTTAAAAGAAAGTAACGTATATAACAGAACTTCCAGGTGCCTAAACTAACATTATTATTCTGCTATTAAGCTGCATCTAATTAAAATATCAATCATAACGATATGTAAGAAAACGATGCAAATGATGATAACACTATACTAAGAGTTTCCTTATTATCTAATGGTAATATATTACACTTGGATATTGCATGGTAAATGCACATGTTCATCAAAAGCTAACTTATATTTTATAATATATAAAGTTGCTAAGAAAATCTTAATGTACAAAAATCTCCTTTCACAAGTCTTGGCAGCCCATGGCCAAGTAAACAATAGTAATATATTTGAATGTAAGTAACGTATATAACAATTACGTAAGCGTAAGTTATTTAAACTTATTGTCAGGTGGTGCTTTTAATTAAGCTACTGTAAAGCAATATGCAGATAGTAGGAAATGTGAGCTATCTGGTCTAAATATCTTTTCTTTTCAGTAATGTAGCGAATAGCCTACTACATGAAGCCTGCATGAGGGTAGCTATGGTTACCCCATAAATAAACATCTTTTGCAAGACTTAAAATGTGTGCAATATCTTTTTTCACACTTCTGAAACATCATACTAACTGAGGATATAGTCTAAAATTCTGCTACTTTCCGGCCACTTTTTTCCAATTTTTGAATCTCTGGCTCCCCTACTATATTCTTATTATACCCGCTTTTTTCTTTAGAAAAAAGATATATTAATTTCGTGTCAAAGTCGGTCCGTCGTCCGTCCTTGCGTCCGTCTGTCCATTGCGTTTCTCGTAAATGTATCTCCCCCTAAACCGTTACAGGTGGCAACTTCAAACTTTGAAGTTGAATAGGTCACATGATGTCGAGGGTACTGGGCAACATTTTGTGTGACCTTGACCCCAAGGTCAAAGGTCAAATAATGTATTTTCTTGTAAATGTATCTCCCCCTAGTAACTTCAAACTTTGTAGCTGAATAGGCCACATGATGCAAAGGGTACTGGGCAACATTTCGTGTGATCTTGACCCCAAGGTCAAAAGTAAAATATTGAATTTTCTTGTAAATACATCTCCTCCTAAACCTTTTGACGTAGCAACTTCAAACTTTGTAGCTGAATAGGTCACATGCTATAGATGGTACAGGGGGGGGGGGGGCAACATGTTATGTGAGCTTGACACCAAGGTCAAAGATCAAATAATGTATTTTCTTGTATATGTATCTCCCCCTGAAGGCCGGTTAGACGTAGCAACTTCAAACTTTGTAGCTGGATAGGCCACATGATATAATGGGTACTAGGCAACATTTAGTGTAACTTTGTCCCCAAGGTAAAGGTCAATTAATGTATTTTCTTATAAATGCATCTTCTCCTTAACTTTGGGATGTAGCAATATCAAACTTTGCTGGTGCATAGGTCACATGATGCCGAGGGTACTGGGCAACATTTTGTGTGACCTTGACCCCATGGTTAAGGTCGAATAATGTAATTTCTTGTAAATGCATCTTCTCCTTAACCATGGGATGTAGCAACATCAAATTTTTCTGGTGCATAGGTCACATGAAATCGAGGGTACTGGGCAAAATTGAGTGTAACCTTGACCCGTTTGACCTTAGGGTCAAGGTCAAATACTGTATTTTCTTGGTAATGCATCTCCTTTACCACTGACCGTAGCAACTTAAAACGTTTCAGGTACATAGGTCACATGATGTAGAGTGCTATGCTTCATGTGACCCTGTCCTTGGTCAAGGTCCCCTAAACCGTTGGACATAGCAGCTTCAAATTTTGCAGGTGCATAGGTCATATGATGTAGAGGATACTGGGCAATGTTTCGTTTTGTCTTTGACCTAAGGTCTAAGTCAAAAATGAATGACCTAAGGTCAAGGTCAAAAGTGAAATAATGTACTTTCTTGTAAATGCATCTCCTCCTAAACGGTTGGACGTAGCAACTTCAAACTTTGCAGATGTTTAGCGGGTATTTGCGATGGTGTACCATCGACTGAAGTCTAGTTATAATCTATCAGCCGACCAAATTTGAAGCCCCAAGCTATAATATTTTCGGGATATCTTGATTACAATATCTTATTCTGACCCTTTAAAAGGGTCATAACGCCGAAAAGGGAGATAATTCAGACACAAAAAATATGGATACGAAATTTCTTGATCAATAGGTATGGACATGTCGAAACAATATGCTCTCCACTTGGTCAAATGTGTGTGTGTGTGGGGGGGGGGGGGGGGGCATAACAAAATAATTTTAGAGTCTGGGAGTGAAATAACGACATATGCTATAAAATCGATAAACCACTATTGGTTTACAAATTTTCGGGAAACGATATGACGTCCATAATGCGTACATGATGACGAAAAATGAACGTTTTTACGTCAGAAATGAGATTTCATCAAGCATCGTGATACCAAACGGCGATCCTCGGGGCGGAATTTTCTATCCTACCCTCACACTCATTATAGATTCTTATATTCCAACCAACGAGAATTTTGTATGTATCCCGGAGGCAATCAGAATACACATAGAGCACACGGTATCATCAGATTTGCTACGCTTGCCTTAGTTATCAAAGGTCCATTCCACTGGCGTTGCACCTATTACGCTGGTTACGCACATGCGTAATAAAAAGTATCATTCAAGGGGGGTCACTTAATGTGATAAAAGCGATTTTCCATACTATAAGGAACTGCTCATAAAGGAAAGAATTCGCTCCCTCTGGGAGCAAACTCTTTCCTTTAAGAGAAGTTGTCATTTTGAAAAGGGACGCAATTGAAGAGACTCGTTGCTTGATCCAGTAGTCTCTCGTTGATGCGCGTAACTTTTTCAGTATTCTAGCTACGCCATTGCATTCCATATTTATTTTTGTGTTTTGTGATCTATCTCAGTCAAGAAAATAACATGTTTTCACCATACTCTGCAAAGAAGGAGATTTATGGGATAATTACAAAAAAGAAAATTAGCTTTAAAACTTTTAGGGAACGGCACTAAACCTTATAAGAAACATTACAATGTCAGCACATGACACTGTTGTATATTTCATAGGAAGCGTTTTCTTCCAATAACACTATAAATCAGCACTTGTTTAGACTGAATGACGTCATATGAAGCCCATTTTGCAGAATCCTTATAGAAATCTCTATATCCATGATTTGTTTTTCTGACTAGCTAATATGTACTTTTTATGTACCCTTGCCAAAGCCATGTATTCAATCCCCACAAAAAGAGACGCCGACAAAAAAGTAGTGCCTGATCTGGTTCCAAATTGTTTGACACTCGGATGGTAAGTTTGTTGCTGTTTTTTTTTTTTATTTTTGAGAAAAAGTTGAGTTTGAAAAAAAATCAGCAGACGAAAAAAAAACAAGCAAAATTAACCATTTCCGAAAATCCCCTGTCTCCTTTTTCCGAAAATTTTCCTACAGTTGAATACCTTTACTAACCATTTGATCTAATATTCATTCTGTTTTCGAGACAAAACGTCTTCTATTTACCGGCGTCACCTTTTCATACATTTTCCCACTAGTGTGGTGGTAATCAGGTCCAAACTGTATGGCAACCAGAAATATGTTTTAAAGCAAATAATTAAACAAAAACAAAAAATCACAGTCGACACACTAACATGAAAAACTATCAAACATGCAAATTATAGCTTTGTTAGCCATGTTGGTGTTGTTTTAATGGCGTTTATAATAAAAATGAAAATGGACTTAGTTCTCTCTACTGAGCAAAAATATTAAATTTTCCCAGAGGAAATCAGTGGACGTGTTCCATTGTTGTAAACTAGTGGAATAAAGCAGGTATGTTGCATGGTCACAGGAATTTAATTAAAAATTCACATTTTTTCTTCTGAAAAACTATTAGAACTATCAGAATGTTTTGTCCTGAAGATTCTATATCATACCTGAATTCGGGCATTTCAGCTGGGTCCTTACTGTTTACCATAGTTCCCGTTTAGGAGTTTCCAGCCCTCAAAGCAGTGGCAGACACAGAGGGATTAAGGGGCCCCCTCCCCTACCCGTTTTTAAATATCCTATGAAAATTACATAATTTGTTTTCAATGAGACCAAATTATTTCATTTTCATGGGATATTTAAGAAAAATAAGATATAATCAGCAAAGTGAACCCCACCCCTTTAAACATATGGACCCCCTTTCCAGAAATCCTGGATCCGCCCCTGCAAAGGGTAAATGCAAGCCATAATGAGATGTATTCTACACGAAGACGTAAAATACTTGAAAGATACTTGAGCAAATTTTTGAATTTTTGTAGTTCTAATTAAATATCTGTAGGAAAGTACTAAAAATATAAGCTTTCGCACAGTGATGGATAATAATTTTTGGCGAGTTGTATAGTGGAATGTACATTGCATGTGTATCTTCTGTGGCAAGAATAAAATATTGAATATTATCAAGAAACTCTTTGATTTTAAGGCGTGTTAAGTATTTTTTAGTTAAAAATGTGTTTTTTTTTATCAGTACTATATCAGTAACCTTATAAATATGTATCAGCGATTAGTTTGCAACTTAAGCATAATGTTAACTGCATGCGCGGATCCAGAAAGTTTTGTCAGAGGGGGTCCAACTTTGACAACGTTTTTTTAGTTGATGAGGGAGGGTGCAAATACCACTATAAGTGGGCCATCATTGGCCCGCCAGCGAAACGCCATTATTAATGGCGTTTCGCTGGCGTGCCGATGATGGCCCAACATTGAATGCTGACTTGGTAGCTTTGTGATTATCAGGGGATCCGGACCAGCATTGCTAAGCAACCCTATATTTTTGTTATTTTTCAGATGGGGGGGGGTCCGGACCCTCTGTCCCCCTCTGGATCCGCGCATGTCAGTTTCAAAATTGAAGATCAGGACGAAAATGTGAATTTTACTTGTAATAGCTATCTTCTTATATTCTGATGTTTTAACGCACTGTAAAAAGTAAGTGTAACTTTACACCAATTGTGGTGGCAGCTGAACTGGCATGATTTTGGTGTAACCTATAAAAACTATATTCTATTCGATTATATTTATCCTGGAACATAGCTACCCTCATAACAGGTAGAAATGTTTAACATGATGGCCTCAAGTTAATATGGTAGGAAAGTAAGCGTAAGTTAACATGAAAAGGGGTGGAAGCTCAGATCAAAGTCCAGCTGCCACATTGAGCTGTCACATATTTTGTTGATAATTACACTTATTTTTATAGGGCAGTAGGGTGAAATTAGGGTAAACTCAGTCGCATGTTTTATATAAGTTGTGGTCAGGTCATATATATATATAGTCAATACAGGAAAACTTGGACATAAAAAGCTGTCAAAGGACACGAAAATTTGGACCAAAAAGGTGTCAAAGACAAAAAAAAACTTGGGCAGAAAATAGTTGTCAAAGATACAAAAACTTAGACAGAAAATAGCTGCGTTAGACAAAGACAGGAAAACTTGGACAGAATATAGTTGCCAAAGACAGGAAAACTTGGACAGAATATAGTTGTCAAAGACAGAAAATCTTGTACAGAATATAGTTGTCAAAAACAGGAAAACTTGGACAAAAAAGCTGTCCAAAACAGGAAAACTTGGACAGAAACAACGGTTTAAAAGGAACGCACGGCTATCAAAGACAGGGAATCATTCATTTGAGGCACCCATCAAAACTGTCCAAGCGTATCGCAAGTATTAAAAGCCACATAGTGCAATGTTCAACTTTCAGTACAATTACAACTGTAAAACTATAAAGGTAAGCAAAACTATAGTTCTTCAAATGATGAGAGAGAGAGAGAGAGAGAGAGAGAGAGAGAGAGAGAGAGAGAGCTGTCATGTAAAACCACCCTTATCAACTTTAACACGAAATAGCTCGTGATGTGTAAGGTATACACTGATGTAGGTGGTATACAATAGTCATGTTTGTCGACCAGGGCCCGGAATTACAATGGCTACTTAAAGTTAAGGAAGACTTAAGTTAAGTATTGATATTTCAACATGCTATATTAGATGCTAAATAAATTGCCTGGATGGATGCAGTACTTGTGGTCAAAGATATCATCGTGATCTACAGAAAAAATTAAATTACTTTGATTTTAATCAGTTTAAAACGCTATTTTTCGCAACCTGAAAAATCAATACTTAACTTAAGTCTCCCTTAACGTTAAGGAGGCATTGTAATTCTGGGCCCTGTACGTAAAACAGTCCACTCGCTAATGCTCATGGATTGTCTCCACATCCAGGCGGACAACCCATGGTATATTATTACATATTCTTTTTGCCATATGCATATAGTGACAGGTATTTTAACATTAATTGGCAGCTAGACATGTTATAAAGAGGCACATACATTTGGCATGCTACTTGATTGGCGTTCATTTCAAAATGGTGTTCCCTGTTTTTGTCAGCATCATTTGTTGTCTGCACACGTTGGAATTGCCTCTGTAATTTCAACATGTACCAAAATAAATGTTCAATCGATTAGAGGTTTTATAACATACGCCCTTATTTCACATACATCTCAATTATTTAAATTGTTTTAGTGAAATTAGCATGGCGCAATGAACAGGTTTACATGTAGTTAGGTATACACCTGAATAACATAAAAGGCATAAAAATAATTTCAGCAAGACACCTTTTTTAAATAAAATTATACTCCTGAAATATTTTGCGTTGTAATGTTTGTGTTAACGTTCGCTGTTTTCAATAAATCAACAGTTCTACGAAAATAAAAAATGCCTCTCGTATTTATATCGGTATGATGGTTTTTGTTGATATTCTATAATGTCATTACTAAACTAGACTATTTTGGTGGTAATTTCTAAAGTCAACAACTATTTTAGGGTCTTTCTTAAGGTCAATGTACAGAATAGGAATATATTGGGGTGAGAGGGGGAGAGGGAGTATGCTAAACATTTTATTGGTATGCATAATATCATTTTTCCTTTGATAAACAGCAGATGCTAGGGTTGAGGCTATGCAGCAAAAATATAATAATAAAAAATAAGAGTGCCCCTCCCCTTGGAATTTTCCTCTAGAAAATGACATTAATAATGACATCGGTTTGCCCAATATTTTGAATATAATAGCAAAGACACCCAAGTGTCCAGAACTTGTTATGTGTGTTATATGTCAGCAAAATGAAAGTGCACTTTGTCTCAGAAAATATATAATGTCTCTGCTTTATTACACCTTGTCGCCATCAGAGCTGACGCAGCTGGTATATAATTTCAGATAAGCATTCCTTCGAGCCAACTCTTGACACATTAATCTAACCAATTTATCATCGCTGACAAACTGATCCAGTTACTTTAGACATTAATTCTGGGTGACACTGTGTATTTTTCTCTCGCAAGAAAAGCACAAGACAAATGATATTGTTAAACATGCATGCAAGGTGTCATTAAAACTGGGAGTGGCACAGTAGCCATTGCAGGAGTATATAATTTGGGAATATACATTATGGAAGTAAACATTCCGGAAACTACCCTTCATTTGTACTACACTGCTATAGTGCATGCACACTATACTGCAAATACGCTTAAGAAGACAACCATGCAATTATCAATTTAGCATTAAACAATTGTTGCATTCTTTTGAGGTTAACATCAGGATTTGTCAACCCGAGAACATCACTTCGGAGGGTTGACTAACCCTGATGTTAACCAAAGAAGAATGCACAAATTGTTTTGTTATATGACACTATATAACTCATGTTAGACGTTCATAGTGCTTTGAAAACAAGGTTATTTCAACAATTGCTTTCTAAGTTCCTGAAACTCTTATGAGATGTGCATAAGGAAGACATTTTTAAATTTACTATTCTCATAAAATGATAAAATTATGAACTCTAAACATTTGACCACGGTAATATACATAACAAATCATGCTAGTCTATTTTCATTCCTCGCTTGAGTGAAAAATCTGATGTTAGTTTTCCAATATCTATTTTAGCTGTCAGGCAGCAGTGACAAAAGTGATGTCTACCTGTCCTAGACTAAATTTAGTTAGGTCTATTTATTTGACAAACCTGGTGTCTATTTATCCTGGACAAAATTTAGTTCATCACTTGTACATCAAGACCAGTGAAAGATAGTTTCAGCTAATCAGAGGAGATTATTTATAGGAGTCATTTAACAAATTTTGTAGGTACATATTGGAATTGCCTCTATGAGGCAATTCCAATCTGCACCTACAATATTTATTACTGAAAATAAGAAAAACATGAAATTTACACTTTTACCATTAGTGTCGTGTCCATTGTCTTTGCCTCTTTACAACACGCCAAGCTGCCAATTAATGTTAAAATACCCGTCACCATGTGGCAAATGGTATATATTTACATAGCAACTTTGTCATAATATAAGATTTTAAGAACCATCATTTGATTTTGCTTAGCTGGTGGCTGCACTGTATTATACCACCCTTGCCAACTTAAGCACGAACTATTTCGTGATGTGCAATGTCTACATTTATGTTAGTGGTATTAAATATCTATACCATGTCTGTCCTACTGTTCTTAAGATAATCCACTCACTAAAGCTCGTGGATTATCTCCACGTACATGCGGACAACCGTTGTATGACTATTACGTAAGCTGACAACATGCAGCTTTTATTCAGTTTCAGCGGCTGTAAATCTGTAAAAGTGTAATGCAAGAGGGTCTGTATGGGGTATAATGATAAGTGAATAATGGCCTTTTTTATGATGAATAGTGAATAATGAGCCAAAAAATTATTAATAGTGAATAATGAGGGCCTAAAAGATAATGAATAATCCTATCTTTTAATGAATAGAGGAAAAAACTAATGAATAGTGAATAATCAGATTTTAATGAATAATGCTGAAAAACTCATTTTGTCGCGTTGCGGCACATTTTTTCGAATAAAATAATCTTAATGAATAATTGGTCTTATTTTAATGAATAACCCAAAAATTTTAATGAGATGAATAATGGGCCAAATTTTTAATGAAAAGTGAATACCAGACCCCCCCCCCCCCTAGCCAGACCCTCATGCAATCTGTAAATCGAGGCGTTACTCAATTCAGGTTGATAATTACGAAGAATATTGAACTAAATTCTCTGAGAAATAATGTTTATTTCATCTTATAATTGTATGTTTTACTTGTCGAAGATCAGCTGGGTTTTGTGTTTATATAATGATATTAGCAGCATCTGTTTTACCAACGATTTTGATGAAGCACGTGCTTTTATTAAACCGTAAATCCACGACACAGTAGGTAAGAAAAGGAACCTAGCAACTGTCCTGCCAGAGAAGAGTGACAATGACGTCATGTTTTGTTTACAAAGTTATCAGGGACTAAGAGTCGATTGATCACTTGTGTATTAATCCTATCCACAGGATAGGATAAATACACAAGTGATCTATCGGTTCGCGTTAGCTCAAGTGAAGTGAACGCGTCAATGTTTTACTTAGCAATTGTATTACGTCCCTGTCATTCTTGGTTGGCACGATAGTAACTGTATGCCCATTAAATAAACTGAAACCAAGCTCTAATCGGTCACTTTTCAAACTTAGCATTTCTGAACAAATGCTGATAAAATTGATTTTTTAATGTCTTAATTTGTGCATCTTAATGGGCAAAAGTTTAGCGTTTCTTTGGAACAATTTTCCTTTACTCCAATTTTTTTTGTTCAATTGCTTATGATATAGTTTTATGCATTTTTAAAAGCATTGCATTTTTCGAATTTTTTCGATATGTTTGAAATTCATTAGTAGCTCATGCTAAAATTGTTAAATGCGCTATTTTGTTTATCTGAACACTTTAGGCCAAACACAGTAGAACTCGATTAGTCCAATTTTGACGAGTACGATTTTACGACTACTGCACACTTCCGGTTTCAATTTGAAAGTTTAAAATTTAATTTGATGGCATTATGTTTTTTTTTATTGTTTTTTATTTTTTTTTATTTCAATTTTCAAAAAAAGAGCGGTGACGTCTGGTGATAATGAATTATTGCTGAACTTTTACAATCCCGTGTCGCTGATAATAATGAGTACAGAGCAGCGCACATTTTGAAATTAAATTGCACGCTTAAAGCTGCATTTTTATGGTTAATCTGCTAAAAGGGTTTGTCTGATGTTATTGTGTAAGAAAACCGAAGAGTCCTATCGAAACAAAACTTTTGAGGATTATTCTTCTTCAATCACGGAAGTCAGTAAAATCTTCAAACAAACAAAAACATAAATCGATAGCGTCTCTGTTGAATATTTTATATCGTAAAAAGGTGTGACTTTTTTAAATGAAGGTGCCTTTTCTCTAACTTCGTCCGTGTAAGAAGTAAAGGTACCTTTTCTCTAACTTCGTCCGTGCAAGAAGTACACGTCGTTTTTAATTGAAATAACTTGCAGAGTCTCGGCAAATTATTGCTTCATTAAAAAAGCATGACTTCTGCATACTCTATGTTTTACTTTCTGAACAAGCGTAAACATGTAACACTGGTGCCCAACTCCGTCACAACGGTTTTCGGATTTTCGCTGATCCGTCATGAATTTTCACTTACAACTGTGACGAAACCTTAAAGACAGCGTCACGGACTTTAAGCGAAAATATGTGTAAGGTGACCGATTAGAACTTGGTTTCAGTATACATGCCTCTCTAAGGCTATTAACAAATGATGAAAATTGTGCATTTTGCTTTTAATCATGCAAACATGTTTTGCTAGGCAATAACTCTAAAAGTAGGTAACCCTTTTTTCCTAATGGAATTTTCCAACCATATCGATTGGATTAATCCAAGGAGTGTTTGGTGGTATTACTTGACTTTTCGCTTACTGTAAAGGCGGCGCCTCATGAATGCGTAATTAGGACTAGTTAACCTTAGGCATAGGTAAAAGCTGAAAAGGAGGCGTGTTTTTATTCAAAAGTAACTGTACCAGCTTGTGCCACGACCTCAGTCATTATTTAGTCCTTAAAACGCCAGCAAAATAACTGCATCTGAAAATGTCTATTTAACATAAGCAGGGAGGCAAACATTGTGGACCCAGATCAACCTGCTCCTACAGGAGCAGTCTGATCTGGGTCCACACTGTTTATCTATGAGGCCTCAAATAGTTTAGTGGACGACAAAACATACGTTTTGTGATTATGCGCTTTAAGGGTTAATAAATGTGTGTTCATTGTGTATACGGTTAGGATTTTCACGAAATGCATGCGCGTTTGCGCGGCTCAAACAGCTTATTTACTCTTTACCAAATTATAAATAAAACCTGATTTCCCTTCCTTAGCAGATGAAATAGCCGAACCACGCCTAGATATGGATATTAAAGTTGCCGCCTTTACAGTGAGCGAAAAGTCAAGTAATACGTTTCAATTTCAAGAAAATTTTAAAAGAACATTCTGCATTGTCTGTGTATGTCCCATAAAAAGACGCCATGCTTAAGTACTAAAATCTATTCAGAATTAGCGGGTATTTCAAACTATCGGACATAGACCCAGATAACCGAACACATTGAGCGTAAAATTGTGAATATTTCGTTATGTATCAGTTTGGGTGCTGTTTTGAGTACCCTAACATATATTTTGGTTGATAAATATAAAATGATACACCCTTATCTGGAGGCCTGGACGGATTCGAATTTACGAGTTTTAACTCGTTGAACTTCTTTTTGATATTATCGGAGCTGTTGCTTGTTTTCGCGGGAGATACATATCCAGACTATCCTAAACCGATTAAAGAAAATCTCGGTCATATTTTATAGCATTGCAAACATAACTAGGCTATAAGAGTGCCAAAAGTACCAATTAAAGTACCAAATGAAAGTTCAATTTGCGTACTATTTTTCTGTTGTCCGTTGATTTCTTACCAATCGTTTTAACACAAAGAAAAAATAAAATACCATTTTTTGATGGCATGCAATTTGTAATTGCAATTTGGAATTATTATAAAGGTTGTTCAGAGATAATGTGGCCCGACAGCGTGTTATATTTCAAGAGTGGACTCCTGTGATATTGTTGAGTGGGTTATTTTATGAAAATACTCGTACGCAATCGCTTTTGGAAACCCCCTCGTAATCATAACTACTCTTCCAGCAGTTCGTACCAGGTTCTTAAAGCGCATGCAAAAAATGCATCTGAAAATGATGTTTGCTTAAGTCATCTGCTGCAAATATTTGCTACACCATTGACTAAATATAAGTGTAGAGGCGAATAGCGTTGACTCGGCTCTGATCTGACTTTTGAGAGAATTAGTGAAAATTTATTTTGGTCTGTTAAAAACTCAGGTGAGATTCTGGACAAAATTAAAATCTGAAGGTTTTCTAGCATCTAGTGTGTCTACATATGATTTCTTTACTCTCTATACTACATTACCTTACAATTTTATCAAAGAAAACTGAGTTAATGGAACAAACCTTTAACAGAGAGGGCTCACTTTATTTGGCTTGTAATGAGAAACGCGCATGCTTCACGTCTGAACTACCGAAGCGATTTAAATTGTGGTCATGTCAGAAAAGTTGTGACGCTCTCCATTATCTTTTGGACAATATATTTATAAGATTTGGCTCAAAATTGTATAGACAAATTAAAGGTTTTCCTATGGTAACTTATTGTGCTCCTCTTGTAGCAGATTTGTTTTTATTTTATAATGAGAGAGACTTCATGTTGTCTCTTTCTGACAATAATCAAGCAGGTGTTGTTGAAGCATTTAACTCTACCACAAGATATCTAGATGACTAAAAGTTTGTCAATCGTCCCTTTCTTCACCTTGAAGCTACCTTGACCTGAGTACTTTATGACAGTGAAATCCATTTTCCACATTAAATGCTTCGAAGATGTAAAATTTTGGGTAGAACAATCAGTTTTACATTAACATATATAGAAATCAGAAAACATTTTTTTAAATATCATCCCCCCCCCCCCCCGTGTGCCAGCAAAGCTTTTGCCTGTATATGTGTTACCATATTATACACATTGTATGGAAGTGGCTTGCTGGCACAAGGGGGGGGGAGATGTTCAGCAGCCCAAAAACCCAGGGCTTAAGCCCATAAAATGCCTTTTCTACCAAATAAGAATTGAATGACAGTAATGAAGTTCTCTGGAACCAACCTCCTACATTGCTTTGTATTCTGTGCTAGTTTAATATAAAGTACATAAAGATTAAAAGTAGAATTAGCAAGGTTTATGCATTTTTTCATAAGAAAAAAGCGCAGTGTTATTCAATGACACAGTCTTTTGCAAACGTCCTGTACTTATCTATTTGCATGCTAGGGCATTGTTCGTGTTTTTATTTTCATCTGCTGATTTTCTTTAAAATTAAGTTTTTACAAATAAACCACCCGGGATCACTATCACAGAGAGACAAACAGTTTGGATCCAGATCAAGACCGACGTTCTGTTGGTCTTCATCTGGGTTCAAACTGTTTGCAAAAGGCTATTGGCAGACAACAAAATTCTCCACTGGCATGCAAAGAGTTATAACAGGTAAATACTTTAGTGTTCAAATATATTTATTAAAGCTGCATACTCTGTAACTATGAACATTTTTCGAAAAATTTTCTTTTCTTTTTAAATCATTTGTAAAAGTATAATTAAGCTATGTTTTCACAGTAAAAATGTTCAGTACAGCTGAAAACTGCATGGAAAAGTGAATTATCTTATCAAATAGGTGTATTTTTCTCTTGTTGGTAATTATTTGCGTCCCTCCAATAATTATAGACCGTTGAATTTTAACATAAATGCAGTTGTTTTGATAGTGATAACTTGTTAAGATTTACGAAAATGGTAAAATGTTTACCTGAATTTGAATATTTTTACTGCGTTCTTGAAAAATAAAAACATTATTTTTAAAATTAGAAGATCGAAAGTTAAAGACTATGCAGCTTTAACCGATGCGATATTTATTTGGATTCTTCAAGTATTGAAGGAAGGTAGGATTTATAGAGAGTGAACTTGTGTTCTGTAATTGTATTACAGCAAATACGGTATAAATGAACTCACTTGTTCGTCACGAGAAATTCATGGAATTTCCTTAGTTTAGCTCATGTTAGGTCAAGAAACTCGTGATTTAGGTGCAATGATGATTCAGCAAGGGTATAAATCATCATTTATGATTTTGTATGGTCATTCGAGGCTAGACAGACCAAATGAGAAATTCTGTTCGGTTTATGTGCGATTTTGAGTAACGTCGAGGAGGTTATTGAGCAGAAGCCAGCAGAGAAAGAAAATCGGAGATAGCAGCGGCAGGATGATAAGTATCTTATACTGTTTTATGCTTCAAAGGCAATGTCATTGGACTTGTGTTATTCGCATATTAGAGCTTGTGATAGGTGTGCGATCTACGTACATGTCATCTGTGTCTCTGAGAATGATAGTATTGGAGGGTTGCAGGTTAGAATTCATCTGGGTGCAAAAAATATAACTTTTCAATTTTGGAGGGGCTGGTGTCACTGTCGCCGTATTGTTCCTAATGCGGGTACAAAACTCGGACCCCCTTGCTTTTTATCGTCATGATTGAATCTATATATTAAGGGTAGTCTCAATGGCGTAGTTGGTAGCGTCGATGTCTGGGGCAGTGCTAGGCGATGTCCGATTAAATGGGTTCGCATCTCGCTAGGGGCGAAATATTTACAACATCTATCGGCTCAGTTGATTTACTATATACTGGTCGGATAGTAGTCTGCAAAAATTGTAATGTTTTAAGTAAACTAAAAGCTTTGAAGCGTGACTCTATTTACAATATTGGTATGTTGTTCTAAAAAATCAGGCATTTGCTTACATTTACGATCAGGCATTTACATTCACGATAAAAGCGTTGACATACATATTTGTTGCAGCCGGATTGGCTTATCTTACTCATTCTGCATCAATCGTATGAAGTAGAAAGACCCTAATGTCACTGGTCAGAGGTCGTGGTACATCTATAGTCAACGCTACAGTGGCTAATGCTTTTTGGGAATATCCATCAATTTTATTTATATATTTCGGGTAGGCGATAGAAATATGGATTTAATAGTGGATTTAAAGATCGATGAGAATCGTTGTAAACAAACACTGTCGAGTTTACCTTGATATTTGGCGAGCAGGTAGCCTCAGTTTACAGTTATATTGCACCTATCTATATCACAGATTACTGCATGTGCACGTGGCAGTGAATAGTCATGCTTTACCTGTTTATAAGAAAAATAGAATTGCCTTTATTATCCATCTTTGAAACTACTATACATGCACTTTAGATGAGTTGTGTTCATGTTTATACGGTCTATGCAAGGAAACTTGTTCATCGTGTTGGCAAAGTTATTATTTAAAAGGAAACATTGCTTGGCATTGGCTTATGCTATAGAAAACAACAAGATGTTCGTAGCATGGTGGATGAATCCATTTAATATTGATATGGAGGGGGTGGCAACTTGAACCCCCTCATCACACTGTTTTGCTTCCTTAATATTTCATTTTTATGCTAAGAAAGCTATTTTTATATCATATGTTCATTTGGGGTTTATTTTAAATAAAACATTTTTCTCTTACAATGTGGAACATCTGGGGTTTTCTTTTGTTGAGATTCTCTTGTGTCTGACTGATGGTAACGTTATCTGTGAAAGTTATGTGGTCTAAATATATTATTGGATTTCACTGCAACTGCACTGAAGAGAAATATTGCTCTGATTTTCTAGATTGTACGGTGGTTTATTTGGCTTTGAGAACATACAGTATTAGTTTCGAAATCCCTGTCAAACTGTTGTCAGATTCATTGAACTGTGTACGTGTTTCTAGAGAGTATTAACGCTTACCTATGATTCAAACATGCTTAAAGCGGAGTATTGAAATTGTTTGTTATTATATAGTATTACATGTAACTAGGATAACTGGGATGTGTAAAAGATATTATGGTGTTGTTTTTTTGTTTTTTTTTTCAAGTAAAGATCACTTAAATTGAAACAAAGCTTTTGCGTCACTACTGTTTATTGTTTTTCAGGGACGCTAAAGATCATCTGGTCAAATACGCAAAACTTATATTGCAATATACGATACAAAATACCAGATGTGATATATGGTCGGGCTGGTGGCATGCAAACGCAGAAAGCTTAAAGATCACAAGTGTTTTGAAAAAGCATAACTTGTTTCTATTTATATGCATTTTTGAGAGATCTGTGTGGCAGAGATAGGTTTTTAACTTCATATATATAGACATTATGTGTTTAGGTACACAATTCAAGAGGTTTTGACTTCAATGTGTGCTAGTTGTATGAACAAATGGTCGGCCCCCTATTTTACTATTTGTAGTTGAAGGGGCGTTCAAAAATGTTTCAAATTGAAAAGCGATTCTGGCCTTTAATTTTCAAAGTTGATGAAGATAACCTCAAAATTGTAAATTATATCTAGGCGTAATATTGATGTTAAAGCTATGAATATGTTTGTATTTTGTCATCAAGTTTTCAGAAGTAAAGTGTTCGATTCTGAGAATATGTTTGTATATTTAAGTGTGGGTTTGGTAATATATGAGTTTATATATATGGATTTGCTAAAGTCAGTGTATATAAATGGGCCAGGATATAACAAAAGGTACCTTATGGTTGTGTTATTAGGTTGCCCCTGCAAAGTACCATCTCTTAGGATCAATTCCTGAAAATTTAAAGCACTTACTTTCAATATTGACGAATATATGGTGGTTTGAAGCAACATATGTAAGAATTTCTAGCGATAAGGCGAGCAATCTCCCTAAACGAGACGTTCGTTTTATTTTGTTGAAATGACGACTGGAGAAACTAGGCACATTAAACAAATATATATAGACGGGCCGTCGATGCACCATTGCCCCCGAATTTGTATATTTAAAACGGGATTTCCTTAGTGCATGTAATAACTCTACTTCTTATTGAATGGGAATTTATTTCGATCATCAACTGTACTTGATATTCAGTAACATATATGGGAACTAGACCGTTAAACAAGGGAACCAATCGTCCTATCACGCTATGTACAGTAAAACTATTTATACAGTTGATGTACAATAAAAACGACCATCTTGCAAAGTGGTCTATTTTTTGTCAGATATTTGATGTCTTCTTTCGCTTATACAACCCCTTTGCCCCCCTAGACCCAAGACGCCCTTTACATATGTTATGTATTTGTATAGCGACATTTAATTGTCCAAAGGGCATCTTGGGTCTAGGGGGGCAAAGCATCTAAAAACAAACTAAAAGACGCCAGTTTCATCTTTTCAATGACAAACGTCACAATTATAAGTATATTTCGTACGCATGCGCAGAAGAAAAACCGCAAAGTTTCGAAAATGAAGGGTACTTATATCCTTAATATTTTAGCACTTTTACTTTTTGAAAACCTGCAAAGGATTTACTAAAACTCTCGTCTAAACGGCACCCAGTCTAAAGACGTAAAATGAGGGGTGGGAGTAGAAGGCGCAAGTTTTAACGGTTTTGTAAACGATGAATCGCTTTGAAACCTATTTTGATGCTTTCTATGTAAATTTTACTACCGGAACAGACCAATTTTAAAAACATTAGGGCAATTTCAAAATTTAGGTTTTGTAATCATGTCAACTAGGGAAAATATACGCCTTATCGCTAGAACTCCTTTGGTTTGGAATGTGACGTCAAGGAGAACGTTAAACCTAATATGACGTCAGAGTGTTGGTCTCCAGGTGCTTGTTGGTTATTTTTGACTCAGTATAAACATCTAACAAATACAATGTAACTCACATGCGTTATCTATATTACAGTGTATACTTCCACAAAACGCTTTGAAGCGCGACTGTAACGGTAAATGCATTGAGTGAATCGAGGGTCATTACTTAGAGGTCGTGGTACTACTGTACATGGATGCGTTTATGTTTTTCTAAGGCGTATTATAGGCAATTGAAGTGATCCACTTTTCATTATGAGCCATTGCAGGTATAATGGCATAATTGTTGCCATGACAACATGCAGTTTAAAACACTTTAAATAAAATCAGATACATTTGCTACTTTGATGACATCAAGCTAGAGAAACATGTTCGTGGTAATATAAAAGCATGTGAAAATTGTCATTTTATGCATTTTTCAAATGTTTCTTATGTAATAATTGCTTGAATGCCTTAAGGATCCTTTTCTCAGATCCGCGCTCATATGTGTATGTATATGTGGGTATATATATGGAATATAGATGTATATACGCATGATTGTTTTTCTGTACGTTACAGAAATACAGCTGGATTCATAGATAGACGAATAAAAATGGTCAAAAGATGTTAGTATTTGCAGTAGCTTTCTGATTCAGAGACTTGGTCTCCATTTGAGAGAAGAAGCTACGGTTCTGTGCTTCACAGAAAAAGAGCTGAATAAAAATGATCAAAAGATATTAGTATTTGCAGTAGCTTTCTGATTCAGAGACTTGGTCTCCGTTTGAGAGAAGAAGCTACAGTTCTGTGCTTCACAGAAAAAGAGCTCTGCTTCAGAGACAGATATGTAGAAAAAAAAGTGTTATTACATGCATGGCTATACCTATAGTAACTAATTTCTGATTCAGAGACGTAAACTCCGTTTGAGAGAAGTTACAGGTTAATTGAATTTTCTGTGCTTCACAGATTTAGAGTTCTGCTTCAGAGACAGATATGTTATGGATAATAGGAACGTCATAATTTGCATGGTGTGGCAGGCAGAAAATTTTCTGATTAAGAGACTTAATCTTTGTTTAAGAGGAGGAGCTACGATTCAGATAGGGGTTTTTGTCTTGCAAATAAATAAAGCTCTGCTTCAGAATGTCATTTCATGCACGGTTATGCAGGCAGTAAGGGTCTGGTTTAGAGGCTAAGTTTATGTTTGAGATAAGAAGCTGTGGCAAGAAGTAATTTTCTGTACTTCATATATTAGCTCTACCTTAGAGACATATATTTTAAAGAGATATAAGAACATAATATTATGTATGAATTTGCAGTTGGTAATTTTCTTATTTAGAGACTAAGTTTTTGATTGAATCGTATCGATTTGGGAATCCTTGCTTAATGAAGATTGGTGATATAATGTTCTGTTGAGATATCGTTTTAGAGTGACTAGTTTTAATGGCGTTTTAAAATTGCATCTTTCATGCAAGTTGATTTTAATGAGAAAATGGTCAGCTTATAACGCTGTTTTTTAAGATAATACTTGTCGAAGCCTGAATATGTATATCATAAGTTTTTTGTCACTACGTTTTTCACTATAATTAACATATTTAATTAAGTCTCTATTGGAAAATGGAAAGATATGCAAGTCAGATAAATACTGTAATAGCTGTTGAAAAGTTTAATGGTTACACAAATTTGTTCTGATCCTAAAAGCATGTTACATGTGACGAGTTACACGAATAGCAAGATATAAATTATAAGTTACATATATAACTTTTAAAAAAAATTTTCAAATTGTGTCCAGAAATTGGTTTCAAACCGGTTTAAGAACCCAATAATCCTGTAACAATTATTATATTGATCTAAATTGATGGATTCTCGTTATTCAGTTTCAGGAGTTAAGATGGCAGTTTATAGTTACTGTATTGCTTGGGCTTATGAAAGAGACAGACTATATGAGCCATGCAACTAATTTTGGTGGAGCAGACAATGCAAAGAAAGGGAAACACACATATACTTTTCAAAAGGTTTGAGTGTAGTTCATGTAAACATTTCATTCAAGCATACAAGTACAAGAGAGTTGTCAGAATTGGTTAGATAAAAGACGGTATCTATATCTACTTTATTGCGCAAGCTGATTTACATTTTGATGAACTTGTAATTAGCATTAGGAATTATAGATGATTTGAAGCTTAACAAATAAACTTGAAAATAAAAGTAAAACTGAACAGTTTAACTGGGTATTCAGTAGTTATAACACACACAGAAAGAATACATGTCCAGTCAAATATCTAAGTTTGTATAAGTATCATTTCTAAAATCAAGATTTTCAAGGAAAGTTGATCACATCTCAAACGCTAGATCAAGATAGAGTTTTGCTTTAGAGGTTCTAGTCCATAAAAACTTTAAGCTTTTACTCTCACCTTTTAGGTACATAAGCATTTAACACATATTCGTGGTTTTGTATATGACTAGCTAGCAAACAAGCACAGAATGAGCAGGGTTTAGAAAAATGATAATTATACCAAAAACAAAGTCAAAATCAAATTTTCTTTAGTTGTATTTAGCCATTTAATATACATATAAATAGCTGCTTTAATTTCCCGTTCTTTTTTAGTCGAATAAAGAGAAAGTGCTCAGGTCTGTGCTTGCCATCACACACGTATATGTTGTTACGTTTTGATATCTTATGCTTTAAGATATAGTACAAAGAAGTATAGACGGTTATGATGTACACGAAAAACGCTAAATACTGATGTTGCGGCATATAGGCATGTACATCATAACAGTTGGTAATTCTAGGTAGTGTATCTGGTTTCCAAAAATTAAGAAGTCTAGGTAATAAATAATTTATGTTTCGTCTGAATGAAATGAAAGAGAACATAAATATATTTATTAACCGATGCGATATTTATTTGGATTCTTCAAGTATTGAAGAAAGGTAGGATTTATAGAGAGTGAACTTGTGTTCTGTAATTGTATTACAGCAAATACGGTATAAATGAACTCACTTGTTCGTCACGAGAAATTCATGGAATTTCCTTAGTTTAGCTCATGTTAGGTCAAGAAATTCGTGATTTAGGTGCAATGATGGTTCAGCAAGCGTATAAATCATCATTTATGATTTTGTATGGTCATTCGAGGCTAGACAGACCAAATGAGAAATTCTGTTCGGTTTATGTGCGATTACCCACCCACCCACCCTCATGGTTCGAAAAATGTTTGGTTATGTAGACTTGAAAGTTATATAGCAAAACGTTTTAAGATATTCCACGAATTTTTGTCTTTATATGATATTTGATTGGTTATCAGTTTCTTTCAGATATGCTGTAAAATTGAGAAATTGGTTTTATGGATGAGTTGATGCACAATGTGTTTTGAACCTTGAGCTACTTCATAAGCAAGGAACTACATTTGGAACGAAGGATGCTGGCTGGCTGTAAATTTTTTGTTATGAAATTTTGTCTTATGAATAAAGAGAAAGTGCTCAGGTCTGTGCTTGCCATCACACACGTTTTGATATCTTATGCTTTAAGATATAGTACAAAGAAGTATAGACGGTTATGATGTACACGAAAAACGCTAAATACTGATGTTGCGGCATATAGGCATGTACATCATAACAGTTGGTAATTCTAGGTAGTGTATCTGGTTTCCAAAAATTAAGAAGTCTAGGTAATAAATAATTTATGTTTCGTCTGAATGAAATGAAAGAGAACATAATATATATTATCCAATATTGGATATACATGTGTATGTATACCATAAATATTCGGACACTTAAAATACATTTCGACATGCTATGCCCTTTAAACAAAGCAAAGGTAATATTCAAAGTATCTTTACTTTCCAATGCTAAATGGGACACTTTCAATCCTTCAAAAGTATTTATTTCTTTTGTTGAGCTTTCAGTTTTGTATTATTTACGGTACATGTAGTAAAAATGTACAGGTGACTTCTAAATTATCTCCCCAAAATCATTTTATTACAAAGCATATTTTGTTTTTAAAACAATTTCATCAATTATCGTGATTCGTTAATACGCTGCATATGATATGTTCAATAGATATCACCATGCCTACCAAATAAATCAAGAAAAAGTGCCGAAATCATTTTTTAAATCACTTTTCATTGTCATGAAATTTCAGACCCCCTCCCCTTTCTACCCACCACATCTCTCGAGTGCGTAGAATTTTTGAAAATATTTTGCTAGCAGGCTCTTGCCATTAGATTCACCTACTGCACTGATACTGCATGCACCACACCAGAAGCTCAAAAGCAGCGTTCTGGGAATTAGAAAAATAGGCGTATAAGGCCCAAACCGTCAATGATCCTTTATGACTTCTAATTTACTAAAAGAAGGTTATCATCACCATAAACTTCGTAAAGCATTTTCTAAATATTAATACCGGCACTCAGAGTTGATTGTTTTATACAATATTTGCATAAGAACTCTTCTGCAACAGGCATATCAGAACCTGTATTTTATGGCGATTTAGTTTATAAATTTTAAAGAATTGTTGGAAAGCCTAATTTAAGTGATCAATTTAAAAGGACTATGAAACGGTATAAAAGAGTGGGATGCAGCATGGATATTATGCGACAGTCTGCATAACTGGTAGAGAACCCAATCATCACTCATGGCTATGGTTTCTTCTTTAATTGCACGACGGTGGGTCATGCCTCAGACTTATTGATGACCCTGACGTAAAGCTTTCATCCGTTGATTGGTGCCTGATGCTTGTCGTTGGCTGGGCCCACTGTAGCTCAACTTGAGGTTTTCCTTAGCACTGTATATTTGTAAGTCATGAGCAATTTTTGTATCATCATAGGTTGGTAATTTGATTTGATTGTTTCTCTGTGATGATACATTGCATAAGTTAGGGAGCCTCCATGCGAGCTAAACGATTTTATATTCTAACGACAACAGAATTTAGGGCGAAAGTTTGGCGCCAGTAAAATGCATTTAAGGCTGCTGTCCGCTCAAAGGCGGTGGTTCTGTTTTTGTTGATCTATTCTTTAATGCACTTCTCAATTGTTTGTGGGAGTTCTGTGTTTGTCTTTATTTTGTTATGCATTACGTTGTGTCCATTCTAGTTTTGCAGTCATCTTGAAGAGGAAGAGAAAGCTGGTTACTTTGCTAGTATTTTCTTACAGATGTAGTATTACTATAAATGTTCTGTGATTCTTTACACGGTGCCGTGGGTTGGTCTGCAGTATGTGATAGTGGTATTTCCTGATCATACTCACTTTCTAACATTGAATGCTGGCTTTGTAGCTTTGTAGTTTTACAGGGGATCAGGACCAGTATTGCTAAGAAATCTTATATTTTTGCAATTTTTCAAGGAGTGAGGGTCCGGACCCCCTGCCCCCACTCCTCTGGATCCGCACATGCACAACCTCACGAGCTGGTCCATTTGTTCATAGATGTCTTTTCATAATACCGCAAACCTATCACAACTTTTTTTCATTTCCTGTAGGGCTTCTTTGTTCAAAAATAAAAAAAATAAAAGGAAGCAATTTGCAAATTATTTCCTTACAAAGCCACGTACAATAATGAAAAGGGAAGTCAAAGCTTCAAACGCTGTATCTAATCCATTATTCTTAGTAATTACAGAAACTTTCTGATAGATTTTCTAATTTGAGTGCGGAGTTCCTTGGAGGTATTAATGAAAACAAATCTGTTCAACATCATTTCACAATTTCAGAACCACAAATTCTTTAGAAAACTTAAATTTCAGGCCACAATACCCACTGAGAATATCGAATACAATTGAAAAAACAACAACAACAACAAAAACTGGTGCAGCCTGGAAAGATTGGATCTTCAATTATATATACTCAAACAAAAAAGATACGTCCGATTTTCATGGTACTGTATCTTTTGATCCTGTTAAGATGTTGCAGCAAACAATAAACAAAAATGTTTATCAAACGTCCGGCACACAAAATTTGGTAATTATTTGATTTTTTTCTTCTTATCAGGAAGAGTTATTGAACCTTAAGTGAAAACAGCTCATTCCATTATCATTAGCAAGTTGATCATCAAAGCGTGACACATTTTACGTTAAATGGCAACCAGGAACGTCCAACGATGAAAAAACATCTAAAAACCCCAAATGTGTTGATTAAACGAGCGACATTGCAATTCAAAACCGTTAATTTACGAAATTAACTGAAATTACCTCCGTTTGAATTAAACAAATAACAATTTAAGAACCTCGAATTCTCCTTAACCTAACATCATTTGACATCGTTTTTGTTTTAATTTCTTGTGCTTGTGTATGACAACGATTACACAAAGGATAAAAGTAAAAACCATGGCTGATGTCGGCCATTACATGTTCACTAAATCTGTGTTTTATACCCCACCCTTACTGAAAAAAATACAGGTGAATTTCCAGTATCAATTGTTTTGATGCTTATTAGTCTTAATTAATGTTGAAATACTTGTTATGGCGAAAAAGAAGTTCAAATTTCACCGAATATGTTGTTTATCAAAATGCTGGACCAACAATGAATTTTCTGAGTGTCTACACGCACGCTCTTGGTCGATGTTTTGTGACGTCAGAGTATGTTACAGATTAATGGTTTTGGCCGTAAAAGCAATGCATACAGCTAACATGCATAACATGTTGCTATAGAGTTGCTCAGTGATGTTTAAATGTGCTTAAACGGTTTGGAATTATGGTGGGTACCCAAGCTATTGATGTTGTGACTTTTGATTTTAAGGGTACTCGTGTTCTCTGAGTTGGCAGCGGCTCTTCTGGTTATCAAATGAATTTCGTTTAAGTGCATAACGTTTCTAAATGATAACACTTTTTAATGTAAAAAATTTGAATGAAATGCGTTCATACATTTAGAACTGGCAGACATAAACGTCAAGCGGACATAACTTTATTGTTTCAGTATACTTGTCTTAATGTTTGAAGTATAGCCAAAGGGATAACACTGGTATTAATAGACTTTTCGCTTACTGTAACTTTCATATTCATATCTGGGCGTTGTTCGGCTATCTCATTGCTAAACAAGAGAAATCAGGTTCTATTTATAAATTGATGAAGAATTAGTAAGTTGCTTGGGCCGTACAAACGTGCGTGCATTTCATGAAAATCCTAACCGTATACACACTGAACTCACATTTATTAGCCCTTAAAGCGCATAATCACAAAATGTATGTTTTTTTTCGTCCACTTAAATATGTGAAGCCTCGAAGACAAACAGTGCGGACCCAGACAGGACTGCTCCGGAGCAGTCTGATCTGGGTCCACAGTGTTTGCCTCAATGCTTATGTTAAATAGACATTTTCAGATGCATTTATTGTGCTGGCGTTTAAAGGACTAAATAATGTGTTTTGCGTCTATACTGAGATAATGGCGCAAGATGATGCAGTTACTTTTGAATAAAACCACGCCTCATTTTCAGCTTTTACCTATGCCAAAGGTTGACCAGTCCTAATTACGCATTCATGAGGCGCCGCCTTTACAGTAAGCGAAAAGTCAAAGAATATGCATTTAGCATTCAAGAGATTTGGGCTCGTCCTTTCGAATCTATGATTTTTTTTTTGTATTTTTGTTGTTGCTACTTGCATCAATGGATGCCCTTTATAAATGTGGCACATGTTGATGTATCAAATACACATGCAGCACACTGTTACATATTGCAAGATATGCTTGTAGTTAATGGGGTACCCGCTTTCACATTTTGCCTCGGTTTCGCCTCAGACAAAGAACATTGCCCTTTTGCAAGCTAAATGTCCAGATCTAATTGATATTGTGTCGTTTCCTGGTAATTTTTATTAAAAACGTCTTAAAATTCGTTATGATTACTGTTGTAACCCACCAGGCACACACAATCAAAACAACGTCGTATCAACGCCGATGCGACGTCACGTCATGTCGCATCGGCGTTGATACGACGTTGTTTTGACGTCGAGTGTCTGCTTGGAACATTTGATATGCAGTGAGTTCACAGTAAAGTATAAAATAAATATAATATACAACCCAACTTAAAATTGAAATAATCTTTTACAACCACGCAGCCAACAGGTTAGCAAATAGGTAGTTCATGAGCTCACATTCGGAGATAGAGCTGTCATACAAAGATAAACAATTTGCAGTATAGTGACATGCATTTTAATACTGATTGGCAGTTCAGGGTGCTTAAAAGAGGCAAAGACAATGGACATGATACTTGGTCCACTAAAAGGTAAGTGTAAATGTCAAAATATTTTTCTTATTTTCAGTAACTTATGTTGTAGGTACACGTTGGATTGCCTCATAGAGGCAATTCCAATGTGTACCGATAACATACGTCTTTTTAATAAATGAGACGTTCACCATAAGCTTTTTAAAACCACATTCTCAAAAACTTTTATTGTTTTAGTGAAATGAGCTTGTAGAAAGGAACAAGTTTTCATGAAACTTGTCATGCACCTGGATGACAATAATAGATTGCCTATTTTATGCTTTTGACAGCTTATCTTAAGATGCTTTATTGGTGTGTTATTACTGAATTGGTAATTGCGTGGTTGTAAGTAAAAGAAGTTCCAAGTATTCTACATGCTAGTGCACTAACAGTTTCCTTAAGTACCGGATCTTATGCTTGTTTTCATAAATGACCCTCGTCAAGGGAAAACCTGTCTTTAGGGTTTGCCACATGGTAACATTCAAACATATCTAACCGACAGAGACTAGTCAGACTATAGAAACTTTGCATGTTGCGAGTTAAGCTATTATACCTACTAGATAGCAAAAAAAAAAAAAAAAAAAAAAAAAAAAATAGACGCTGATTAGAAGGCGCGTCTGACCTTAGTTATTCGCATGCAATAAAATCAGGTCTTTTAGCGACTTCACTTGTGATAGTGAGTTCAACTTCCGCATCAAGTATTCGAGAGATTTTAGTCTCAGTAGTCACATTGTCTCTTTGGATACCACATGTTAATCATATAATAAACACATATAAGCCTAGCTTCTTTTTGTGGGACAGAGGAAAACAGTGCAAAAACAGATCAAACGCTGCAGTGCGATAAACGTTTGCTAACACATTTGTGCCATAATAAAGTCACAAAGGTTTTCATGGTATCAAAACCCATTCCTGTATTTAAAAGATATAAAGAACACAGTGAAGCTCAAACCTGTCTTAAGCAGCCACCTAAAAGATGACCAAAATTGGGTTTAAAGACCGATAACCTTAATGAAGTTCAAAAGTATTGCAGAATGCTCCAACATTCTGAAATACTTTTGAACTTCATTAAGTTACCATCTGTCTTTAAGATTTTTTTTGTTTTTTTTTTGAGTGGCCGCATAATACAGGTTTTACTGTATAGAGACGTGAAACAATGTTACGACGCGGACTGATTCTCCTGATTCTGACAACTATCACAGAGGGAAAACAGCCAAACCGTTTAAAACAACGCTTAGAGACTCTTGAACTTAAGTTCCTAACAGAGAGTGTACATATGCGAAATGAAATTAATAATCTTGAAGATGCTTTAGACAGAATAGAAGTGAGATTTAACGAATCAAATGTTGAAGGTCCTAGCGGCATAGATATTGCTCGGATTGGCAATGAATATTGGATGGATGAAAAGGAATCACAAATCAATGAAATATCTGATAAACTTCGAATATTAGGCAAAGGATTTAGCGATGAAAAAATGTTAAATTCAAGATTGCGGCGCCATTTGTCAGATAGTGAGAACACCATCAATGATTTGCATGCAGCATTAAAGGAAATACATGGCGGTATTCTTGCTGTTCTGACCAAACTGGAAAACAAACACGGCGATATTGATGATATTAGAGACGCCTTGATAAAAATTTCAGAGGACAGTGATAGTGTTCTTCAGATGACAGAAAACGTAAACCTCATTAAAGGTATGCTGGAAAGTGCAAATGAGGAGGAGGATCGACCAAGATCTTGCTTACAACTTCTGCAGAATGGACACACAAGTTCAGGGATATATAATGTGTATCCGCAGCAGAAATTCCAGGAGATTCCGATTAAGGTATTACAGGTTTAGATAAACAAACTTATAGATAAATCAGCGCAAAATCGTAAATATTTTTTCTAACGCATATTATGATTAACATATGAGACAGTTCGTTTGAGTGTCTACAACGTGTTTTGGTTGAGTAATAATAAAAAAATTTCAAGCTAAAGGTCCGGGACCAAAATTGCAATGCTTCATTAAAGATAAATACTACCTTAGTTGAGTGTTGAAATTTCACCACGGCATTTTAAATGCTTTATACAAATGCCTAGTCCTGTGCAGTACATAGGGACGAAGATGTAATAGTGATCTACAGAATACATGAAACAATTATATTTCAAGAAGTTTGAAATGTTGTTTTTTGTGTCCTAAATATAAAATACTCTACTAATAGGTAGTACTTAACTTTAAGGAGGCATTGTAATTTTGGGCCCTTGACTAGTAACATACATGAGCCAGGTATTACATAATAAAGCCACGATGCAAGAACACCTGTTTTCGGAGTTTAGTTCAGATCATACCCACACCAGCCTGCTTAGCTATAGATGCTTCGATTGCATCACTAGCTGAATTCCAGCTCAATGAGAAATGATCTGTAATCAGCCTTCAATTCAGAAGGGATGACGGTTCCAAATGGTTTACCATAGACCGTTATACAAATTAACATGTAAAAAGAAAATGTAGAAAATTTTCTGAAGGCAATAAATCAATTCACCTATTTTTTCAAAAATTTATCATAATAACATCTCTGTCATTATTAGCCAATGAGAAGAGCTCGTTTAATTGTGTGCCAAACCTTTTATATATGCAGAAATTGATGATGTAATTCAGCACATAAGGCAGCTGTCTCTAGTGAATAAACTAACATCTTGCGTTGCCTGTTTGTATAGTATAATTAGACTTTTTGCTTACCGTAAAGGCGGCACCTCATGAATGCGTAATTTGGACTGGTCTACCTTATACATAGGTAAAAGCTGAAAATGAGGGGTAGTTTCATTGAAAAGTAAAAGTTTAATCTTGCGCCATTACCTCAGTATAGACACAAAAAACATTATTTAGTCCTTAAAACGCCAGCAAAATAACTGCATCTGAAAATGTCTATTTAACATAAGCATATTGACAAACATTGTGGACCCAGATCAGACTGCTCCTACAGGAGCAGTCTGATCTGGGTCCGCACTGTTTGTCTTTGAGGCTTCGCATATTTTAGTGGACGACAAAAAGATACATTTTGTGATTATGCGCTTTAAGGGTTAATAAATGTGAGTTCAGTGTGTATACGGTTAGGATTTTCATCAAATGCACTCACTTTTGCGCGGCCCAAGCAACTTACTAATTCTTCACCAAATTATAAATAGAACCTGATTTCTCTTGTTTAGCAGTACTCTCCTTTTGCAGAGGTCAGCTAACCTCACGTCTTCAGTAATATGAAACAAGAGTGGAAGTTGTAAGCGCTGACATGTGAGCGTAGTTTAGCAGATGAACTATCCGAACAACGCCCAGCTATGAATATTAAAGTTACCGCCTTTACAGTAAGCGAAAAGTCTATTAATACAAAATAATGTCGATTTATTTTACAGGTGTTCTGTGACCAAGAAACGGACGGTGGAGGCTGGACTGTGTTCCAAAGACGTAAAGATGGCTCCATAAATTTTTATCGTCCTTGGTTCGACTATGAGGTTGGTTTTGGCGACCCAGAGGGAGAATTTTGGCAAGGAAACGAGCTTATTCACCAATTGATGTTCGCCAAATGTTGCTACACCCTCAGAGTAGACCTAGAAGACTTTGAAAACAATAAAAGGCACGCGAAGTATAGCACGTTTTCGATTAGCCAAAAAAGTGAGGACTATGTTTTGAATGTGGGAGGGTACACGGGCGACACAGGAGACTCGCTAGCTTATTCTAATGGTAACCCGTTCTCCGCTAAAGATTATGGAAAGTCCAAGAAATGTTCTGTTTCGTATAAAGGTGGTTGGTGGTATGCCGACTGTCACAAGGCAAATTTAAATGGCTTATACTTGTCTGGATCTCACACTACTTATGGACAAGGTGTAAATTGGAATAGTTGGAAGGGCTACCACTATTCCTTGAAATTTTCGGAAATGAAGTTTCGTGAGAACTCGGAGTATTAGCTCGTCTTGTGCTAAAAAGTAAAGCCAAATCATTCATTTGATTATAAGGATTAATCCATCTTGTTTTCATTTTAAGGTAGTACCTGACTTATGTGGAAAGGTAACATAGTGTTTCTATAAAAGTAAGAGTTATCTATTTACTTATCTTAAATTGTGCAAGTATTGGCGTTCACAAAAAGCCTTCTCTCCATTTATTAACACATCTCCATGATCAGTTATTTTTTAACCGTCTGCACCAGCTCGAGCAGTTTGACACTTGTCACTTAATAATATGTTGATTTAATCCTATGCACGCGACAGTTTGAATAGTAAGCCATTTGTATTATGTTTTTAGGTAAGTAACGAAAAGATTTTTGAGCCTGTACAAATGAAGAGGGATGTGGATTATACCAATATGAGGACAATAAAGAAAAAAATGACTATTTACGAGGGCTGTTCAAATATGAATGCAAGTAGCTTCATAACTTTCGTCACATATATGCTACGACAAAATGAGGAGGAGTATATGTCACCTTTTAACTGGCACCTGACTTAAAGATAAATACAGTATACTTATTGAGTTATAACCCTTTGAATGAGGATCACTTTAGTATACTAACAAACTCAATGCTTCGAACATACCAGTGATATAGACGAGCGTATAATTCTTCTATAAATCGGTGAAATTTCTTGAAATTTTTAAGAAAGTATCCCCATATACTTTTATAATGATTCTGTGAAAGTTGCGAAAATCCCACATGTTTTTGTTAAATAAGATCGAATCGTTTTCACTAAAGTCGCCTTATGTTTGCAAATAAATGGTCAACAAAACACTACCTTTCAGGTTCTCTAGCAAAGTGCACGAAGCAACATTTAAACTAGTTTTAACTCAAAGACAATAAGTTGATCGCTCATACTAAGTTGTTGCTACAAATCACTGAAGGATAGTGGGTAATTTTTCAACGCTGAAAAGCATTTTTATTAAGTCAGAACTGCCTTAAGTGAAGGGGTAATAGAAGTTATACTTAATTTTGTTGCGATAACATTGCGGTTTTAATCTAAATTTGAACGTTAACTTTAAGTTTTACCAAAATAGGCATTATTTACAATAAAATTACTCACCTGGTCTGGAGGACTAGACAGATTGAACATATTTTAATCAATGTAAACGCGTCATTAAGAAGCAGAAAAATGCTTGAAAAATGATATAAAATGTGATAACTCTGTAACGAGAGAAAGTAACGTTTTGAAAACTCCCTTCTGACATATTTAGCATGTTTTAAGCAAAACGCAAAGGAAAAGACACAGCGATGTATATTATTGCATCGCCAGTATTTTTGTTTTGTTTTTGTTGCTTTACGTCCCATGTCAACAGCTATGGTCATTGCGGGACGGTCAGTTCACTTAACCACACTTTTTCCTGGGCAGGCTTGAGCAAGCGTTTAACCAGTAATTTGTACACATACTTTCGCTTGTAACTGACAACAACCCTTCTTGAATAAATCAGCGGAAGGGAGGAGAATGACCGTTGAAATTATTTCATGATCAATCTCCACGAAAGTATGGTACCGGGCTTGGATCGAACTCGCGACCCCTGGATCTGCAGTCAGACACGCATCTGTAGCCAGACACGTTACCGACTGCGCTACGCGGCCCGGTGCATCACCAGTAGATAACTCAAATGACGTTTATTATAAAATCAATGACGTCACAAACGTGCCTGTTTACTCGAGTTTTTGACATGATTATATACTTTTCCTGCAGGCAACTTTGTCTTGCATCTAAAATTTGGTGCCATTTTGTCTCAAACTTACAAAGATATGACACCATATCCGTACATGTACAAAAACGTGTATGGCAATTTGTTTCAGAAAAACTTCAGTATACAGGAATGGCCTTTATATAAGCGTCTGTTACTCGAGAATTATAGTGAGTGTTTCTTTATCTTTGGTGCCATTTAAAAGGTGACAAATAGTTCTTTCCAGAAAGGTATGACATTTTGTCGTAGCATATAAGTGACGAAAGTTATGAAGCTACTTGCATTCATATTTTAACAGCCCTCGTACATGTCTTATAAAAGCTTCTGTTAATACTTATACTAATAATGATAATAATAGAGCCAGTGCATGAGATATCCAACAATGTGATATGTGCGACCAGCAAAGCCTCAATCAGCCTGCGCATACGCGCAGTCTGATCAGAGCCTTTGCTAGTCTCTTGAGTATTTTATGATTGTTAAGCTACTGACTGAACACTATTTGGGGTTTCTAAGCTTAAAAAGAGGCTGCAGAGGCTCGTCTGAGTCTACACTTGTCAAAATGTCAAATTGTTGGAAATCTCACGCTGCGGCTCAATAATAAAAATAAAACTTTAGATAAAAAATTGAAATGCTCCCAGCAAACAGAATATTAAGACGACCTCCCCAGAAGACGCCCCAGCGGACATGTTGGTTTGAGCATCGTCTAGTCAATAGTGAGGCTGCGCCAGTGCCTATAAGCTTTGCGTTGAAACAGTGTTGTTTCAATATCTGTTTTTGTGTCCCAGTTTCTCAAGATGAGAAGTTGCTGTTAGCGACATCATTTTAAGTGACTCAGTGTATGCAGATGTTTTTGTTCTTGTACCCCAGCAAAGAAAATTAAGTCTTTGCTGACCAGTTTGTCAACTTGTGAGTTATGTGTCTGGTTTATGTCTATCAGTAGTTGGCGTCTGAATCTCAACGATTGTTTTGGTCTACTTCCCTTTGTTTTATTTGCTCGTGTTGATGCTTTATGTCGCAATCAACAATTTTAGTAATGTCTGGACGACTTCGTTGAACATTGCTTAGCAGAAGATAAAGTGTCCAACAGGACACAACACAGTCACAACCCTGAGTCTCGAACTCGCAGCATTCGAACCACAGTCTAAATTACATTTTTCCCCAATATGCTTTTTGTATATGCACCGATAGATAGTGTCTTCATTGACTACAGCCAATTCGATACTTAAACATAATGCGTGATAAATGAATTTGGTGCAAAATAGTTTTGACAAATTACAGCTATGATCACATAGAATTTGTTTTACCCAATACGGCTTTTGTGTATGTATAATGGTACGATCAACTCCTACCATAGCTTTGGCGGTCATCTTGGAAGTTTGCAAATTATAGAAATTGCCCAAACTTGCCTTCCTGGCAATCAAGCCATATTTCTTCTAGAACACAGCATAACCACAAGTCAGCAAAAACACACTTCATTAAACTCACCATTTATAGGTTCTAAATATTTCAAATTATTATAGTTCATCACTTTCGATTGAACAAGCTAGATCTACTGAAATTTCACTTTCAAATTCGGGAGGCGGGTTTACAAAATTTGTTCAAATGATGATCCAATGTCAAATTTGCTTCCTTATGCATTGAATTGAAAAGGAAAACGAAAAGAAATCACACTTTGTAAACGGTTGAAGGCAATGTAGCTGTAATTATGCTCACTATAAATTTATAGATATGTTTAATCTGATGATGGCACTTGACTGTTCACATAGGCTGCTCAAATTGGATTCCCATCATTATAATAAAACATATTATTCTCAGAAACCATTAGGCCTTTTGAAGTCAAACTTGATTTTGTTTTTAATGGTGAGGGAACGAAATATATACAAATAGTTTTGGTCACATGACCAAAAGGGCTGCCACGCTCATATATTCTAAAAAGAAAACCCTTTAAAATCTTGGTCAATGACTTAGGATTTGGTATGTAGCATTTGGGCTTAAGGTCCAACAAGTTTGTTCAAATTATAGCCATTGACCATAGGAGCTGGTATGTAGCGTTTAGGCTGTGGGTCCAACCAGTTTTGTTCATATGGTGGTCCTAGGTTGACCTTAGCCCACTTTAAGACAGAGATAAAGTATCCAAATGCATTTTAATGGGAATGATATTTGACAGTTGATTTCTTAATCATTTTGAATCAAAACTCATTATATTAATCGATATTGTGAATTTTATGTTAAAATTTCTATAGATAAGTACATAAATTCAAGGCTGACATTTGGTCTTTAGCCAAGGTCGCTCACAAGGGACTGCCATCAATATATCCTTCACATTTTTCTCAGTAGCAACAAGGCAAATTGAAAGTAAGTAAGGGTGCAAAGATCAGGAATCGATACAATCAAGTACCACACCCGACCCAGGATACCAATGGGAAAGTGACAAACTCACAGTAAGACACCACAAACGAGAGCCAAGAGGTCAGCCCTTTCCCAGCAGGTGACCACAAAGCACAATTAAACAGACGCACACAAAGACATAGCAAACACAAGACAGAACAAAAACATAAAAGATCCACAAAAGAAGTACCGCCTTGGAACGGTCAGTAAAATAGTTTACTGGAGGGCTTAAACCGGTTTAACGGCGCGCCAACCTCACCCTTAAAATCGAAAATCATATGTAAAAATGACGATGTGGTCAAGGTAAAATGACAAAAAGTTGCCATGACATAAAAAAGTAACTACTCTAAGACTTAAAACTCTTCTTCTTTAGAAACAAAGGATCAACGACACTAGGCTATGGTGCGTAGCAATGTGGATGTAGGCTATACAATGTTTGTTTGACTAGTGATCCTAGGTTCAACTTAATATGTTTCACAGCAAGGTCAAATAAGTTTCTTAACGTATCTATATAGAGATTTATGAAAAGATGATTTAACAATTACTGTTGAAGTAAGAAAGTTGTCAAAGATCAGGAATCGATACAATCAAGTACCAAACCTGACCAAGGATACCGCATTGGAAAGTGACAAAAACACAATTTAACATCACAAACGAGAGCCAAGGGGTCAGCCCTTTCCCAGCAGGTGACCACGAGGCAGCAATGAACAGATGCAAAAGCATGACAAACACAAAGATAAATAACACAAATGATCCACAAAAGAAGTATCGCCTTGGAACGGCCAGTAAAAATATTTTACTGGACGGTTTAAACCAGTTTCACGGGACCAGCCTCACCCTTAGTTCAGATGTGGATCAAGACACATAGATGTTCGGTTTGCATGAAAGACCCCTAACTTATCCATGCATCATCTCCTAGAACATGAAAATCAAGATATAAGATAATTGAACACGCAATCCTGAGGATTGGAATAATAAGAGCATTAATGTAAAGTGCGGGGAGACTTTTTAGGGCTGCCACACATCACAGACAAAAGCCTACTTTATATATGTATATTTAATCAAATAATGACAATATGATGTAACCACGAAACGTCACACTTGTCAATTTGACCTTTCAGCCAAGTTAGCCCTTATTTGATTGCAAAAACGTTTATCTCAGAAACCAGAGGGTCAGAAGTCACATTCCATATGGAGCATGCTTTAGAGGAGGCATATTTAACCCATTTATGCCGACTGGAATTTCTCGTCCTTATCATTTGGACGAATCCATTTCGAATTTAAGAGCTGTTGAGTGGTAAATTTCAATTTCATTCAAAATTCAAAAGTACATTTGTAAGCAAACAGTGCAAAACCTGCGGCGTCTGATGTGTTTTTTCACTGTTTGCCGATATCCCATATAAAGACGCTAGGCTTAAATGGGTTAACTATCTTTGTGTCCGGGACTATTGAGCCAATCATCTTTGGTCGTGTTGAGTAACATAAGCGATTTAAGCTTTATCAATATGGTTCAAATAATGATAGAGAATACTAGGTGAGTGTCTTTTGATATCAGGCTTTGAGAATGCTTGTTGACATCGAGAGGCTTGCCGAACGATTCAACATGCGTTCTCAAAGCCGAGCCTGGCAAACTTGATATCAAAAGACGCGAACCTGGTATTTTATTTATCAGTTTACCCATTACTAGCGATTATGACGTAATTTTTCGATTTTTGTGTTGATTCAGCGTCAGTGGCGACGTCATTCAAAAAGTGCAACGTCATCATGACCTGATAAAGGCACATGCTGTGAGATAGTCCATGTTTATCAGGCAACGTGCAGCAATACAGTTAATATGAGAGGTAACTGATAAAACCTTATAATAAGGTCATCTGTATTCTTGTGACTCATTGTCAGGTAAGCTGTTCAGGATCTCTGGTTAGTTTTTGTCAACACTCCTCATTTTTGATATGCAGCAATTTATAATTGACTAAGTTTGCAATCTGTATGGTAGCACCGGCCATGTGGTGTAGCATGAGATTGCATTACCTGCATGTATTGTCTTATGGTGTCACAACACAAAAATGACTCATCCAGCTCATCGTCGTCTCTGCAAGCGGTGATGGATGAGGTGGGTGCATCATTACATACATCATCATTTTTGTTTGAAACAGCTACTGAAGTTTCGCTTTCAAATGGTTACTGTATGTACAGCCAATAGACAACAACCCACTTAAGATGGCAGCGCTATTATAAGGGCCACGTCGCGAGAAAACCTGTCTTCGGGTTTTCCGACAAAGCGAGATTCAAACCGGTCTCCTCAGCTGCAGAGACTAGGTAGAAAATTGAAAATTCACCTGTAGCAAGTTTACATATGTTACTTTCCAAAAAGCGAATAACAAAGGCGCTGATCAGACTGCGCGGATGCGCAGGCTGGTTTGCGCCTGTGTTGTTCGTCAACCCCCGAATACAGGTTTTCTCGCGTTGCGGCCCATTAATAAAGCTTATCTTGTAATACTTGATCCTGTCGATTATGGCTACTAGTACTTCTTATTTTTTAATAAGTTAGGAAAATTATTTTAGGTATGCTGAAGTACGTAAGCACTTCAACTTATTAGAAATCATCTCCATTTCCTAACACTTATTAGCCACATGTAAAAAAAATAACTTTGTGCCAAATTTGGTGGCAGCTGATCTGCTACTGGTCTTGTTTGTTTTGTTTTTTTGATCCCATCAACAATCTTTCAGTTAAACAGGGACGGGTTTTCCTGGGTCTAACCAGTACAAAGCTAAGATAAATGTGTCTCGCTCAAGGACCACAACGCAGTGACGCCGGTGAGGCTCGAACCCGCGGCCCTTTGGTCTCGAGTCAAGCACTCTACCACAGAGCCTTTGCGCTCCCGCTACTGGTCTTGATGCACGCTTTCCACTGCTTCTAAACTACTGTCTTGCCAGCCAAGAGTGACAGTGACGTCATGTTTTGTTTACACCATTATCAGGGACTTATAATCGATAGATCACTTGTGTATTAATCCTATCCTAAGGATAGGAATAATACACAAGTGATATATCGATCCGCGTTAGATCGTGCGGGTTGTACAAGTTAATGTTTACTTAGCAATAGTTAACAAAATATATTACGTTACTGTTACTCTTGGTTGGCAAGGCAGTATGTTCTATGTTTATTGTATGGATTCGTAGAACAACAACAACATTACCAGGTAGATATTTTAGCATTTTTCACTGGAGAAACATTGATCTTTTTTGTATGAAAGTATAAGCTAGTGTACACCAGAATATGTGGCAGCTTAGATTCCACACCATAATAAACACATGGTTTACAGTGCAGTAATTAATTATAGGATATGTTTGCTGACCGAATAGTCACCTTTTCCGTATGATTCTCTCATTCACCCTTTTTTAACTTTGAAAGTATGCTCTAAAATAGTAAGTGAGTATGATCAGGAAATACCACAATCACAAAATGCAGACAAACCCATGGCACCACGAGGAAGAGCCACACAACAATCAATCACGAGACACCAGGAAGACAAACTAAGCAAAGCAACCAGCTCTCTCTTCCCCATCAAGATGATTGCAAAACTAGAATGGACATAAAGTAACGTATAACAAAACATAGAACAATTACAGGCTCCAATAACGGGAGTAACAATAAACAAAAAGTCAACAACAACAGAACAAACGCCTTAGAATGGACAGCAGCCTAAGCCACCGGGGGGGGGGGGGGGGGGGGGCTTAAATGCATTTTACTTGTACCAAATCTTCGCCCTAGATTCTGCTGTTGTTCACCTGAGCACGAAGTTCTATCCCCAAAGTTGTATTAGCTTTTACAAGAAGTTTGCCTCACCACTAGCGACTTATTTAACCCCTGTAGGCCTAGCGTCCTTTTTTGGACATCGGCAAACAGTGCAAAGTAAGTAAGGGTGCAAAGATAGGAATCGATACAATCAAGTACCACACCTGACCTAGGATACCAATCGGAAAGTGACAAACTCACAGCTGGACATCACACACGAGAGCCGAGAGGTCAGCTCTTTCCCAGCAGGTGACCACACGGCACATATAAACAAAACGCGGCATCTGATCAGGTTCTCCACTGTTTGCTTACATTATTTTTTTTTTAAATTTGAATAATAATGAAAAACACCACCCTACAACCCTAAACTGGGTTCGTCCAATTGATAAGGATGGGAAGATACATTCGGCATAAATGGATTAAATTAACACCCTATACATGTATACACCGCCTTATACTCTTTTTCTGGATCCTCAAGATGTTGAAACAATATGCAGAAAAAGAATAAATGCACGAAGGTTTTTGCTTGGAACAGTAAATGCATACTGCCAATGTTCATGTTTTCAGTATTTAGTGATACCTCAAGTGTTCATGCCGGTCTATTCCTGGCCCTTGCGGTCAAACAATTTCTAACCGGTGTGGCAACCTTTATTTGTTGATCATCATATAGACTGGTTCTCTCCCTTTAATAGCTTGTCAGCATATTAAGACAGGTAACTACTAGCCGCCATTGCGCCTACGTATCGCATACACACTGACGCCATGAGTGACGTGTATTGGAAAATACCCTTGACATAAAGTGCATTTTTTAAACAAGCCGTTTTATTAATTTTATTTTGTTCTGGGAGTTTATATTTTCTTCTTTTACTTAATTATCAAATTATAGTAACTGAAAAAATACTGAAGTTTGTGTTGAAAGATCATTTCTAGAGCATGCGCAGTCGGATGAGTAGGATTCTCTACTTGTAAAAAATTACTAGTTACCAAACGTTATATGCGTAGCGGAAGTGGAGCTTTATCAACGTGGGGAACCAATCTAGATCATCATACGGGTACCTGTCGAGTCAACCTGTAGATAGCCTCACCACCTTGGCGTTGAATAATATCAACATTTCATTCGGTATAGCTTTACAAAGTTAAACTGGCACTCATGAATATGCCGTATAAACTCGTATAACTCCGTAAAACTAATTTTAGATTTGCAAACATTATGAAAAGTATTGATTTCAGAAAAAAGTATTTTCTAATCCTGTATCCATCACTGTCCCGCTTAGCCATTTGGATAGAGGGCATAGCTGTAAAGGTTGAGATCGTGGGTTCGAGTCTCACGACATACAATATATAAAGTTTTTTAAAAAATATTTTCATTTTTATCATAAATCATGACTTGCACGATTTTTACTAGACTTATTACGTGTAAAAGTAAATGTGATAGAATTCATTTTAAAGCATTAGGAACTATGATGTCTACTGAGAAGTCTTTAAAACATTTAAAATCTAAAGACGAATTTCTCATAGCTAATGTTTCAAACTATTTCGAGAAACACTCAGGGCGGGACAGCTCATCATATATTCAACATACTGTTCAGGCAACTGGGGTCTGCAGAAGAACCGTTTTCCGAGTACGAAAAGAACTTCGAGAAACCGGTACACTTTCGTCGCCGCAAAGTTCGAAACAGGGACAATACAAACCTGTGGACGACTTTGATAAGGTTGGTATCAGAAACAATGAGGCCCTCATAGGGGGAGGGGGGTACCTGTTCCCTTGTTCCCTTCAAGTAAATCAGCATGTTCCCCTGTTCCCCAAAAATTAAAAAATTGTTTTCTTATGTTCCCAGTTCCCTAATATTGTCTTTGTTCCCCTGTTCCCCTCAAAATTTGGCCTTTGTTCCCCTGTTCCCCTGAAACAAATGCCCTTGTTCCCCTGTTCCCCAAAACCCCTGGGAGCGCCTCAACAATGTGCAGGAGTTTTAATCCCTCCGTCGTCAGCTTCCGACCATAAATAATCTCTTATCAGTCTTGAAAAAAGACATCATGTCAACTATCCATCAAAATTAAAATAAACAAGAAACAATATGATCATAACTCAAAAAGTATATAAATTTAAAAATGATACTTAAAATAAATATACCCAGTGGGAATCGAACCCTCGCAATTCGGAATATGAGTTAATCGTCTAACCACTACACCACTGCCTCAGCATTGTCAGACCACCTTGCTAAAAGATACTGGTTCCATACATTAATCAATTAAAATAGCTAATACACACCGAACGTGGCCGAATGATGTACCGAACGTGACCGAATGATGTCGAAGATTAATGAGTGCCTGTTTAACTTTGTTTATCTATAAAATTGCAGCGTGCGTGGTCGATGGGGCAAACCGATACAGAGGCTATTAAGAACTGTTGCTAGAGCGAGACGTTCATTAATTGATATAAACCTAGCGTCCTTTAATGGGACATAGGTGGACAGTGCAGACAAAGATCAGACATTGCATTATGCGATGTCTGATCAGGGTATTCACTGATTGCTTAAAGAATGTTTCATTATAATTTAAAACAAATAACTATATACCGTCCAACACTTTAAAACTGGTAATGGACTTGTCCTAAAAACACACAACAGCCAAGTTCATACGGCTAAAACAGGTTGAATTAAGATTTGATGAACTGCTCCCTTTCTCATGGTTTGGTTGATATGCTGTACAATAAAACCTTATAAAAGAAGAATTATATTTTCAAAGCATTTCTGGAGTCGCTGATCCTTAACAAACATTGGCCTTTTATTATACCAAAACACAGAACGCTGTGGAATGGAACACTGGACAAAATCATGGGAGAGACGAGTATTTCCTAAAGAAAAGATCTCAGCTACAGAGATCTATTCTACAATTTTCTGTTTTGAATACACGTTTCGACATTTTAAAACTTCGTTTCAAAAATAGTGTAACCCAAGATCCAAGTAAATGTTTGTCTGATCCGTTGACATTTTCAACAGCAAAAAAAACAAAAAAAAAACAAAAAAAAAACACGTTTTTCGGCCTTTGGGGCAAAAGTGTATTGCGCATCGTACTTTATCGACACAAAAGTTCAGAGAATAATTGGGTCACCTCAAAAATGATCTGTATTTCGACGTGCCGATGCAAGGACTGTAGGGATTTATTATATTTGTGAATTGTTGGTTTAGATTAGATACAGATGTCTAGGCCATTGTGTTGTTGACATCTGTGATTGACATGTTCAAGTTTTTATAGGGAATTCTGACACCAATTTGATATTATTTCTTAAAGGTCACATTTATAAGCCTGTCAATTCTGATGGAATGTTTTAACACTTTGGAAAGGTCTGGATGACATATGTTACTTAGTTTAGTAAAATTGCATAAGCCCAATAAATAAATCAGAAACAGATCATGTCAATTCTGACACTGATTGACAGGATTGCGCAATACATCTAGTCATATGACCTTTGGGAATTGCGCATTTGGTATGACTACGCGTCACTTTGTATCTTCTAAATGGTTGATATAATGGAAGCTTACTCATGTAGAGGGCGATTTATGGTCAGCTTGAAGTATGATTGGTTAATGATGGTGTCATTAGGTGGCGCTGTGGCCAGCTTCTATTACGTGACTTCATGGTATATAAGATGAAGCCTAGTATCAGAGCCTGAGACTTTGGAAAGACTTTGGTTAAGAGTTTGATTAAGATTTTGGCTTACATTGAGCTAAGTATAGTTTAGAAGTTAAGTTTATTGGCCTTTGAATATTGAATAAATTATAAAATTATTTAAAAGTTGTTGCTGAAAATTATAACTTAGAAATTCTAAAGAGACTTTGGGTTATATTAAGTTTCCAGAAGTATTTTATTTGGACCTAAGAAGATTTAATAAAATAATAAAATTGTGAATTTTTTTCTAAAATTTATAAGACTTAGAAAGTCTAAAAGGTATTTGTAAACACAACGCGAACTTAGAAGAGAAAATCAACTACTACGTTACAAATGAAACACCTTTCTTACGGGTGCTATCTGTCCACAGTACCACAATGTTGTTCGGGAGCTTGATTCAGACAGTAATGTTTGGAAAACCCGATTTTTCTGACAAATTTAACCCAATGTAGAGCATCTGCAAATGCTGTTAAAATGCAAATTTTGTTCCAGCATTAGAAGATTCAGATGAGTTGTTGTTCAAAATCTGCGTGGTTTTGAAATAAAATATGTATGTTCGCACCCTCTCACGTCCAGCCTGCTTGGCACAGACCAAATTTGAATTCTTCTGTCAAGCATGTTCAATGAAATACTGCACCTACAATTTTCACGCACTGTTTTATTGTACTAGCACAATATAAAAGTAAAGTGGACCTTTTTGACCAGTACAAGCAAATAGTTTTAAAAAGCCAATGTTGATTTCTAGTGGTTTGCACAATTAGTAATGTACTGTCCTGCCAGCTAAGAGTGACAGTGATGTCATGTTTTGTTTACAAAGTTATCAGGGACTAAGAATCGACACATGTCGAACTTTGGAGGACATCGAGTTTTCGTATCTCATTCTGCCAGGACACTACCTGTATTTTAATCCCTTAGCAGGTGGCAGAGTCACCATAGTAACCATGCATAGCTAAAGGCGTTTGATCCACTGGACTGTTAGAATGTTTTTATAGTGAAACAGATTATCGAAAATTTGTAGCATTACTATTAGAATAGTATGTCAAAATTTCTGCGCGTGTGCATCGCACATTGATCAGAGTGTACATCAGATATGCATCAAATGAAACAAGCATAAATTAAGTATAGCTTTAATACATTTCATAACAAATTGGATCAAGATGAAAGAAAACCAATTTTTTCTTGTACGCGTTGCTTAGTCTACACAACACGTACACAGACACAGTCTGATCATTGCTTGACCAATGTTATTGTCGATAGATCTGCTGTATTTTCGCGAGATTTAAGCCGAACGTTTCCATTTATCAATCGGACGGGTTCTTTTCAAATTTTACAGCTGTTGGTGTCGGCTTTTAAATTTTATTGAACTTTAAGAGGAACCATCTGAACGAACAGTGAAGACCCTGAACGGTGCTTTCTAGATAAAATAAAATAATAAACAATCTACGATAGCCAATTCGATCCAAACCATAATGCGTCTCTCGGTGAAGGGTGGAGTTACTGCTTGTATTGCAAACAGCGTGGACCTAGATCAGGCCTGACAAAATCTTGATCCTGATCTGCACATGCGCAAATGCCCCTGATAAACGCCCATGTTGGAACTTATCGCACATGCACAACTGTCCCTGGTAAATGCCCATGATCAGACACGGCAAAATATGCGATTTTTATTATATTTCAACAGATGGTATATCGTATAATAAATTATCTAAAAAAATTTTTTTAAAAAGTAAAATTTAAAAGAAAGAAAAAAAAGATGAGAAAACACACGCATACAATAAAAATCAATTGTATGGGGTCCATACGGCGTGTTGATCTGTTAATCTTTGTTTATCGGCTTATCCACTATAAACAAATGGATTTATATGCGATCAGTGAAGACCCGAATTAGGTGCCTGCGTTCTGTGACATTTCATTTAGGTCTGCAATGTTTGCATTCTTAAAAGTCAAAATTATTTCAAGTTTCTGATATAACATACTTGTAAATAATGGTGCCAGCTGAATTATTATTATTTGAGCCGCGGCAGGAGATTTCCAACAATAATGTATGTGCGACCAGCAAGGCCTCAGATCAGCCTGCGCATACGCGCAGTCTTATCAGAGCCTTTGCTAGTCGCCTGAACATTCTATGAGTGTTAAGCTTCTGACTGAACATCATTTTGAGTTTCTAAGCTTAAAAGGATGCTACACAGGCTTGTCTGAGTCTACACTTGTCAAAATGCCACATTGTTGGAAATCACATGGCATGGCTCATTTATATTATACAATTAACGCTTTACTTTCATAATTCATAATATAAGAAATTGAAATATTACCCATTTAAGCCATATGGAATTTCCCACTCTTATCAGTTGGTGCAGTCCATTGAACCAATGAACCAAGGGTTGTATTATGGTATTTATAATTTTATTCAGATTTTAATAGAACATTTTATAAGAAACCGTGTAGACCCTGAGCTAATGTTTGAGCAGTAATTATATTCTAGTAGTAGTTGACAAGTTCACAGTTTTTACACCAATAATAGACCCCGCCAAGTGTCGCCAATTTTAGCATTCAATAATTGGTAGTAATTGAACTCTTTGCATGCTGGGTAATTTTGCCGGCTATCTTGTTATCTTCTGTTCCTTTTTAAATGGGCATTTGAAACAATATTTCAAAATCTTTTTTGCCTTTTATTTCATTAATACCAACACAGTGTCAAATTTTTCTACTCAAACAGTATGTATTCAGTTCAGTTCAACGCTTTTCGGGCCTGATCTAGATCGACACTATAAGTACCAAAATTACCGCTACTATTATATAGCTCGGGTCTGAGCCATTAGCAAGTGAAGAATCTTTACCAATTTAGGTTAATAGAATTTCCCGCTCTTGTCATTTGGGCCAGTCCATTCTGTATTAAGTTGGGTGGTATTTTTTTTAATTAATTGTTAATGGAATATTCTTAATGCAAACAGTGCGTACCCTGATCAGACGCAACTTTATAGAATAAATAAATAAATAAATAAATAAATAGATAAATAAATAAATAAATAGATAAATAAATAACTAGATAAATAAATAAATAAATAAATAAATAAATAAATAAATAAATAAATAAATAAATACTTTCAAAAGAGCTAAGATATAGACGCGCGATAACTAAGGTGTATGTGTGGTCAATACCTGTTGTTAACTTGGATACTGTTTCTAAAAATAGATTATACCTCCGTAATGCGTGGATAGCTAGTGGAAAAGTCAAAGGGATTGTACCAGGAAAAATTCAAAAGGCTACATCAAATTTTATTTCAATTGTATGAAAATTATACCAATTTGTTCGCAATTGAACTGAGCACAGCGCACCGCTTGCACAGAGAAAATATATTGAATACTTTAAAAACTATGACCGAATATCTACCAATGAGCAGATCTTAAAAAGCCTGTTTTACTATATAATTTAATCATTCTTAGGGTTCTATCAAAAACCATCAAAAAGGACGAAGAGTTTGCAGAGGTAAATTCATAAAAAAATATACCAGAATAATCGTGAGATATTAAGGTAAAACATTTGTTTGCACAGGAATTCTGCTTTTATAATTTCAAAAGATATATACTGAGGGAAAAAAGTTTAGCAATTATTTATAACGGGTTTCCCATAGGTGATCTTTGAAGCATTCAATCTTTTAAATGGCAGGTTAGCAAACATGTCAATTGTTTGAAAATGACCTAATGGCTACCCTCAAGTAGTCAAAAGAAACAAAAACCGACTTCATAGTGAGGATTTGATCTGCTGAGCATTTTAATTTCAAGCGTTATTCAATTGAAAGGGAGGTAATTTGGAAAAATGCGATTTTCAACTAAAAACTGCACGAAAAGGGTGAATTAAACATTCAGTTTTAAACCGTTTTTCACTGTCTTACTTTTGGGTCTAAACATTGGACAGAAAAATGAAACGTTTAGTCGAAAACTATTCGCACAATTGCCAGATAAGCTGTTTTAGCAAGGGGTCAAAAAATCAGACTTTACATTATGTGAAATGTCAACCTGTTAATGTCATCGTACTCGTGAACGCTTGTCAACTTATATTTTTGACACAATGAAATTAAAAGTCCTAATTCTTATAAACTGTTAATCCTCAAAGTATATTGCTAAACTTTTTTCCCTCAGTATAGTATAAAAACTAACACCTTCCATTGTAATTCCCTATTACCGCTTCAGCGCATCGCAGCTACCTGGATGTCCGTTAAAGTCCCGTATGGATCACTTATGTATTAATCCTATCCGCAGGATAACAATTGTAAGCAAAATATTACGTTTCTGTCACTCTTGGTTGGCACCACAGTATGTAATCGTCCGCAACATCGTCGCGGTTTACATAGTTTATATGTCAAAAAAAGCAATTTGAACGTTTCAGTGTCATGTGATAATTAGAATCTAACATTCGTGCTCTTGTGTTGTTGAATTTATCAAACCGCGTTGTGAAAAAAGCGATAAAATGCTCGACAAGCCTCGTACATTTCATCTCTTTTCCTCAATTCATTTGAAATATTCAATTATACATAAGCACTTATGTATGATCTTCTGTTTCTTGTTTAGGTTGTTATTCCGCTCTGACTCATTAGTCCTATTTTGTTGTTATTGCTGATGTTTTGGTACACGCTAAAGCCTACTTATAGATACTTCAAAAACCATAAAACTTAATTTGAAACACAACTTTTCCATTACAGCATGACAAGGTACTTCAGATGTCAAAAAGATTTATATCAAGCTGAAGAGTACTTAGAATACCTTCTAATAAAACCAATTTCAATGAGCAAAATGTGGACCATTGAATTGAGTGCGAATCTTCACCTCAAAATTCACTGCTTTCAGGTTTAACATGACCATCGTTTTTTCGATTATTCTTAAAAGGGAAATTCTGACTTTTTACAAATGCATTTATTGTAAAGCTTACAGTATGGCAGGAATAACCCCTCATTTAATGTTTGTGAATGCTCTTTAATTAGCCTGTAATTGATTACTTTTTCTTGTTCATGAGGGTCTGGCTATTTTCTGGTCAATGAGCTCTACACAAGAAAACTGGAAGCACTACCATCTGCTTACGCACAAAACAAGCAAAGTTATATATCCTTGATAATGTCAAAATAACAATGTTTCAGAGTGTGCATTGATAAGTATATTTTGATTCCTGGCCGATATCTAATATTTATTTCTAAAATTTAACCCTTAAAGCACTAATCATTACTATAGCAGAAGACATATTTAGTAACAATTTTCTTCATTTTGGGTACAAAAAAAACAGATTAAAGTCAATTGAAACTTATTGAAAAAGTTGTAACATTCTAATTTGTATTGATCTGATCTTTGATTGTAATGTAAACAGAATATCCGTTATCCAACATCGAAATGAGGTGCTGTTACAATCACTTAGGTGACCTGCATAAAGAGGTAAACTCGGGTTAATCTGTGTGTGTGTGTGTTGCTGTAAGATGGCTGCTGCCAGATGTTTGCATAAAGCTGATAAATAGTCCTGTTATTAACTTAGCAGATGAATAAATGATCTGTGAAAATTAAATTAGTACATTATGGAATATTTGTTTCCGATTCAATAAAGATGTTGAAAGTCAAGAACAAACACGTGAATGACGATTTGAATTTTTGATATAGACGGCGAAATTAGATTTTTTTCTCACTTAAATATGATATTTATATTGGCTGTGATTAGATGGAAATTTGGGGAGTTTTAGTCCAGTCATCCATTTTGAATTAGTCCCCGAGTACCTTTTCTATATATGATAATATAAAAATAATTTCCGTCTAATTGCGATCAGTGGTGTAAAATTCGTGCAATACGCTTATAAATATTAATACACATGCAAAAATGTGTGTTTATCTCAAGGAAAAAAGGCTAAGTTATTCTAATTTACAGCGCATTGGGCAGTTCAAAATAAGTGATGCATAAAAAAATAAGTTTAAGTTATGCAGTGTGCATTTACATCTACAAGTAAAACGTCGATCGTATTAGAAAAGATTAAGGGTGTAAAATAAAAGAAAAACGGGGGTCACTTAAAACCAGGAAGCACAGTAGTATTATCAATCGGAACTGTCTCGGCCAATTCCGCGAAATTCCGTGGAATCAGACCACGGATGTACATCGAGGATCTGGTGATAACGTGACGCTGACGTTATATAAAGTGACGCTGATGTCACAGAAACCATGTTGCCACAATAACAAGGGCGAATGCAACAAAAAAAAAAAACCCGGCTTAAATGAAGTTTATGTATTAACAATAAAATATCGCTATAGCGATATTTTATTGAAAAACATAAACTTCACTTATTCTGCTGATTAAACTTTTTAGATAATCAGAATAATCGATTTTAATAGAGCTGAACCGACATGCTACAGAACTTATTTTCCATACGCCATTCTCGAATTGTGGCGGACTGTCCAGAATGTAGTATTAGGAAAAGCAAGTGAGTATGACCCGGAAGTTCCATTATCCACCAGAAAGTACCACAATCCAACCAAAACAACGGCGCTGTAAGGAAGAGACACAAAGTGATAACAGCCATACGACAGCATGAAAGCATTGAGCTATCTCATCCTCTTGGTTGTTCGCGTTTACATATTGCCTTCTACTCAGTTGACATGTGATGAAATTCACCTTTGTCTCTGCCCAACTGTCACGTGTTTCTTGCAGCCTTGTGGTCACCTGTTGGGAAAAGGCTGACCTTTTGGCTCTCTTATATGTGATGTTTCTTGTGTTTTTGTCACTTTCACATGCGGTGCCGTGGGTCGGCTGTGGTGCTTGACTGTATCGACTTCTGCTCTTTGCCTTCTTCCTCATTTTCATAGAATAACTCACTCTTCAATAGGACCTGGTCTTTTGAAGTCTCGCTTTTGTTCGTTTCCATAGTTTCTTATGAATAGTAATATAACATTCGTACATGTACTGTATTATTATTATTATTATTATTATTATTATTATTATTATTATTATTATTATTTGAAAATATAATATGTTTAACCCTTTACATCATAGAGACGCATTTTGACACCTTTGCAAACAGAGCAGACCCAGATCAGGCAGCTTTAAGAGCTGCCTGATCAGGTTCTACCCTGTTTGCTTTCAGGAATATGAAAAGATAGATCCCACACTAGTGTTTGTTTGTATGATTTGATTCTTTACGTCCCAATCAAAGTTTTCAGATATGTCGGGACAGGTCTTCCTGGGTTGAACCAGTACTAAGCATGGGTGAATGTCTCTTCCTCAAGAAAAACAAGTAATTTCTTTGTTCTAAGTACAAACGTGAAAAATTATATATATAAGTATTCATAGGGAGTGGAGGTTAGCATGAATATTCATGAACGAAAGGATTAAAACCCCTTGTAATCTGATGAATTTTTATCATTCAAATTTAACCAACAAGTAAGGGAATGACCACTGAGTACTTTAAAGTATCATTGGTAGAAGTTTCTAAATTAAAATGTATCTCCATCCCTGGGTGCTGTTTTAATTTTAGCACACAGTGAAGAATCTGATGAAATGCAGCATTTACTGGTTGTAAAAGTGCCAGTTAAGAGGTTTCAAGTATACACAGAGGTTAAAAAGTTGTATTTGTTATGATAACGTATTTTCCAGAAATAGAGATTGCTGTTTCACACAATTTTTGTAGTGATAATGATATAAATTAGTGTTTACCTGTCTGTTCTATATGTCACTGACACTAGTTTTCACAGAACGGATAATTAAGCTTCATCTTTGCTCCCGTTTTAGAATAAAATGCCTAGAAACCACGCATTTCATTATAAACATACAAAAATAGAAACGTTATTTACAAAAACATGTGAGCAAAAACAGAAATGTGCGTAAATTTGAATATATATACAGTCGACTCTCGTTAACTCAACTATGCATAACTCAATACTATCACTTATCTCGACTCGATGGCCCGGTCCCGGTATTTTCCCATATATATTATTGCAATTCCACAACGTTTATCTCGACAACGGCTAAGTCAATAAAACTGATAACTCGTTACATAAAACTGGTCCCGCTGATCAATTTTAGTGTATTTTACAACGCCTAACTCGATCCCATTTCATAAGAAAAAGACAGTCATTAACTGACCTTTTTATCTGGATGTGTCTCCAATTATTCCACTATTTTTAACATTAATTATCCCCATTTAAATTGTTTGATCACTTGGTCCACGTGTGTGACATTAGTGTTTTGTAAAATTACATAATTGACCGCGGTCAGCGAATTTCGATTGATCTATTTTGTGTACAACTTCAAAGCGGGTACATAGTGACGGTTTGAGCTAATGTGTCATATTTGAGCAAAGCCTGTCCGACGACTGCTCGTTTTAAATAAGGCCAAAGAATAATTTAATTGTTCCTCGGGCCATTTTTTTTATTTTTGAAAACGGACGCAGCGTTTTATTTCAGGCACTGAACAGTTGTGCTTGTTAGGCTATTTTCGGACATTGGTCATGTCATGACAAAAATAGATTTGGAAGAGCCGACAAAAATTAAAACGTGCATGTACACTGTCTGTTGGGGCTTAAACATATGACGACGTACGAAAGGGTAAAGCCTGCGACGGCGGGACCACTCGCCGATACTCACTTAGGACTGAAAATGCTTTATTTATTTTCTTTTGCCTTAGAAAGTGAAAAAATTGCCATAATGTCGGGACTACAGTGGTACCTGAAAAACGTTTCTCTTTTTTCCCCTTTTTATTCTTTTTCTTATTTTTTTTAATTTCAATTCCCAATGTCAATTGTTTCTTGGATCAATTCACCCAACAGTTCATTAATGTAATAACTACTAATAACGATCTTTTAACGGACGAGTTGAACATGATTTATTTCGCCCCAAAATTTTGGCTATATGTCATCATATGGTTACCTCGAACTACTGATAACTCGACATATTTTGCTCAGTCCCTTGAAATTCGAGGTATCGAGAGTAGACTGTATATTTGAACTGCGCATCCGCACAGACTGTTAATGCAAGCGCCATCTTGGTTCAATTTCATCAGAATCTTATATACTGTATATACAAACAATATTCTGCTTTATTATGTTTTTTAAATCAGAATTTTCGGGAGGACTTTATTTTCGCGAAACTTCGCAGGAGATAATAGGCCCCTAGGCTGTTAGGAATCCTCGTTAAATATAAATAAAGCATTAAATTAAAAACTTTGCGAAATTACTCTGTCGTTAGCTGAAGTAGGTAAATCATGCAATATTTGCGAATTTTAACTTCGCGAATATGTCTGTAAACGCTGATGGCCCAACATTTATATGGCGTATCATCAACAGACGAACACAAACTGTGTAAAAAATCATGTAGCACTCAGTACAGGTCAAATACCTATAATTGTAAAAAGGGCAGTGATTGGCTCAAAAGGTGGGTGGAAGCTCAGCGAAATATTTAAGTTGTAAGGTGTTTCATGATTGGTCAATAATAACATTATTGGGAAAATATTGTATTTATCAGACGGGTAAATCTTTGCTGTACTTTTTAAAACACCATCTCATTGCTTTTGTTGATTAAGTTGACTGGTGTGGCTTAGAAAAACGAACCTTGCATTCTGGTAATTTTTTCAATGGAATTTTCCTCTCATGTAGGGTGCCCACTTCAGGGGCAAAAAGTTGTAAAACATAGTGGTCACCGGGGTATCTCACTCTTGTTTATTGATTGAACTAGGTCCAATCTGTAATTTATTGGCAGGTTCATTGCGACTTAAGAGTTGTGAGGACCACAGCCTATTTAAAAGCTATAATGGAGGTCTATAAAAAAACAATTACACGTCTGGGTCCTAAAGAAGAATGTTGGATACATTGGTTGCTATGTATGTGACCCGTAATATGTTTTTGATGCATTGTTTTGATTTCAATAAGTCCAATAATGATTTCAGCTTTCAAAAAGTCCACCTTTTTAAAACAAAAATCATTTACCTGCAGAAAAAGAGCCCTATTAGTAGTTAGGGGGTGATGGTTGGCTCAGCTTTGCACTACATATTGGACCTGAAGCATGTGAGTTGCACTTCTGCACCATGAGACTTTTCTGTAAGCATCATTTTATTTATCAGAAACTCACTGGTACCCATATCAGAGCATTTGTGTTTTTTTATTGTTTTGCTAGAGCATTTTTGACGTGCTTGTTCTTGTCAAAATATGGTAAAATGCCCTTTCTCAAGTTTACGTAAACCACAGCATTGGTCACTTTATTGAGTTAAATGCAATTTAGTTGAAAAGTGTGACATGTGTTAAACCCATATTTACATGCTCATTTATTGTCATGTGCCTTAGCTGAATTTAGAGATAGCACAGGAGACTGTCATATGACCCAATATGACCTTGACCTTTGACAGATTTACCGTTCAATTGTGCAATTGTGAAGAACAACTTGGAAACCTGTATGTTATTGCACTGTCCACTTTGTAATCCATTTGGGTCAGTTTGGGTTGATTTGCTTTCCAAATGGAAAATTTACCTTATTGATGACCTTTACCTTGATAAGAGGAGCAATTTCAGATGGATATATGTATGCGTTATAGTCCGTTTTAATCTTTACTATTCAATCCGGCAACTTAAATGTTACTTTGAAAAATGGCATAATGAAACTGCAGCAGTGTACCAATTCACAGGCATGGTTACCAAATTTACAGCCTGCCATTTGTAAAAATAAATATTTCCGGCTAGTATTTTTAAAATTTTGTCAACAATTTGATGTTTTCCCTGACTAATTGACCCATTTTACCTCAATTTAAGACAAATAGGTCATTAATTGTAGAAATTGTACCCTTTTGATCAATAAAATTGCAAGGTGACCTTTATCTTTGACCTCTATGATCTTGACATTTCCCTTTCACTGACCTTAAACCTTACAGCATCCAGGCTGTAGTAGTTTTTTTTTCTCCAGCTAGGCCTTCGGAAAAAATGTAAGCAGTCAAAATGCCATGACGATGAGCATAGCCCCTCTCCAGGGAAACTAGTTTTGCTCTTCACCCCCTCTGGATGGTACATAATATTAGCTTTTGTCTCCTAAATTAGCAGAAATTATTTTGCACAAATGAAAGTAAGTAAGGATGCAAAGATCATGAATCGATACAATCAAGTACCACACCTGACCCAGGATACCAATGGGAAAGTGACAAACTCACAGTTAGACACAACAAACGAGAGCCAAGAGGTCAGCCCTTTCCCAGCAGGTGACCACAAAGCACATATAAACAGCCGCGCACAAAGACATAGCAAACACAAGACAGAACAAAGACATATAAGATCCACAAAAGAAGTACTGCCTTGGAACGGTCAGTAAAATATTTTACTGGAGGGCTTAAACCGGTTTAACGGCGCCAACCTCACCCTTAATTCAGATGTGGATCAAGACACATAGATATTTGTTTTGCATGAAAGACCCCTAACTTATCAATGCATCATCTCCTAGAACACATAAATCAAGATATAACAAGGAGATAAAGCAAAGACAAGGATTCAACCTTTTTATGTGATTAGAAGTTGATTTATTGTGTTTAGATAGGATTCTATGTCCCATAGCAAGGAGCGAGTAATTTTGGCCTTGTCAATGGGGGTGGGTGGGGAAAACTCCACATGAGACCTATGCTGGCCAAGCACATGCATCTTCTTGGTATAGAAATTGTAAAATGGTGTTATAAGCTTATGTGAGTGAAGTTTAAGGCATTTCTGATAAATGATAAAAGAGATATAGGAAAATGAATATGTTCACTTCCTTTTCATTATTTTGCTGTTCAATGATTTTACCAGTAATATGTGCAGGAGGGTAGGGTTGTTTAAAAGGTTCCCTAGAATAACTTTGGGTAAGTAATGCAACAAACAATATTAATGTGCTTTTAAATGTTTATTCGTTTGAAGTAAATGATTTTCTTGGTCTTTTAACTGAAAATGGCCAGGTCTTTAGGTTACAGACATGTAATTGTAAAAAGGGTAGTGATTGGCTCAAAAGGTGGGTGGAAGCTCAGCACAATATTTAAGTTGAAATGTGTTTCATGATTGGTCAATAATAAAATTATGGGAAATATATATCTTTTCTGTACTTTTTGAAACAACATCTCATTGCTTTTGTTGATTAAGTTAACTGGTGTGGCTTAGAAGAAAGTACCTTGCATTCTGGTATTTTTTCAATAGAATTTTCCTGTCATGTAGGGTGTCCACCTCCAGGGGCCAAAGAGTTGCATAACATGGTGGTCCTCGGGGTATCTCATTCTTGTTTATTGATTGAACTAGGTCCAATCTGCAATTCTATGGCAGCCTCATTGTGATCGCCTATTTAAAAGCTATAATGGAGGTCTATGGAATAACAAATACAAAGCTGGGCCCTACAGATATTATACGGTATTATAAAAGCTACCAATTTATTCATAGAATCATGATTTTACAGTATGCTTACTGTTACTTGTTTAATTATAAAATCTTCTATACGATCACACCTTTCGACACGCAGTAGGTCTTATATGTGTGGATTTAGCTGTATAGTTGGCAATCCGAATCGAAAAAAGATGCATATTTTTGGTTTTATTGGCATTTTTGAGTACATTTGTTAGACCACTTTTAACATAATATTTAGCATGTGTACAAAGCCATAGGGGTGGATGCCAAGTCTGAATTTGCATATGAAGGCCAGAAATTAGGTCAAAGGTCATTGAGTGCAAAAATGAGAAAAAATGTACTACTGTAAAACACTTTTATCTTTTTATATGTAAACATACTTCATTTCAAACCAAATTTTGTATGCTTATAGTTATAAGTCTGAAAAACATTGAGAAATTGATTTTTATAACTAAATGTTCAAATTTCGACTTTAGAATGGAGTCAAAGGTCATCAAGTGCAATAATCAGAGCATTTTTACAAACTGTGTTTCTTTTTTTTCTCTGGTCCAACAACAAGATGCTTTTTAAACTCTAAAAAGGATAGAAGTCTTTCAGAAGGCTTAAATTAACATGTTTAACATTTAAGAAATCCCTTTGGAAGCATTCTTTTATGGATTTTACAAAGACAAACATCGTAAGTTTTGTGCAATTCTGACGGAAATTTTCCCTCAATTGGGCTAAACTGAGATATGTGGGCTACTTTGAGAGTTTGCTGCCCCTTTCAGAAAGTAATACTATTTTCAGTTCGGGACATGTCTTGGGGCCTTAGAAACCCATAATTTAATAACTTTTCTGCGGTCATTTCTTCTATAAATCACCTGTAATCAACGTTACCCTACTGGCATTTCAAATAACAGTACACACAGTACAGGGCTAATGTTGATTTATTTTAATAGTATTAGTTAAACAGTTTAAGCATTAAATGTTTAAATAGACATAAAAATCAATTGCATACATCTGTGATATGTAATTCTGCTCGTCAGCGATACGTATGTTACATTTTATACTAAATTGCAGATAATGACTTTACAAATTACATGTATTAGAATAAACCATGATACCTGACCTGAAATATACATGATATTGATCTATATTCTATTTGAAAATGTTCATTTTCATACATTTGAAGATGTTTATAACTTTTAACTTGCAATGAAGTGATCAATCAAGTAAATATTTAAATATGCTAATTAGTATGTAATTCGTACAGGCTACAGCATGTAACGCATATCTGCTTACAGATTCAGTTTTTTTATGATTTACATTGCATTGGAATTGGCAAAATCTCTTTCATAATGAAATCAATTTATCTTTATTACCAATAATGTATCTTAAATTGCTGCACATATATTTATAAAGTAACGTAGGTAACAAAAGGTGCCTTACATAAATGGATGAAGGTAGTAAATTGTTGTTAGGCTTATATAAAATTTGGGTCTGCTCTCCACAATTAGCTTACATATACTACACACATTTTATTCTATATAATACCCGGTATGTTCTTAAAAGGGTATCATTTGGAAGCAAAGACTGCACCAAAGAACTGAAACTAGAGTGTGCATATTTCCTGGGTCAGACTAGCTAGTTTCTGCCATTTAGGCTTCATCAGTGACCCTCTTATAGTTTCAAAGTTCTGCAATGAAACCCATGATCCCAAAGGACAAGAAAATAAAATATACACTATAGTGAAGGGCAGGGAGACGTTCTACCGCCGCAACACAGTCCCAGTCACCAGCTGTAGTGAAGTCAAATATGTTCTTAAAAGGGTATTCTTTGGAAGCAAAGACTGCACCAAAGAACTGAAACTAGAGTGTGCATATTTCTTGTGCCAGACTAGCTAGTTTCTGCCATTAATTTAAAAGAGTGCTATGGGTTGGTCTGCAATATATGAATGTGGCATTTCGTGGTCTTACTCATTTACTTTTTGTAATTTGCTTTGTTCTTTTACATTCATATTGCAGTTTTCAGATTTCTACCAAAGGTACATAACGATAAACATGCAATCTACATCATGATTTAAATATGGACTTAATATCAATAATTTACTTAAAATAGCATAGCAATATTTCATACATCAAGTGGCAAGGCAGGAATTAAGGCAGGGGTAGTACTGAGTGTCTGCTATAGCAGGCATAGGTTTTTGAAGATTGCAAATATAACATCAACCAAAGCTTTCGTAGTACAGAACCAGCATGGTTTATGTCCAAATATAGGATGTTACATAGATCTAGTATTAAAGATTTTCCTTGTATGCTGAATTCTTTTAATTTTCACTTTTCACTGTTGACAATTACATTATCAAATTTATTTATCATCTGTCCCCCATTAAAATCTTCTATGTTTTGTTGAACTTAATTTCATATCATATTGTTATGATGATTATCTTATTATAATCTGCAGCAATTCTGATAGAAGCTATTCTGCTTGTTAATTATCTTGGACTAAGGTTAGTTGAGGTAAGGTTACCTGAGCCATGTAGCAGTCTTGTAAAAAATGTGAACATATTTCATGGTAACATAAACAACAAATCATTCGAACGTAAGTGATACTTTATTTTAAAGATCGGTTAACTGTTTTATTCTTAAGCATAAAGCAAAATCATGACTCTCACAATTCACTAGTATGGTTTGCATCTCTGAAACTCACAGATTAAACTGAATGTTGAAAAAGTAATGTCACACGCAGCTAATTTCTTTGTTTTTCTTATTCACAAGGTAGTTTGTTTTTGGTTTTGTTTATGAACTATTTGATTTTGTTGAGCTATTTGTAACCCTAGTACATGTTTTATATATGTCCTAATATGAAAAGTGAGTTATGGTCTGTTTGTTGGTTTTAAAAGGTTTACTAAATTAGGCTTATTGTGATAGTCTTAAATATATATGCAAAACCATCGAAAATGTGAACAGCATTGCTGACAACAGCTTGCAGAAAGCATTTTAAGCATGAACTTGCTCACCCTTGTACCTATATCCTTGTAGATATTTGAGATGACTAACACTGTTTGAGGATTGTCTTGTATATAGTTAAAGGAAAGTAGATCAGTTTTATTTCAAGAATAATGCCATATTAAAACTACACATTTCGACTATGTTACCAGTTACAAGTGCTATCCAATCTGATATATTGCACTTGTATCTACGAGCAGTAGATGTATACATTAATGTAAGTCACCTACCCTATATGCAATCATTCCCCGTCTTAGTAAATTGTCATGGTTAACAGATAGATTCTACACTAGAACAGGCGAGTTAACTACCTTAGGATCTTATATACATCAAGCGAATCGGAGATGTTAAGCCAATGGATTATGCTAGTAAATGTACATATTAGATAACCGTTTCAGGACAAATTTACTCTTAATGCTAAGAAATGACCACAAATTGATGGAAAACTATAAACACAGTCATCAAATTATCAAGGGCTCCAATATGGTGAATGCCTGTGTTCCCAAGAAGTCACCAGACATCTGTTTTGGGGAAATTTAATTTGGAATAAAACTTGCATTGGCATTTTACAGTTAAAAAGAACAACATAAAGAAACACATGCCAATAACCTCATAGCATTTGATCTCTATCATCATTGCAAAAAATAATAAGCAAAATATGTTTAATAATGATACTTAGAATTAAATTTATCGACACTGAAACAATTACAATGTATAAAAAGTTGCGCTGTGAAAGACATAGATATATATTTTATGGTATCTTAAAACTAGAGGCTACCTTTTATATCATATCTATACTGCTTCTACATATGGATGAATACGTTTACACAAGCAGCCTGATTTCAAAGAAATGCTCCTTTTGAATCCACATCATTTCATTAATATGTGCTAATGAAAGGACACCCCTACAATTAAATGTTTAAAGTTATATGGAGGATTACCCTTAATGTCAGGGCTATACCCATGATATACCCCACAAAAAGTTAACAATGTTTTCACTGGATGGTCATTATTAGAAATGTACCTGTATATTAGCTTTATGTTAAGTATGTTACCATCTGCTAATAGGCCATTGAAGATGAATGTGAGGATATATTCCTTCCAGTATATTGTATTTACCATTTTATATCATAGTATCAACACGCCTGATGTTTTATGAAAGGAGGCTTGGTCTTTGTGTTTTCATGAAGCTATGCTTAGTATATGCAATTAGCAGGTAGTGGCCTTGTAAAAAGTGTTTTACAATTTCTCATAGATGGGAACAAACACAACACATGTGTGAAATGAGAAAAGAAATCTATTTTAGTCCTATAAGCATGAGATCATGGCCAAGTCCTTCATGAAAGCTGTAGCTAGGAACATATACCTTTGAGAAATGACTCAATTTCAGATGGTAAAATGTAACGTAAGTAACAAGTTAAACACATCTTATGTATAAAAGGATAGATAATTGCATAAAATGACTTATTCATACAAAGCATTAAGCAAAAAATATTTCTTTAAAATGAAATGGTTATTCTTAGTTGTATTACATTTTAATTGATTTTATACAGTAACGTACTTTACATGCCTATTATGAATATTTGACCGCGGGAAACTTAGTAAATCATTGCTTTCCAAACATGATAGACACGCACCTAGTAGGATAGCAATAATAATTCTTCCATTAGGATAGAAGGGAACTTAAAATTTGAATTTTGCCCCTATATAAATAAAATATTGCTACTATTTTCACCGATTTTGCACTTAGATGACCTTTGATCCAAACGCACATCATGCCTTGATGATGCTGTTTGTTTATATAGCATGGCTGTATTATCCAAAAGAGATTTTGCATTACTTTGAATCATAATTTTGGATAGCTAATTGATAAAAACGCTAAAAATCTGACGTATGTACAAGAATTTGCACTCAGTTGACCTTTGACCTAATTCTGGGACTTTGGGGCATTTCCAGACTTGGCATCCACCCCTATCCTTCTTAAAACACATCAAGATACACTTTGAGCATGGATGCCAAAATGTACTCAAAAATGCCAACAGATTTTTTTTTCAAGCTCTGGATGGCCAACTAGTAAGTGTGAAAAGCATGTATGATAAGTGTTAATTTTGTAAATATTATAATAAACATTGGTCTAAATTTAGCATGGGAGCGACAAGTTGCGACTTGTTTATGTGTCTTACGGATTACTATATGCGCACTTTATGTCATATGTCAGTTCGTAAGTCAACTTGTGGAATGCTCGATTGTCTTAAAAGACACTATATGTGCACTATATGTCGTATGTCAATTCGTTGGTCTGTTTACTCATAGTCAGTAAGCGAAAACGTTTTAAGATCCCATTTACTTCTTGGAATATTACTGATAGTTTTTACCACTCAGATTGGTATATTCAAAATTGATAACATCTAGAAATTATTTCCTTTGTCTGAGACTAAGCTGAGGGTATATTTATTAAACCAGGAACCCCACATATGTTAAGCATGTCTCTAAAAATGAACTACAGTAAAACCCGTCTTAAGCTGTCACTCAAAAAAAGACTAAACAAAGATACTTATGACAAAGTGTAGCTTCATGAAGGTCGAAAGTATTGCAGAATGCCCCCTTAGATCATTATGCAATACGTTTGCCCTCAATGCCCTGCACTAAGCGATAATCGGTCTTGAAAACAAAATTTTGGTCTTTTTGAGAGTAGCCGTTTAGACAGGTTCTACTGTACATAAAATAAACATAGTGCCATCATACATTCCATCATCATTATCGTTCTTTACCATATTTCATTGTTTACCACAGTACGTATTGCATTGGCATTTGCTTATAATGATATTACTACCTGTATAATATGTGTACTTATTTGTTAATGTGGTATCAATTTATGTATGTTTGTGTTTGCTTTATTGTGGCTCTCTATATATGTGTTATTATACATCGTCAACACCAATGAATATTATAATGTATTTTGTCTAATGTCCGCAATGGTCCTTGATTGGTAAATAAAAAAATATTATATTCTTATTCCATTGCTACTGCTCCCATTGTGTACAGGGGTTTTGTGCTTGTTCCTGGTTTTGTGATACATATCTTTGTATCCTTCAATTTTGACAATCATCTCACGGAAGAAGAGAGATAGAGAACACTAGGTATCAAGTTTACCAGGCAAGGCTTCGAGAACACTTGTTGACATTGTGAGGCTTGCCGAGCGATTCAACATGCGTTTTCGAAGCCAAGCCTGGTAAACTTGATATCAAAATACACGGACCTGGTAGGCCTATTCTATTTTTCAGTTTACAAGTTGATTCACTCTGCAAAAAAGCGATTATGACGTCATTATCGAGTTTCGTGTCGACTAATGTCATTGACGACGTCATTCAGAAAATGCAACGTCATGATGACCTGATAAAGGCACATGCGTGAGATAGGCTACGTTTATCAGATCAACGTGCAACAATGCAGTAAGTATGAGAGGCGACTGATAAAGCTGACCACTTTACCATATTCTTGCATTTTGTGTGTCTATGATCCACAGTCTCTTCCTCACGGTGTCATGATCTACAGTATCTTCCTCACGGTGTCAATGGTTGGTCTGTGATCTGTGATTATGGCATTTCCTGGTTATACCCATTTGTTTATTGAAATATAGTCCTCAAGGGAGGCGGGGTGGTTAACTCTCAAATTTTCTTACTTCATATGCTCGGTATCAGCATCTGCTGTTTATCACCAAAATATATAAGACACATACCCCACAAATAGGCTCCTTGAAATATATAAATACCATCAAAAGAATCCCATCCTGCACTTTGGCCTTTAAACCCCTGAAACACTTCGCTATAGTTCGATTGAACCCCCACAAAAAAATACAGTTAAGTATCGGCGCCATAATGGTATAATAATCTTTATACCCCCTCCCCCTAACAAAAATATTTTCTGACCCCCCACCCCCCCCCCCCCCCCCACACACACACACACAAATAAAATAAAAAATAAAAATAATACATAAATAAATAAAACTTAATGAAAAATCAAAATTTTGAACCTTAAAAACTATGTACATATAATACTATCAGAATACTTCCACACCCCCCAAACTTGGATGGGTTATTTATGTAATAGATTGTGTAGACGCATGACATATATTTTGCAATATACATGTAGATTACGAAGAGATTTTGATCAGTCTAGCCGAGCTTACGTACAATTTTCAATAGTATCTATACAAACATGGCGCTGCTTACATAAATGCATGTATATAGTTCAATGTCCAGTCATAATGTTTTGATTATCTGTTATGGCATGCTTACGTTGTCAATTAGTTATGTTTGTTCGCTCAATCATTTGAAGACTGTATGGTTCATCCAAGTAAAAGAGAAAACAATTGCCATACCGCTTAATGCTTAGGATATATAGATGAAAACACCAGCCGAATTGCTTCCAATAAACGCATATTCTTAACAACGCCTTACTACTACTACTACTACTACTACTACTACTACTACTACTACTACTACTACTTCTACTACTACTACTACTACTACTACTACTACTACTACTACTACTACTACTACTACCACTACTACTTCTACTACTACTACTACTGATACTACTACTACTACTACTACTACTGATACTACTACTATTGCTACTACTACTACTACTACTATTGCTTCTACTTCTACTACTACTACTACTACTACTACTACTACTACTACTACTACTACTGATACTACTACTATTGCTACTACTATAACTGCTACTATTACTACTACTACTACTACTACTACTTCTACTACTACTACTACTGATACTACTACTACTACTACTACTACTGATACTACTACTATTGCTACTACTACTACTACTACTATTGCTTCTACTTCTACTACTACTACTACTACTACTACTACTACTACTACTACTACTACTACTACTACTACTACCACTTCTACTACTACTACTACTGATACTACTACTACTACTACTACTACTGATACTACTACTATTGCTACTATTACTACTACTACTATTGCTTCTACTTCTACTACTTCTACTACTACTACTACTGCTACTACTACTACTACTATTACTGATACTACTACTATTGCTACTACTATAACTGCTACTATTACTACTACTACTACTACTACTACTACTACTTCTACTACTACTACTACTCTTATTATTATTATTATTATTTTATTATTATTATTATTATTATTATTATTATTATTTTCATATTTTTATTATTATTATTATTATTATTATTATTATTATTATTATTATTATTATTATTATTATTATTAACAGGTGGCATTTTTTTAAAAATTTATTTAACCTTTCAGTAATTCTTAGAAGATTTCCGGTATGGGATTTCTGCAGAAACCTAGTCGGTAACCTCAAATAAACCATTCTGATTGACTGATTCTGCCAAGTTTCCTATGTCTTAAACGTAGAAATAGAACATTTCCTATTCAACAGGTCTTAGACATGGGAGTCATTTAATTAAGAAAGAGCAGTGTTTATATGCATGTTTTGACATACACGTCTAAAACGCACATGTCAAGACATTCCGTGTAAACGGCCCCTTAAAGCACCAACCACGACTGCAGCAGACGGCAAATTTTGCAACATCTTTTCTAATTTTCGAAAATAAAAAAGTATACTATTCCATGAGATTCGTCTGCCGGCAGACGATTCTCATGAAATATCATGCCTTATCTGTAAATTATAGGTGGCGCTTTATGGGTTAAGGCCATTAATCCTTCTATTCTGTTTGCTTCGCTCATTGAGGGCTTTAATGGTCCCATTGTTTCGAAATACAATGTCACAAGTGAAGTCTATGTAAGAATTATCATGGTAAATAACATATTAAAAGATGTTCGGTATTTAGCTGTGCTGATATCTAATTCTTAAAAAATCGGTCTCCCAAAGCCTCAAGTTTGGTCCAAAGCGGTGATATCTCTATTTTATGCTCATTTTGGCAGCCATTTTTGTTACTATAGCAACGGTAAAAGTTAAATAAATGCCAGACTTTTACACTTTGGTTATTATTCTAATACACCAACTAGAAGAAATCGTTTAAAAGCAGCTTTCAGCTTTGTCTCAGAGGGGGCCAAATTAGCCCCATAATATAAAAATGCAGTATTTAGTATGAGCAAGAATCGTGTGAGGAAGGGACAAAAATCCATCCCACTGAATCACCAATTGTCACTCATGATGCAATTGGTGTGTTCTATCCCACCCTATGGTAAATATGTATTTTGCAATAAAGATGACAAAGAGCAATATACGTAGGAATAGAACTATTCAAACAATAGCCCTCGCCAGTATTAGTTACGTACATCTTTTCAATAGCTATACCAATATGGTGCTGTTTACATATTAACCATTAAAGAGCCAACAATGACTGCAACATACAATAATTTTTGAAACATGCTTCCGAATTTTCGAAAAAAGGGTATGATGTCTCATGAGAATCGATTCTTATGAAATATCATGCCTTATTTGTTATTTTTTGAAAAAAAAAAGATTGTCGTCTGCTGTAAAGTATAGGTGGCGCTTTATGGGTTAAATGCCTGTAGTTCACTGTCCAGCCTAACATTGTTTTTATTATCTATTAATATGCCATGCTTACGTTGTCAATTAGCTACATTTGTGCGCTGAATCGTTTGCACCCGCGTAAATAAAACAAGGGGCATACCGTTTAATGCTTAGAAAATATATAAATGGAAGCATAATAAGTAAGGGTGCAAAGATCAGGAATCGATACAATCAAGTACAACACCTGACCCATGATACCAAGGGGAAAGTAAAAAAAAAAAACTCACAGTAAGACACCACAAACGAGAGCCAAGAGGTCAGCTCTTTCCCAGCTGGTGACCACAAGGCACATATAAACAGACGCGTACAAAGGCATAGCAAACACAAGACAGAAAAACTTTTAAGATCCACAAAAGAAGTACCGCCTTGGAACGGTCAGTAAAATATTTTACTCGAGGACTTAAACCGGTTTAACGGTGCACCAACCTCACCCTTAGTTCAGATGTGGATCAAGGCACATAGATGTTTGGTTTGCATGAAAGACCCCTTATGCAATCATCTCCTAGAAAATATAAATCAAGATATAACAAGGAAATAAAGCTTTGATAAGGACTCAACAGTAAATAAAACTGAATACCGGAACAAAAGAAATCCAACAGGTAAACCCTGGTGGGCCTGACAAACAGCCAAAGCATCAGGCCCTTACCATCTCAAAAATAGATAAGTCTTTAAGTCAGAACCGTCATAGTGTCTGAAGTCCGACCCACCGGCGTGCAATTAAAGAGGAAAGCAAAGTTGCCGACCGTGATTGGGTTGACCACCAAGCATGCAGTCTGTCGCAATACATTAATGTTATAGCCAATCTTTTTATAATTGGAAATTATTTAAATGAACTGCGCTGAAAAATTAAAAGAGCCAACAATCTTCTTCAATTTATACACCAAGTCACCATAGAATTCAGGTTCTGAAAGTCAATGGCGCAAGAGAGATTTAAGTCCAACTTGGAATTCAGATATCAAATCATAGTATCTTCTATAAAAAGGTTTTGCGAAGTTTATGATACCGATAGCCTTGTTTAAGAAGTTTCTGAGTTAACAATTTATTGCGAGTGTTGAAGTCAGTAATATAGCTAGATGCTCTAGCAAAACGAATGAGTTGAGAGATATAGACTCCATAGGATGTAGAGCGAGGAACACCACCATCTACAAATGGGAAATTGGCAATTTCAAAATCAAAGTCGTCACGTTTATCATAAATTTTGGTAGAAACTATATTATTAGAAATAGACAAATGCAAGTCTAAAAATGCAGCTTCGGTATCAGAGGTATTGGCTTTATTAAGTTGGTGCTCTGAAGGGTATATATTACTTACTGTATTGTCAAAATAAACATTATTAATGTTTAAAATATCGTCCATATATCTGGATGTAGTGTTAAACACATCAATAACATCAGCCTGCTTATTATCAGAAAGAGACATCATAAAGTCCCACTCATAACAAAACATGAATAAATCTGCAACCAGGGGAGCAGAATTAATGCCCATAGGAATCCCAACTACTTGTCTATACAGCTTGGTGCCAAATCGAATAAAAATGTTGTCCAAGAACAAGGTCAGCGCATCACATACATTTTGACATGACCATGCATGATATTCTTTAGGTTTTTCCGAATTAAAAAATGCATTTCTGTCTTTTCATGTAAAGTAAGGAGAGCCTTCTCTCTGGAAGGTTCTTTTAATACGATCAATAAGTTTATCTTTAATTAAATTATGAGGTAAGTAGTGTAAAGAGTAGAAAAATCATAAGTAGACAAACTGGTCGCATTGAAATCTCTAGCTTTAAGTTTATCTACAATTTCACCTGAATTTTTAATAGACCAAAATAAGGTTTTAACGGATTTCTCATATACCTTTTCACAGTACTTGATAACATGTATAAAGTTGTTGTCGTACAAGAACTAGAATTAGCAATAAATCCTGCTTTATACACGTAGTTTTTTTTATGGAGTTTAGGTAGCCAGGTCAACGTAGGAACTTTGTCTTGAATTTCTTTAGCTTTGGCACCGAAATGTAGGGCTGTATGACAACCATGCCATCGACAATCACCCTCTCACTCGAAGAAGGCTGCAGTTTATAGGCATTGGTGTCAACAGGCTCACGCTTAAGAGTATTTATATAATACAATCGTTAAACAACTACAACATTGTTAGCAGCTTTATCTGCCCGAACCAAAACGTAGTTCATATGAAAATTCTGGATACCTGGTTTAAGGTGACGAAAAGAAGATTTAGGTTTAGGAGGTAAAAGATGTGTCTCTCATATACCTTTTCACAGTACTTAATAACATGTTTTTAACAGCCGTAAAACATGAGGTTAACAATTTAGAAAGTTCTGTTGTCGTAAAAGAACTAGAATCAGCAATAAATCTTGCTTGATAGGTTTTTATGGAGTTTAGGTAACCAGTACATCGTTGGAACTTTGTCTTGGTTTTCTTTAGCTTTGACACCAAAATGTAGGACTGTATGACAACCATGCCTATCGACAATCACCCTCTCACTCAAAGAAGCCTGCAGTTTATAGGCATTGGTGTCAATAAGCTAACGTTTAGAGTATCAATATACATATAATACAATCATCAAACAATTACAACATTGTAAGCAGCTTTATCTGCTGGAACCAAAACGTAGTTCATATGAAAATCCTGGATTCCTCATTTAAGATGACGAAAAGAAGATTTAGTTTTAGGGCAAAAAAGATGTGTATTACGAGAGTAGAATGAAATACGAGCATCAATAATTTTAAAAGTGTTGATCGTCCATTCCTTCAAGGCATCAGTTTCAACATTTTCTCGTTTACACCAACGATTACTAAAGTCATTTAAAGAAGCAGCGATCACTCTACGACATTAAGGGAAATCAATATTAGAGGGAAATCTATATTTAGGATCTTTAGAAATAATATTGCGAACTCTTGCGTCAGGAATGACCTTTAGATTACCTGTAATCACATGCCCTACAGAGGGATATAAATACACGTAATTAGAATTTTGACAATCTCATGAGTCAGGAGTATAATAATCTATATCTATATCAGTTACAATTTTATTAGAGATAAATATAGTAGACCTAAATGGTTTGTTATATTTATAACAAATGATAGGAGTTTCAGAATTATTAAAGTAATTTGGAATAGATGAAATCACTAAATAATCCTTAAAGATACTATGCAGTAAATAAACTCCATACCTTTGTTAATGAATGGAATTTTGATAAAATGTCGTTTATGGTTGACCTCAGAATCGATATAAGGACTAAGAAAATGTTGAACATAACACCTTGTAAGAAATGCTGCGTTCTATAATTTGTTTGATCTATCGTAAAGTTTATTAGCCTCTAACTCTAAATTACGTAACAGTGAGATATGATGAAAATGAAAATAAGCTATGCCAACCATGATTATTTAAAGCTATAGAAAGATCCTTTAGAGAAGTATTTAAGCGTTTTTCAGTACAAGTTTTGCGCTTAATGTTGCCATTTTTACGTTTACAATGAAATCTACTTTTACATTTTTTACATTCCAAAACAGAAAAAACATCAAAATCTGGCATTTTAGAAATGATACCTTCATGGTATATATTATCATTAAAGCCTAAAGGAAAAGGTGCTTGCAAAAATTTTACCCATTTTAGTTTAGTATCATGTCTCTTGCCTAATTGCTTCCAATAAACGCATATTCTTTATAAACGCCTTTAGAATACAATAAAATTCCTCTAGCCAATGTCACATCATCACTTCCATTGCGAACCAGAACAGGTACCATCATCTACAGATAATTTGCAATCTTGAAATAACAGGGTCATTATGACCCTTAATAGCTCACATGATATTATAGACTTTTTGCAATAATTAAATTTATCATAGAGAAGAATATAAAATGCACAATGGTGTGTAACTTATGGAAAATTCTCAGATCTATGATAAGTCGAGACCATTTGGCGGCCACGCTTTAAGACAGATAAAATATATATAGCTATTTTTGTAGAGGGTACCTCTATAGTGACGATTTCTGCCAAATTATTTTCAATTCTGACAATCGGTCCTTTAAAGCTTTTCATATAGGTACATTTAGGGAAACTGGCTACGCCCCTTGGTGGCCAAGTTTTGATGGAACATATTCGTTTCGGCTATTTTTGTAGGTCACAAATGGACTGTTTCTGTCTATTTTTTTCCATTCTGACCATTGGTTTATGAGAAGAAGACGTTTTATGCTTCTTATGCCCCTATTCCACACGGACCACGAATCCCCCGCATCATCAAGAATCGATAAATGTTAGGATTGGGCTGGTTTCGTGGAAAATTGCATTCCGCGATGTTCTACGATTCAGATACGAAACAGGTAAGAACCAGTTACGAATATTCGCAGGAGTCGCGGGATTTGGCTGGATTCGGCCTGAGTCGCCACGATACTGTGCCGAATTCACTACGATGTGCAATAGCATATTTGAAAATACTGAAATAAGTTAAAGAATTGTCGCAGGGTATGGATTCGTTTAGCCAGGGATCTCAACGACAGATGTTGTTATAAATTTATTTTACAGTTGTAAATAAAAAGGGTGTCCTAAAATACAAAACAAACAATGAAACAGTACAGACAACACAGACAGACAAATGAACAGACATGGACAACGGAATACATTGCACCCGTATGCAATACATATTTACAACACAGACAGACAGACAGACAATCGGACACGGACAACGGATATACTTGCAACTGACTGCAAGTACGATAATTCGTTTGGTACCTGAGCAGTGAGCATGTCATGTCTATTTTTAGACATGGGTATTTTGCAGTGATAAAATTATATACAAAGAGATTAAAATATTAAAACCACACCTTTTGCATTTAACTTACGTTTTATGCGTTAGCTCAATTTACTAATTCCTCCATTTGCAATGTCCATAAAGATCCAAACGATAGCCATGCCTATTTCATAAAGACAGAACACTAGTCGAAGGCAATGTAATTTGCGTAAATACTACATACAGAAATATTGTGAACTACGTCACAGGAAATGTACAGAATGTAGTTCCTGGCGAAAACCTCCCTTTGGTGTTTTCATCAGAAACGACAATCTGTGATCTGTATGATAAAAAGAATATAAATTCACATACCTGCTAATAATAATGTTTCCATATCATTTCCGTGAAGGAATAATAAATAAACTAATATAGATATATGTTCTACAGCCTGTAGATCGATGGAGTCGATCTAACTGCAAAAATGAGAATGCCTTTTCCAAATGTCGCGCGCATATGTATTTGTGAGGTTAGGCGCATGCGCTAAGTAAGTTAAAAGAGGTGTGTTCGTTAGCAACCAATCACCCATCATCTTACATCCTTATGTCTAACTAAAACGGCTACTGATTGGACGATAAAATAGAACAGCTCAGTTTCAAGGTACTCCATAAGAAAACAATGCAAGACAGGTTAAACCAGTTTTTCCCACGCTTGTATGATTTAAGTAAATATCAACACTACTCACGGTGGCACTGAAGGAGAAAATGTAATTTTTGCGTTAAGCAAAATAATCACAAAGTTCACCTCTGTGACATTCTCCCCTGCTTTGAAAAAAATGTCTCCTGACATTTCCCAACATTTGAAAAACTTTTTAATAAACACAGACCACCTCAGCAATCACAATCATGTACAAATATGATGCATTTAGGTTAATTTTAACCTACAGAAGTTTCACATTTATCAACAAACAATTCTACTTTACTAGTGAATTGTGAAAATGTTATATATAACTTCAGAACATCCAAAAATAAAGACATGTATTAATTTGAGGGGTCGCTCTCAATAAGAGAAATATACTATATGTATGAGACAATCAAAGCAGGAAAAAATATAATATATATATGCATTTTTATATATGTTTGGGAAAACATATCATATATGCATAATAATAATATTGGAAGATATTCTTCCTATCTGTGACATTCTCCTCTGATATTTATGAAAACTAATACATATACTTAAACATACCAAATCTGTGTTTCGGGGTTTGAAACTTGTTGAGTATTTACCCACTCACCATACCGGTTTGGCGCTTGCCGTACCCTACCTGTACGTCTAGGTAACTGTGGAGTAGGTACATTATCTACACTACCTACATTACCTCCACTGAGATCTCTGGAACTGCCAGTGGTACCTACATCTGCACTAGCAAAACCACCACCTGCACTTGAATTAAAACCACCTGCGCTATCTGACCTATTAAAACCAACTGAACTATCAGATCTATTAAAATCTCCTGAACCATTAAAAGTATCGCCATGAACTGACACATGAGACTTTTCTTTATTTGAAGAAACTGATTTCGACCCATTGATATTTGAACTTTGTTTCCTTTTAAGAGGAAGCATATATCTTGGGTAAAATAATTCTTCTGTTTCTGAGTCAGAAGAGTCAGACTCAAATTCAGGTTCTTGGACAGGTTTTGATTGGCTATGTACAGGGGCTGCCGGTTTGCCAGGTTTACTATGGGGACTGTCATAAAATAGGCCAAGATCTAAACTGCTAGGTATGGCAGAAAAAGGAAGCAACATGTTCCTGTGTAAAGTTTTCACCGTTGAATCACCTGATTCACGCTGAACCCTATACACAGGTACACCTTCATTTGGCACTTCAATTACAATATATGAATGCTTATCCCACCTATCTGCCAACTTATTTTTGCCTTTTAGGCCCACCTTTCTAATAAGGACTCTGTCCCCTACACCAAGGGTTGCTTCTCTGACCTTACCGTCATAATTGGACTTATGCCTTGTAGCATTTTTATTTGCTTCTTTCGAAGCTACCTTGTAGGCAAAGTCCAACCGTTTCTTTAACTTACTGGCATAGTGCTCTCTGGATGTACATTCTGATTCCTGTGAAGAATTCAGACCCAGATAAGCATCTATAGCCAGCCTGGGATGTCTCCCAAACATTAAAAAGAATGGGGAAAAACCAGTGCTATCATGACGGGTAGCATTATAGGCATGGACTAAAGGGGCTACATATGACTTCCAGTCTTGTTTCTGGTGATCTTCTAGGGTACCCAGCATTTTTAAAAGGGTCTGGTTAAATCTCTCGACCATTCCATTTCCCATAGGGTGATATGGAGTGGTCTGGGATTTATGCACACCCGCAAGACTACACAATTCCTTAATAAGGCTACTTTCAAAATTTCTTCCCTGATCACTATGGATCCTAGCCGGAAAACCATAGTGAACAACAAAGTTTTCAAAAAGTATTTTGGCTGTAGTCTTAGCCAACTGGTTTCTAGTTGGAAAGGCCTGGGCATAACGGGTAAAATGGTCGGTCACGACTAAAATATGTTCATGCCCACCCTTCGACCTTTCCAAAGACAAAAAATCTATACATAACAAATCCATTGGTTGTGAACTGGTTATGTTGACTAATTCTGCACTAGGCTTCACCGGAGTTTTTCGCCTAATACAACGGCCACAATTTTTTATCTTTTCTTCAACATCACTTTCTAGACCAGGCCAATAAAATCTAGAGCGCACTAAAGAAAGAGTGCGGTCTCTACCTTGATGGCCTAAATCATCATGCAACTGTTTCAAAATGATGCTTCGAAAATGGAGAGGAAGCACCAGCTGACGTGTTTGTACATTATTTAATGTAGTATTTCTGTACAATACTCCGTCAACCAATGACAACCTGGACCACTCCCGAATATATTTCAAAACATTTGGGCATTCGGTCTGGAGACTACTTTTGTCTGGACAGAATTTCAACTTAACCAGCTCAACAACCCTGGCTAAAGTAGAGTCAGCCACTTGCTCCTTTGACCAATCAACATTCTGTAAAGATGTTGAGTCCAGTAGATCCGGTGTTGGCGGATCTACAAGAGTTACAGCGTTTGAAACAATCAAGGTTTCAACCAAGGGACAAGACTCTCTTTCAACCAAGTATGCTTGGCACACTGCCTTAACCACATCTGGAAATAATTCCACATCTTGCGGGGGACGCCTAGAGAGACCATCAGCATCTGCGTTAGATTTACCTGATCTATATATTAATTTAAAATCATATGAACCTAACGCAGCTAACCACCTATGACCTGTGGCATCTAATTTGGCCGAAGTTAAAACATATGTTAAGGGGTTGTTATCTGTATAAACAGAAAATGTGTTTCCATACAGATAATCATGGAACTTGTCGGTGACAGCCCATTTGAGACATAAAAATTCCAGTTTGTGGGCTGGATAATTCCGTTCTGCTTTGCGCAAACCCCTGCTGCCATATGCAACAACTTTTTCAAGGCCATCATGTTCTTGATATAGAACGGCTCCTAGCCCTTCTATAGATGCATCTGTATGTAAAATAAAAGGTTTGCTAAATTCTGCATATGCTAGCACTGGAGGAGAGGACAATTTCTCCTTCAGTGTATCAAATGCACTTTGTTGAGCAGGACCCCATATCCAAGGAATTGAACTTCTCTTTTTTTTCTTCTTTTTACCTTGGACAGAAACACCAGCATGATGTCCAACCAACAGATCATTTAAAGGTTTGGCTATCTTTGCGTAGTCTTTGACAAAACGCCTATAATAGCCTGTAAAACCCAAAAATGATCGCAGGTCTTTCACCGTCTGAGGTTCTGGCCAAGTTGTTAGAGCAGCAATTTTTTCAGGGTCCGTTTCAATTCCTTTTTCGGACACTACGTGGCCTAAGTAGGTCACGCTAGACTTAAAAAATTCACACTTGGATGCTTTCAATTTTAAGCCATGTTTATGCAGGCGGCTGAAAACAGCATCCAAGCGTGATAAATGCTCATCGAAGGACTCAGAGAAAATTAAAATATCATCTAAAAAAATGAGGCACTCTTTTAAATTGAGCTCACCCATACACCGTTCCATTAGGCGCTGGAATGTAGCAGGAGCATTAATCAAGCCAAAAGCCATCCTGTTACATTCGTAGAAGCCCAAATTACCTACGGTAAAAGCAGTCTTCTCTTTGTCCTCCTCTTTCATCTCCACTTGCCAGTAACCACTGCGCAAGTCTAATTTTGAGAAATACTTCGCACCGAGGAGAGTATCCATAGTGTCATCGATGCGAGGTAATGTATAGGCATCCTTGACAGTTCGGCCATTTAGTTTTCTGAAGTCTATGCAGAAACGCAAACTGCCATCCTTTTTTTGGACCAGTACAACATTCGAAGAAAAAGGACTTTTTGATGGCTGAATTGCTCCAGCCTCAATCATTTCCTTCAAATGCTGTCTGACTTCCTCATAAAGGCCTGGCGGAATACGTCTATAAGGCTCCTTAAATGGAGTGTCATCAGTGAGCTTGATTTCATGCTCAACTAAATCAGTTCTACCTAAGTCAGTAGGACCGGTAGAAAATATATGAGACCAACTGCCAAGGACGTCTTTAGCTTTTCTCACTTGATCTTGTGTAAGATTGTCCGTTTCTACCTTCACGCCAAGATCCTCTAATTTTGTGACCTTGGGCTCCTGCTTCTTCACTGAAGAATCAGGAGTCCATGAATCAACAACATCTACACCATTTATTGAACATAATAGAGATCTTGGAGGAATCTCCATTACTCGTGTAGATAAATTACACACACGGACTGGAATGCGTGCGGTAGAACCGGACGATCCCAAAGATACAACTCTGGGGCAGATTGTTAAACCCGCAGACAAAGATGTATCTATAGGCTCAGTGACAGCAGTTTGAAATGATTTTGTATTTCTGACAAAACCCGATAAAGTTTTAACCTCACCAGGCGCAACTTTAATACTAAAATTGTTGGTGGTTTTCACCGGTAAAATTTCATTACACATGCTGTCAAAAGCAACTTGCCACTCAGCAGGAATGTTTGATTCACTTGAATCATTTGAAGCTTGCTTGCACAAACGAATGACATTGGTTCCAATGATCACAGGGACACGACGATTGTAGTCAGTATTTTCAACTACTAAAACAGGGGCTTTATATGTTGTATTTCCTAATGAAGGAACTACAATATCTGCCTCTATATAACCTTTATAGGGCAATTCTGTGCCATTAGCACAAGTAACTGACAATCCAAATTCAGTTATACTATGTAAAGTAGGTTTGGGGTCTAAGGTTTCATAGAATACCTCTGAAATTGAGGTTATTCTAGAACCTGAGTCCAACAAACCAAGTGTATTAACACCACATATTAAAATATTGTCCTCATTGGAAGAACCAATCATCGGTTCAAGCAAACTTGATTGCTTAACATTTGTACAATTATGAATTGGGCTTTTCTCAAAGTCCTTTGATGATACTTCCCCAGTTTGCCCATCAACTGGAGAAGTTAGAAGTTTAAATGGTTCCCAGCATTTTCACCATGGTTAGTACCACGGCCGTTGGAACCACCACGGTGACCACGCCAAGAACCACCACCACCTCTATTGCCTCTTTGAGAATAATTATTCTGGTGAGCATTATTGTAACTGTTATTAGAATTGTGGTTGTTATGGTTTGAGCTACCTTGATAGCCCCTACCATAACCACCCCTCTGAAAGTTACTTCTATAACCAGCACGTCCACGGCCTCGTGGAACATACTGATTAGAATAGGAGTAGGAGTCAGGAAAATTGGACTGTCCAACAGACTCAGAACTCTGCTTTGTCTGCTGGTCAAGCCTTTCTTCCATTTTCTCCATCCTACTCATGAGCTCTTTCATGCTCTTTAATAATACATCTGTATTATTTTCTGAATCAGAAGTAACCTGATTACATTGTTGCTGCTGGGCAGTTGATTTTTTAGTTTGTTTAAAACTATTTTCTTCCTGATCAACTTTACGTATTTCACGTAAAAGTGACGGGAAGTCTTTAATGGAATCGTAAAGATGCCTTGTTGAGTTTTTCAAAGACTGGCTTTTTAAACCAGTCCAGAATTTACTCCTCAGCATTGCATCTTTAGCAATGCCATCAATATGGCCAGACTTAACTGCCCTTGATAGGGTCTGCTCAATTCTTGAAGCAAAAGAAACCACTGATTCAGCCTCTTTCTGATAGTCACTGTAAAATGACTAAATCAGGGTTTCACTTGAGCAGACATTAGCATAAAAACCATCTAACTTTGCTAAAATGTCGGCCACTGTGGCATTCTGCCCTAAAGGCACTAAAAGGCTTCTAGCACTACCCTTTAGTGAATTCCTAATGGACTGCAACAGAATTGGTTCTGGCAGTACACTAGAACTCTGTAGGCATTTAACCTCAAGACTCCACACTTCATATGTTGTCTCCCCTTTTTGGGGTTCTTCAGAACCACTAAATGTGGGCAATTTGGGGACATAGGGACTGGGGACATATGAAGTGTTATGAGGCAAAGTATTGTTAAAAGTAAATCTAGGGACAGGTGATGGTGCTTGGCCTTTATTTATAAAAGATAATAACTTGGACCCAGCACCCTCAAACTGAACCTTTTTAGCATCTGGTGTGCTAGTCAACACTTTGGGGTCAGCCTTTTTGGGACTTCCCCCAGCATGTTTTGACATTAAAATGTCATATTCCTCCTTAGTGAGGACCTTGTAAGCTGGGTTGGATGACACAGCTTTCACCATATCATCCATAGAGTTATCCTTGGAAGCCATACTTAATGATTGGGGCTTAGAAAAGGGCAAGCTAATTGACAATTGTCAAACACTAATATATAATATATAGCACCACTCACAAACAGAGAGATTTCACTATATGAATACCACTATACTATTCACAAAAAGTACATATGTTTCATGGAAGTACTACAAAGTAACAAAAATGACTAAGTATATGTGGCAGCTCAATTACTAAAAACATATACTTAAATCATATCACCCTGTAGCATTCCATTCACATATACAAAAAAAAACTATCTGATCACTGTAATCAATATTACTAAGTTTGAAAAGTTCCAGTGCTGCAGAGTAATTCTTATCTGGACAAAAGTGGCAGCTCAATTGCTAAAAACAATTGTTCCAGACAAACCACACTGCAACACAATGAACCTATCCTTTATTGAAAAGAAATCAAGTTCAAGTACATGTGGCAGCTCAATTGCTAAAAACATGCACCTAAAAATTGACAACTCCTCATAAATTGCAATTTCAAACAATTATATAACACAAAACACTTAGTATGCAGACACCAAAAAAAATATTCACAAGTCTCTCTGTCAATGAAAATGCACAAGTACTGTACCTGAAAACATATTTTAAAACTAGTAACCGTATTTAAAAATAACGGCTATAACTATGCGCCGGATCCAATACTGTGACAGAGTCACACCAGGGTGGATACCATCTTTTAAAAGGCTATAAGAGACAGTTTTGGTGGGGTAATTCTTTTTCAATTTTCTAGTTTTGATCATGTCACGACTAAATCTAGGGGCCTGTACACCATAGGTTGAGTTAAGCTCTTTGATATTTTGATTTAATTCATTGATCTTATGGTGTAAAATCAAATTGTTCTGGTCAAAAATACTGGGGTTAGGGTGACCTTGTACACTATTCCAAATTGAAATTGAGTAATAAGGACACTCTAAAATTAGGCCTTTAACACTGTCACCATAAGAAGAGCAAATCTCAAAAAACTTATTGTATTGGTGAACAATATCCTCAACTTGTACAGTATTTAAATCAACAATAATTTTTCTGCCATATCTATTTTGGCCAACTTTCGAAGTCAAGTCACATGTGCCAGTCCACAAAATTAACAAAATGTTGCCGTATTTCCGCCTATAATTCTGAACATTAGCAGCTATTAAATCTACGGCTTGCTTAGAATTACGGCCACCCTTTGATTCAAAAATGATATTTTTCTCTGGGTGAATACGGCTAATGTGACGTTTCAAATAATTCCCTTTACTACCACTAACTAAAATAACTGTCCGTTTTTGTGGAGTTGTAGGGGCAATAACAGGGTTCTCCCTTAAATATTTTTCTAACTGGGAAAGACTCATATGCACAAAATAACTGATCAAATTAAATTGTTGATGGTCCAAAAAAAATCACCAAAAAGGAGAAATGAGGGGAAAAATTGGGGAAAAAATTGAATATGGGAAAAAAAACAAATGAGGGAGAAATTATTTTTGGGAAAAATCAAATCTCCTACCTTATCTCATCTTCTTACTGTAACTTAAGGTATCTGTCATTGCACCAGTAAGGTCTTTTAAATTTCTCACCTTATTAATTCCCTGAATAACAAAAATTTGAAATTAGAAACTGACCCCTATGCTACATACATAATTAAAAGAAACACATATATTCATCTGCACCCATTCTGGAACCTGTAAACAAGTATTAGTGGTTAGTTCTAGTGCACATGATTCACAAAGCTATCACAGATGACAACATATAACCACTATGAATATCAGTAAAAATGTTTTCACACTTGCTATAGCATTGTCAATATTATTTTGGCAAAGTTCACTGATTTTGCCAGTCAAATAGACAATAAATACACAGAAATAATTTGGCAAAATTCACAAATCAAGCCAAACAGATTGCCAATATTAATAAATATGCAATTTCATTATAGATGCAAGAATGACAACATTTACCGATCACTAAATATGAAATATCACAGACTATTCTCAAATGAGAGTTTATATATATATATGCAAATAGAAATGGTATGGTCCGAAAATCAAATTTATCTTTTCGAATCAAACAATATTCACATATAAAGTTTACTCTGGCCTGCTGCGAGAAATAAATTAATTTTTCATAGCAAGCAGAGTACAGGTGCACCTAGCAAATAAATACAGAATCCACACAATGTAAAATACACGAAAAAAAATTATCACAGTAACTTCACTGCAAGACCAGTGTCACATATAAGGTACCAAATAGTGGAGGGATCCGGATCAGCTGGAGGCTATCCGACGATTCTCATTCTTGCGGTTTGCTCCATCTTTGAATATGTGTAGTTATCGACATAATAATTACTGATCAGATTTTTAAAAAAAAATGAATATGCAAGCTTGCAACACAAAATATGGCCATTTTTATATATTAAATTATAAAATCACAAACACAGCAGCTGATACGTAGATGAATACATGAAGACATAACGGAACATGGCTGGAGGTTTGATGATCTATATAATATGATGAAGCATGGTTGTAGATGAAGGTCAGTCAGCAGAACACCCTTGTCAATGAGATGATAAAAACCACGTTGGGCGCCAATTTGTCGCAGGGTATGGATTCGTTTAGCCAGGGATCTCAACGACAGATGTTGTTATAAATTTATTTTACAGTTGTAAATAAAAAGGGTGTCCTAAAATACAAAACAAACAATGAAACAGTACAGACAACACAGACAGACAAATGAACAGACACGGACAACGGAATACATTGCACCCGTATGCAATACATATTTACAACACAGACAGACAGACAGACAATCGGACACGGACAACGGATATACTTGCAACTGACTGCAAGTACGATAATTCGTTTGGTACCTGAGCAGTGAGCATGTCATGTCTATTTTTAGACATGGGTATTTTGCAGTGATAAAATTATATACAAAGAGATTAAAATATTAAAACCACACCTTTTGCATTTAACTTACATTTTATGCGTTAGCTCAATTTACTAATTCCTCCATTTGCAATGTCCATAAAGATCCAAACGATAGCCATGCCTATTTCATAAAGACAGAACACTAGTCGAAGGCAATGTAATTTGCGTAAATACTACATACAGAAATATTGTGAACTACGTCACAGGAAATGTACAGAATGTAGTTCCTGGCGAAAACCTCCCTTTGGTGTTTTCATCAGAAACGACAATCTGTGATCTGTATGATAAAAAGAATATAAATTCACATACCTGCTAATAATAATGTTTCCATATCATTTCCGTGAAGGAATAATAAATAAACTAATATAGATATATGTTCTACAGCCTGTAGATCGATGGAGTCGATCTAACTGCAAAAATGAGAATGCCTTTTCCAAATGTCGAGCGCATATGTATTTGTGAGGTTAGGCGCATGCGCTAAGTAAGTTAAAAGAGGTGTGTTCGTTAGCAACCAATCACCCATCATCTTACATCCTTATGTCTAACTAAAACGGCTACTGATTGGACGATAAAATAGAACAGCTCAGTTTCAAGGTACTCCATAAGAAAACAATGCAAGACAGGTTAAACCATTTTTCCCACGCTTGTATGATTTAAGTAAATATCAACACTACTCACGGTGGCACTGAAGGAGAAAAGGTAATTTTTGCGTTAAGCAAAATAATCACAAAGTTCACCTCTGTGACAGAATCAATCAAGAATTAGTTAACAATACGCCGAATACAGCACGAATTGGGCACGAATTAACAGGAATCTGCAACGATTCGAGAGATTTTCTCTCGCGATAGTTATATAAAAGGCCCATAAATAGTTCACGGGCATCAGTTCCAAAATGAATGTTCCTCGTAAAGCAGCAGTAGAATTGATCCTGCAAATAAAGTGTTGAAAACAGCTACTTATATAGCTAGAAGAAAACAACTACGTTAAAGTCGAGAGGCCCTGGCCCTGACTCTTTGAATTGGAAAAATATGGTAGTTCGCCATAGCCAATTCACCAGCCAGGAGTTACTGACTGATCCTGATTGTGCTCCAGAATCTGCCAAATCTGTTTCCAACTCTAGGACAGGCTCACATGCGAGTGACGGGGTAGTTACTCGTAGGGAAAATCATTCTACTATCTCTTCCTTGGTTTCATTGCTTGTCTTAATCTCCTGATTCCCCCACGAATGAGCTAAGAGTAGCTACGAATGCCTTAGAACGCGTCCGAATCTATTTCGATTCAGTTACGATGTCCAAGAATGCATTAGAAAGTTGGTACGAATCAAGCACGATTTTTCGAATCGGGGAATTCGTGGCCAAAGTTTTTAACAGTTCAACAGTTTTGGTCCGAATTCCCGATAGACCTACGAATTGCAAGAACTGACTACGGACTGTTGATTCAGTTACGATCTTTACGAACCGAGTACGTTTCAACCACGAATCCAAATATTTGACAATTTGTGGGATTCAAAGCCTGTGTGGAATAGGCGGGTATTAAGTAACTAGTCACGCCCGATGGTGGCTCCGTGTTTTTGACGCATCAAATTTGTATTAGCTAATTTTGAAGAAGGGCACCGCCAAATTATTTTGGACTCTGATAAGTGGTTTCAGAGTGGAACAGTCTTTCGTTAGTCACGATAAGGCACGCCTCCTGGTGGTCATGTTTTATGACAAATGAAATTTCTTTAAGCTACTTTTGTAGAAGGTCACCAAGTGACCATTTTTGCCGGATTGCTTTCAATTTTCTGACCATAGGTTTCAGAGAAGATGTTTCTTGCACAGGTTCATAAGGGAAACTGGCCGCACCGCCCCGTTTTGGCCATCAAATTAGTGTTAGCTTTTTATTGTACATAACCACATATTGATCATTCTGATCACTGGTTTCAGGGAATAATATTTTGAAGCCTTTATTATCAAGATGAGCCACGCCCCTGACGGCCATGTTTTTCGACGGATCAAATTTCTTTTGACTGTTATGTAGAGGGTCACCTACTGACCCTTTCCGTCAAATCATTTTCATTTCTGACCAGAAGACGGTTTACGTTTCTCACATAGGTACATAAGGGAAACAGGCCACGTCCCTGGCGGCCGTGTATTTTGAAAACGAAATTCGTGTTAGATATTTTTGTACAAGATGACCTAGTGATTAATTCTGCCAAATTATTTTGAATTCCGACCACTGGTTTCAGAAAAGAATATTTTGAAGCATTTATTATCGCAATAAGCCACGCCCCTTGCAGCCATTTTTTGACGGATCAAATTTCTTTTAACTTCGTTTGTAGAGGGTCACCAACTGACTATTTATGCCAATTCATTTTGAATTCTGACAACTGGTTTCAGGAGAATATGTTTAAGTTTCTCACTTAGATACATCAGGGATACAGGCTACGCCCCCTGGCGGCCATGTTTTTTGACGGTTCAAATTTCTGTTAGCAACTTTTGCAGAGGGTCACCCATTTCTGCCAAATAATCAGTCGATGTCCGTCGTCGACAATAAGCTTTAAATGACAACTTATCCTATTCCACTGGGCCAAGTTTAACCTCACAAGAATATTCCTTAGGTGACCCTCTACAAAATTAGGTACTGCTACCGTGTTGTTTTACCTTCTAGAGTGGGTTCTTTTTTATCCATGAATTTAAACAAAGTTTGGGTGTTTAAAAGAACAATCTCGATAGACGGCACTATATATGCTTTGGTTGAGAAATAAAAAAAAGTGCACTCTATTGAGAGGTCTAATTTCAATATTTATTAGACTGGGCACTATCGTTTATCCTTATTTCGAACCCATTATCGGTCCAAAGGCTCTAGAAATGGACTAGAATGCTTGTTTTTTTAAGCCATGCTTACAACGACCGGCTATCTGTCTGTTTTCGATGAGGACAGTGGTGTACGAGACATCAACATCCGGAGAAATCCTTGTAGAATTGTCAGGATTCGGCTAAATTATTGCAGACTGTCGCGTCATTAGATACGTTAAAATGCCTCGGCGACATTTAAGGCCATTAAGCCTTCTGTTTGCTTTGCTTAGTGGCGGTTTAATGGTCCCATTGTTTCGAAATACAATGTCACAAGTGAAGTCTTAAGAAGTTAGCACGTACACAGCCGTACCAAAAGTACATGCAAGACAGTTAATGAGAATACTCCTGCTACTTCAGTTCAGTGACGAGTGTATTGGTGTGCATGCATTATGAACCAAACTTTCAACTGAATCTACCTATATGAGCATAGCGCCCTTTTTGTAGGATACAGGCAAACGGTGCACATCCTGACAGGAACGCGGCGTCTGATCAGCCTGAAAAAGGAAAAAAAAGAATTCCAACGTGTTTTACCAATACACTAATGAATGAGCTGACATATCTTCAAAGTTGCACCAGATTTAGATGTGCTTACGTATTTTAAAAATTAAATCTATTGATGTGAAAACGATATACATACATTGGTTCTCTTTATTTTTATTTAAATTTTTCATTGTGGCAAACCGCTGCAAACCCTGATAAAACGCTACAGTCTCATCAGGGTATAAATTGTTCGCAAATATCTCGCTGATTGACTGCTATGTTCAAACAGGTTAACCTTTTTGCTTTTTGTTAGTCTGTACTACACTGTAAGAAATATGAGCCACGGCATGTGATTTCCAACAATGTGGCATTTTGACAAGTGTTGACTCAGACGAGCCAGCGAAGCCTCCTTTTGAACCTAGAAAATCCAAATGATGTTCGGTCAGTAGCCTTAGGGTTATAGAATATTCAAGCGACTAGCAATGGCTCTGATCAAACTGCGCGTATGCGCAGGCTGATCTGAGGCTTTGCTGATCGCACATAACACATTGTTGGAATTCTCATGTCGCCGCTCAATTATGTGTAAGTTAACATCAAAAGATGTGGCAGCTGAGCTGCCACATCTTTGGTGTAAACTTGCCCTTACTTTCCTTCTAAACCATTTGAGACCAACATTTCACCAGTGATAGATATAAAGTATTTCTACATGTTATTGTTGTAGTTATTCTCAGATAGTATAAATTAACAGAGCTAAACTTTTAAAAATCCGTTGATGGGTTACACCAAGATCAATGACAGTTTATCTGTCACCGAATTCGGTGTAAATTTCACTTATTTCTATATTTTACAGTGCAATGCACTTAATCCAACCCATGGCTTATCTGAAGAGAACTTGGCTAATCATACGGTCTAATTTGATTACTCAAATCTGTCGTTTCTATAGTTATTTCTGCATAATTAGTTTAGCAATGTGTTTTGCATGAACTCCATTAAGGCGGCATGAAGTTATGGTCTCAGGAGACATTTCATATATAATCTCTGAGTTTTGAAACCAGCATTTTTGCCGTCTTGGCATTGACGGACTCCGACATTACACACAGGGAGTGTGAGACGAAGTTCAAGAAAGACATGATCTAGATGAAGTATGCATTTATCAATTTGCGTTGCCAATCGGTGACGTTAGAAACGGATCTTTCAAATCAACTTATATTATAATACGTGACTGTGTATCAGGAATTCTATTATTTCTATTGTCCCCCGCCTTTTCGAAGAAAAGCGGAGGGACATAGTTTTCGGCATTCCGTCCTTCCGTCCTTCCGTCCTTCCGTCCTTCCGTCCTTCCGTCCTTCCGTCCCCCTAATATAGTAGGTACCTTGTGTGCGCAACTCCTCCTACAGTTTTATGCCGATTCATTCGAAACTTTACAGATGTTTTAGTCATGGTCTGAAGATATGCATGTGGTTTGGATATTATCCTGAGATTATTTTTTGTCACTTTTTTCGCAATTTGAACTTAGTCATTTTTAGGCGTTTTTACTATCAAAGTGAAAAGATAGTGGGTACCTTGTGTGCGCAACTCCTCCTACAGTTTTATATCGATTCTTTTGAAACTTCACAGGTGTTTTGTACATGGTCTGAAGATATGCATGTGGTTTGGATATATTCCTCAGATTATTTTTTAACACTTTTTCCGCCAGTTGAACTTAGCCATTTTTCTGACATTTTTACTATCAAAGTGAATGGATAGTGGGTACCTTGTGTGCGCATCTCCTCCTACAGTTTTATATTGATTCTTTTGAAACTTCACAGGTGTTTTGGACATGGTCTGAAGATATGCATGTGGTTTGGATATAATCCTCAAATTATTTTTTATCACTTTTTCTGCTATTTTAACTTAGGCATTTTTCTGGCGTTTTTACTGTCAAAGTTAATGGATACTGGGTACCTTGTGTGCGCAACTCCTCCTACAGTTTTATGCCGATTCTTTTGAAACTTTACAGATGTTTTTGTCATGATCTGAAGATATGCATGTGGTTTGGATATTATCCTGAGATTATTTTTTGTCACTTTTTTGCAATTTGAACTTAGTCATTTTTAAGTGTACAATAATGGCGGGGGACATAAATTCTCTGAATTTGCTTGTTTATTGATGTGTTCAATAAATACACATATAGGCCTCATTTTGAACAAACATGGCTGGAATAAAAAAAAAGACTTTAACTTTTAAGCGTTTTCTTTCTTTCGTTTTCATTCTATAATACTGGCTTCGATCATTTCGTCAGTGAGTGCTAATTTTTATCTTTTGGGAGAGAAAAATTATCATTCAGTAACCTTTACTTTACGGTATGTCGGCGTATGCGGAGCACGTCATCATCTTTTGTAATAAAATTAATCTAGTCCAAATATTAATGCACATTCAATTAAGTTTCGCAGTTGTATTTCATACAATGCATTACCACAAGTGACTATTCAAGGTATAGTTTTGAAAATCGGCATCGATTTTATAGAGTTATGAGCATTTTGACTATAACTGACCACGGACGGACTAAATAGTGCAGATCCAACGTTGACAATATCAAAATAGATAAGCATGCTGGCTAGACTGATGCTCAGCAAATTCTTGTCCATCAAAAAGTGTGGTTTTGCATGCCAGTGGTAAGGGAATAATGATATACAAATGGGTTCAAGAGCTATGAGCATTTTTATATGCGTATGAACAATTTTATTTTCATTAACCTACCAAGAACCTTTTACACATAAAATTCTCATAAAGCTATTTGGCTATGCTATGTTCTTTAACATGGATTATTAAGACAAGCAATAAAACATAGGAATAATCTTATAACCAGTACAAAAAGCATACGCTTTTATTCTTCTTTAATCAAACTTCTTCCGGTGAGTTCTTATTAACCCTTTTAAAAAAGCGCCAATCACGACTGCAGCATACGACAAATTTTGCGACATATTTACTAATTTTTGAAAAAAGGGAATGATATTTCTTGAGAATCGTCTGCAGCAGACGATTCTCATGAACTATCATGCCTTATTTGTAATTTTTGAAAATGCAGCAACATTTCAAAGGACCTCGGACAGTTTCCTATTCAATCTGCCCAAATTTTGACAGCCTCTAGCTAGGATAATGCATAACTGACAACTATAGTTTTGGGCTTAAATCAAACCTTTACATTTAGTGCACCTAGCACAATAAAAATATTGTAAAAATATTGCATAATTATGCCAGAACTCTAGGGTTTAGGGGGTGGGGGTATCTTTTGTGACCAAATTTTATTTCACAGAAAGTGAAAGTTTCGTCGAGTATTCACCTAAATACATGTAAATATTATGTTTGCGGCATAAAACTTGAGACGAAAGTGATGCATTTGCATGAAATTCGGGTTGAGAAGATTCTATTGTTTCATCAAAAGAAGTGTGCTGTCAATTACTTTTGACTATTACCTGTAATGTTTCAAGGTCATCCAGTTTGACTTGTGCACTTAGGTGTATTATAACTGCATACTGTACATATCACAGTCTAGAAAAACACAATTTTTGAGCGTAAAATCGTTAATATTTTCTTACACATTAGATTTAACCTATAATTTGGTGCTTAAAAGAACCGTCTCATTGAGACGGTACTTTTGAGTACCTATAACATATGTTTTGGTTGAGAAATGAGACAATTAATTACTTTGTAAGCACTCATAACTTAAGCCCTGATACATGCCATTGCATATTGATATTTACCTACATGCTTTTACAAAATAAGTTTCTAATACGTTTTCTATACTAAAGTGTTTTTTAACATTTTGACAGCGTTCCCCCCCCCGTGACCAATTATGCCGTTTTTATATGATGTGTGAAATGTAAAACTACAACTGTATCGAAAGGATTAGTTTGGTCACGGGGGGGGGGAAGCACTTCAGTAAAACTTCTTCTATTTTCTATATGTTGAATAGCAAAAACTGAGTTTTCAACCCATATTTTTCAATTGGTACTTGTCCAATGAGAAAACGGCTTTTGTGGATAAGTCGAGGGGTGAACCTACTATCTTTTTCATAGAAAAAACATCATTTTTTTTGAAACTTTTTTCTGGTCATTTTTATGGGCAATCCTCCATTAAGACTGTCCGAGGTCTTTGTCGTCTGCGGCGCTTAATGAATTAACCCATGTGCACTTAAAAAAAAGAAACCCTGTGCTTTGTATGTCGAATGTACTCCTTCCATAGCTCTATGAGCAGTTTTAGGTTATGGCCTTCGATAAGATAGTTCAGCTCAATTATTAAATACGTCAAAGAGTAAATGAGTATGGCCAGGAATATCCATAATCACAGACTGTAGACCAAACCATGAACCGTGAGGAAGAGACACAGAACTAAGGCAGCAACAACACAGTTAAAGTAAAGCAACCAGGCCTCTCTCTTCCTTGTAAATGATGACAACGATATCATGATGGCTGATGAGTGATAGTGGTGATAGATAACAGTATCACCCACTGAGCTCCTAAAGAGATAATTTTTTGTTTATTGTATTTTTTATGCTTTCCCTCGTGGTATCCTGGGTCAGATGTGGTACTTGATTGTATCGTTTCCTGATCTTTGCCATCTTTCTTACTTTTATATCATGGCGACTAAAAGAGGCGCAAGAACAGAAAAAAATGGGATCAGAAAGGTGATTCATACCCAACCCTATTCAAGGTTATCACACCAATAAAACACTTACTTATTTTCTCCCTCTCTTTGATCGTCCGAAAATAAATATAGTCTTTTCTAACACTCTAAAGGTTAGATCCTGCATTGCAAACCAGATTTACAATTCAAAAACTATTCTTTAGAGAAAAAGAAACAAAACACAGGTTTTGTTTGGAATGCCACTTCTGCTTCAGATTTTCGACATTACTTTTATTTACTTATGATAAGTACAAAAACAAAATTCACATATACAACAAAATCTTCTCAATTCTTCTTGTTCGTCTTGCCCCACAGTCTGTCAATCATACCAGCCTGAAAAACTTAGAAATCCTGTTCAAAAACGCTGTTTTCTAATATCTCAACACTTCACAGAGGTATATTCCAATACACACTTGTATCCTTTCCTAGTTCATATTTGTGCTGTATTTTCCTTAATCTGCGAGCGGGCTACCCAACCCTAACTCCCTGTGGGAGGGGGAGGTAGGATTTTTCCATGCTCTGACCAGCAGGACGTTCACACAGAGGCATGTTCAAGCTAGAATTTTAAGCCTACAGAAAAGTTCCCTGAAAGTTCCCTAACTCTTCTGTACGTTCAAAAAAGCTTTTTATATAGAACCTCAACTCTATGCTCCCGTCCCAGGAGTGTTTACTCACTCTTTAAATAAAGTTTACTCTGTTTTGCAAAAAATAGAATTTATACCACTTAGAAAAACTAAAGTGATCTTTACAAAAATTTGTATAACTAAATTTCTCCTATTACAAAGCATCTACACCAAAAATTTCACATGTTGAAACGTTTAAGGTCCTATAATACCGGATATACAAGTTCAGTTAAGATTTAAATTTTCCATTACTCTTTAAAATATAAAATTGGTTTAAAGTTGATAATTGTCTGCAAAATTATTCTTGAAAACAACTTAGCCAGAACCGTTTATGAAAATCTCACAGTAATGGAGTCATGTGAACTACATACTGAAGCTACAAGCTGAAACTGATATACATATAATATGCTGGTGGACTGAAATATTTGACAAGCAAATGAAATGCACATGAGCGCGGATCTGAGAAAAGGGTCCTTAAGACATTCCAGCAAATTATGACATAACAGACATTAAAAAACGCCTAAAATGACAAATTTCACATGCTTTTAAAGTACCACAAAAATGTATCTAAAACTTGATGTCATCAAAGTAGCAAATATTTCTGATTATATTTAAAGTTTTGTGTGCTGCCTGTTTCCATGACAACAATTTGGCCATAACACATACAAGGGCTCATAATGAAGGGTGGATCACTTAAATGCTTATAATACGACTTAGCAAGCATAAATTCGTACAATTTCATTTGCATTTACAATATAGTTCATGCATAACGCATGTGAATACATTATACTTGTTCGATGTTAAACCGAGTCAACAATAACCAACAAACAACTGGAAACTAGCACTCTGACGTCATATTAGGTTTAACGTTCTTTTTGACAGCACGTTTTAAACCGGATTACATTTGTTGCTTTAAACCTCCATATATACGTCAATATTGAAAATAAATGCTTTAAATTTTCAGGGAATGCTCTTAAGTAATCGTACTTTGCAGAGGCAACATAATCTAAATTTTTGATTAACATAACCATAAGGTACCTTTTGTCATATCCTGGCCCATTATACCTTCTACATCCTTTTGCTTCCTGTAGGAGCAGTCTCGTCTTTTCAACCAATCAAGCAACCAGAACATTACCATCAATATACACACCGTTAAGTACCAGCCTGAAAAACTTGGAAATACTTTCCAAAACCAGTGTTATGACATGTTACACTTAACTGAATTATAAATTAATATCATGCTTTAACCTTCCATTATAAATAAGCTGCTCTTGAGAGCATCTTGAAAGCAACTTTACTCAAAAATCAATCCAATGAATCAGAACGCGTCTAACAACCATCTCACAAAATGTAAAAAATAATATTTTCAAGTTTCATATTAAGCTAAAATTCCAAAAACTGTGTCATGATCCATAAACTGAAAACTGAATATGAAAATCTACAATTAAACGAAGAGATTCCTACAGTGAGGTTTTTATATGTTTTGGTACTAAATTTAAGTTACCACAAGATTTCCTACAGTTATTGAAAGTTATAACGGTCTTGGGATTTATCTTAGATTGAAAGATTTGACGAACAAAAAGAAATACCTCTTACTTTTGTGAAGCAGAAACGTCGACTGAATTAAACATACCTAATATTCCTTATATAGAATCTGCTTAAAGCTCACTCAGAAAAAGCGTGACTTAATACTATATTTAGACACATACTCACGAAATTCATGCTTAAAACATAAAACCTCATGAAAAGTGCTTTAGCGTTAATAAATAACATTAGCAAGAAAGACCGACCGAAAAGAAATGGATATAGTTGTCCCCTAATTTTGATGAGCCATTTGAGAATTAGTCATTAATTTCATATACTGCAATGCTAGCTAATACGAACATTTACTTGCTGAGCAAGGTCATGAAAATATTGGTGGCAAAGCGACTTGATATGAGACGGCTGGGGTGTATGGTAGTAACGTGTTTAATACTAAGTGATCAATTTTAAACAAACGCTTCAGTTGAGATAAATTTATTGTAAACTATAGAATCTTCTTAACCTCGTCCATATACTTATGTGCGTGAGCTTAAACTAAACAAACAAAAAACAACAAAAAAAGTTACTTCTGCATTGCATAATCATATTCAACCCTCCCCATATGAAGAATTTAAACACAGTGATCCGCTGATTTTATCGCTTTTTTCTTAAATATCCCAAGAAAAATAAATATTTTGGTCTCATTGAGACCGAATTCATTTTCATAGGGTATTTAAAAGGGGAGAGAAGGGGGGACCATTCACGATCCGCAACTGACAGTGATGACCCAGATGAAATGTCGAAGACAAATACCATCTTCAGGGACTGAAGTACTTAATTATTTGAAAATTTCAGCCTGTGATCCCTCAAAATATATATGATTAGCTGTATATGCTTAAGTCTAATAAAATTTATGTTATGTTACGTTATGTTATATTAGACAAACCCATTCCTATTGTTTTTATCTGTTTGGGAAAATTCATAAATATACAAAGGGCTAAAAAGCATTCCGGTAATGCAAAGAGCAGTTAACAATTAGATAGACTACTACACCAAAGAAAGTGGTTTGCAAGTAAGGTTCACTATATGTTCGTTATTATAATTATTTTAATCACTAGAACAATACTAATATAACTATAACCTGACTGCTGCTAAATTAACCTGTACTACCTTTACCAATGTTAGAAAGAAATATTCGAAATGTGCAAGGTCTGCACAATTAAGCGTGGAATAAAAAGTTATACCATGGCCGTCCACCTGTTCGTAAGATAATCCATTCGATAAAGACTGTGGATTATATCCACGTACAGGCGGACAGACCATCGTATAACTATTGCCTATACCACCCTTTCTAACTTTAGCACGAAATATCTGCTAAATAGCAAGGTCGACGGTGATGTAGATGTAGTAAAAAAGCTATACCACGGTTGCCCACCTGCACTGGAGATAATCCACTTGCTAAAGCCTGTGGATTATCTCCACGTAGTGGCGGATAAACCATGGTATAACTATTACATATATCACCTTTCTAACTTTAGCACGAAAGATGGTAATGTGAAATGTCTGCATTGGTGTACGTGTCATAAAAGAGTTATACCATACTTGCCCATATTTATTGGAGATAATCCATGAGCTAAGCTAAAGGTCGTGGATTATCTCACCGTACAGATCTTAGTGGACAAGCCATGGTATAATTATTACGTATTTTGCGTGTGGAAGCCCAATTTGTCCCCAAAGTGCCATTCAATTTTATATGTCTAGCACTAACATCCTGTCACCTTATTTCCTATTAGATTTTCTTCTACTCTTAAGCACTCTGTTAGAAGAAATGAAGAAATAATTGAAGAGACGAAATCAATCTGACTTTATTAGTTAGTGACTGCACGCACAGAGGAATATAAAAAGCAATATCTGCTGGCAATTTAAGATATTATATCACAACCAGCACACTGACCTCTGTTCAATATATTCAAAACACATCGTATTGAAGGATGATTTTGTGAAAGGGAGCTAATTGTCTCCAGACGTATTTTGAAGGAGACTATTAAAATGGATTTGTCGATCCGTCCGTAGACGCAAAGAGGGGTTACTTTGTGAACGCACCTCCTACAGTTTTAGTTCGATCTTTTTGAAACTTTGCAGATGTTTTGTCAATGATCTAAATATATGCATGTGATTTGAACATGTTCGTAATTTTTTTGCCAGTTTTTCAACTTGGGAACTTAATCATGTTGCCATCTCTGATGTTATAAATAGGTAATTTGTGAGCGCAACTTCTACAAATGTATCTGACCTCTTTGAAACTATGCAAAGGTTTTTTCATGGCTTATATATGTGCATGTGGTTTGGACATTATCATCAAATTTGTTTTCCATTTTTTAAACTTGTGAATTTCGTTGTTTTTCGGCATATTATTCACATTGAGTTTGTACTTTGTTAGCAGTTTAATTCCGATCTTTCTGAGACTTTGCATGTGTTTTTGCATACGGTATGAAGCTAGACATTGTTGTCACCTTTTTTATTATCAACTGTCAGTTTACGGCATCACAATTAAATATATTTATATTCACAGTGAGCCTGTGAGCCAAACTCCTCTTATGCTTTTATACCAATGTATTTGAAGTTTTTGCATGTGTTTCTTTATAGCATGAAGATGTGCATGTGGTTGTGCTATTATCCTGAGTGTAATTTTTGCCATTTTTTCAACTCTGCATCACAATTTTATATATTTTGCGTAGTGTGTTCAACTCCTTTTGCAGTCTGATATTGATTGTTTAACTGTACATGCGTATTCGTTCTCCATGTTGTGAAGATGTGCATGTGGCGAAAAAAAAGCAGACGACATTCGATGTGATTGGCACTTTTTTTTGCAACGGTCAACAAGATTTTGTTTTACAGTTATAATGGCAACTTTGCTTTCCTCTTTAATTGCACGCTGGTGGGTCGGACTTCAGACTCTATGATGGTTCCGACTTAAAAACTTATCTATTGATGAGATGGTAGGGGCCTGGTGCTTTGGCTGTTTGTCAGGCCCACCGAGGTTTACCTGTTGGATTTCTTTTGCTCCGGTATTCAGTTTTATTTGCTGCTGAGTCCTTATCTTTGCTTTATCTCCTTGTTATATCTTGATTTATATGTTTTAGGAGATGATGCGTTGATAAGAAAGGTGTCTTTTATGCAAACCAAATATCTATGTGTCTTGATCCATCTCTGAATTAAGGGTGATGTTGGCGCCGTTAAACCGGTTTAAGCCCCCCAGTAAACTATTTTACTGACCGTTCCAAGGCGGTGCTTCTTTTCTGGATCTGTTATATGTTTTTTTTTCTGTCTTGTGTTTGCCATGTCTTTGTGCGCGTCTGTTTATATGTGCTTTGTGGTCACCTGCTGGGAAAGGGCTGACCTCTTGGCTCTCGTTTGTGGTGTCTTACTGTGAGTTTGTCACTTTCCCATTGGTATCCTGGGTCAGGTGTGGTACTTGATTGTATCGATTCCTGATCTTTGCACCCTTACTTACTTTAATAGCGTAAGCCATTTTTTTGCTTACACTTGTTGTCGACTCTCTTAAATATATACCTTAAATCAGTCACTCGCCCTGCATCACAATAAATATTGGCATATATGTATAAAATTTTAATTTACATTGGAAATCGCCCAAATTTTCACTTGCCCTGCAATCTGGTGCATTTACGAGCGGACGAGTGCTATTTTCGAGCTCAGGTCAATGTTTAAGTTGGAGAGCATAACCACTGCGACTTTAGTATCAGCCAGATCGCAGTTCTGCAATTTAATTCAACTGAGCATGTATTAATAACTTTCAACTGCTCATAAAACTAAAATGCTGAAGTCTATACTGATATCAGTCGTAGATGCGGCTGATATTGCCCCTATGAATATATACCAATCGCTACCCACGGATGGGCATCAGCGGAACTAACGCGAAATCGCGTTTACGGTAAAATGCTCTTGTTCTGAACTAAAACTGGCAAAACATCTGCATTCTTTCTTCGTTTTGACATAAAATTGAAGAAATCCCGTTCTGGGTTCGATTTGGTTACGGTTCTCATCTCAAAGCAAAACTTTTTCACTATCGCGGTTTGTCCTGTTTTGCAAGGTAAATCATATCTACACGGAAAAGCATTGCCGGATTTTTACACAGTAAGCTCATCCTTTTTCAAAAAATGAAAACATGCGACAGTACCTACCTTTGTTTGTCTTTTCCGTGACGATGCCACTACCGCGAAAGGTCACGGATGTGACGAAGGAACAAATTTACGTTAACGCGATTTCGCGGTAGTTCCGCTGATGCCCACCCGTGTACCATTCCACATCTTATCTTATATGCTAACATTCCAGTCCAGAATGTTTCAAACTCTCTATTCTGCTAATAAATGTTAAAAGAAATAATTTTTCCAGATTTTTGCCAAGCCTGAATAATTGTTTTCTCAAGAAATGTGGATGCATCTGGAGATGTAACCAGATTTTTGGCCCAGACTGAATAATTGTTTTCTTATGAAATGTGGAATCATTTCTAAATAGAGATGTAACCAGATTTTTGGCAAAGAATGAATGATTCTTTTCTCCAAAAATGTGTATTTCTTAAGAAAACGATTATTCAGTCTGGACCAAAAATCTGGTTGCATCTCTATATAGAATTGATTGAACATTTCTAAAGAAAACAATGCTTTCATATCAAAATGCGTTTTATTCCGTCAATGAAACTTATACGGAATAAACAGCATTTCTGTTATAGATGCCTCTCTATCTATGGATACATCAAGAATGCGAGTTTTCAGCCTACGACAAAATGCGGATACATCCCTTTAATAGAATTCACAATCCTTAAGGAGGAAAATGTTCAGCATCGCCGATACAGTTGACATGAAACTATTATTGGACAGGCTTATTAATTGTAGGAGAGTTTTACAGCCAAACTCCCCAAAACATGATCCATGTTTGAAAGACGCTTGCCTTTTGTTTGGAGAAATTGAAATGGCCGACATCGAACGTGAAAAACACCGACCCTTGCCCGATTTAACTGATAAATACAAACGATATTTGGGCCCGAGCGTATAGATTGGGATATGAGATACAGTAGTATAGTATTCGACCACATAAGTGTGGATATATCCTCTTATATGGCAGGGTTCCACAAAGGTCAACTATTTTAAAGTATTTCCCTAAACATGACCCCATTGTCTGTCCTTCAACGTTTTAAACCATCTTTTTGGAGGTCAATATATTAATTTAATTAAAATGTCATCTTGTAAGGGCATTGAAACAAACATTGGGGCCTGGTCACATGACCAAGATGACTGCAATTATGTACAAATCTCAAATTATTCTCAAAAACTAAAAGGCCATTTAATTTAGTTTTGACACAAAGGCAAAAGTATACATAAGATAGTGGAGGTTTATAAATAGTATCGTCCTTTGCAAATGCAGATATGTCTGTGGACTCAACTGGTTTGCATTCTTCACCGCCGTTCAACCAACTTTCAGAAGTTGATATACATGTATTTGGTGATTCAATGACAATCTTGTTTTTATCATTTCTAATAGCCACGGGTGGCGGATCCTGAGTAGGGACAGCGGGTCCGGACCCCCCCCCCTTGGAAAATCACAAGTTGGTATATGTTTCCTTATAAATACTGGTACGGACCCCCATTGAAAAGTAATTTGATCCAATGGATCCAGTTGCTTCTCGAGGGAGGTCCGTAAGGCCCTCTGTTAACCCTTTTTAAAAGCGACACCTATACTTTGCAGCAGACGACAATTAAAAATTTTGCCGCTTTTTCAAAAATAACAAATAAGGCATGATATTTCATGAGAATCGTCTTCTGTCAGACGATTCTCATGTAAAGTCATACCTTATTTTTGTCGAAAATTGGGAAAGATGTCGCAAAATTTGTCGTCTGCTGCAGTTGTGATTGGCGCTTTAATGGTTAAATACGTTGATAGTAGTAATGGGTGACACTCTGGGGCATTTTTTTTAAGCCTGAAAAGAACTTAGAATTTTTCAGGCTAAAAATGCCCAAGAGATGTCTACCCTGGTAGGCTTGAGTGACTAGCTGTGAATAACTTAGTTTATTTGTGAGGTCTATTCTGGCTGGGCCTATAATTGTGATAGTTTCTTGGGCTAATGAGAAATAACTTAGTTTATTTTTGAGGTCTATTCTGGCTGGGCCTATAATTGTGATAGTTTCCTGGGCTATTGAGAAATAACTTAGTTTATTTTTGGTTGGTCTGTAATAGTTTCCTGGGCTATTGAGAAATAACTTAGTTTTATTTTTGACTGCTTTGTTATATAGTTTCCTGGGCTATTGGGGAATAACTTAGTCTATTTGAGATTTACTCTGGCTGATCAATGATTGTGATAGTTTCCTGGGCTGTTGGGGAAATAACTTAGATTATTGAGAGGTATTAAAAGGTTCTGCTGTGATGATATTTAAAAAAACTGAGTCAAATTCAGCTTTGAAAATAACTTAGTCAATTTATCTAGAGTAAATGTGTACTTAGATATGATTAGGCTGCTTGAGAGTATTTAAGAATTACACTTTTTCAGATTCTTGCATGAAGTCATATTTGATAACTAGTATCTATCTTATGATTAAGTTAGAGCTTCTGTTGATATCTTAGATAATCATCATTGGCACGTAATAGTATTGGGGTTTAATGATCAGATGTTGATGAATGTGTCCATATCACTTGAGATGTGGATGCAATGTGGACCTTCACATGTAAAATGTGGATGCAATGTGGACCCACCACATCTCCACATTTTGAATGTGGATGTAATGTGGAGCAATGTGGATGTATTGTGGAGCAATGTGGATTCCCACATTTCAAATGTGAATAAATGCAGATATATTGTGGGTCAGAATAATGGAGATTTACGTTCATTCTTGGATAAATACGAATTATATGTGGACCGCCACACTTAAAATGTGGATCCACCACATCTCCACATCTTGACAATGTGGATCCACCACATCTCCACATCTCCACAATGTGGAGTTTCCACACCTACACATTTGACAATTTGACTTATACCCTCTCTCCAATCAATCCCTGGCAGGCTTGAGCATTGGGCTGTGAATAACTTTTTTGGCCATTCTGGCTGGTGTATGAGTGTGATAATTTCCAGCTTTGAAAATAACTTAGTCAAATTTAGCTTTGGAAATAACTTAGTCATTTTAGGGATATAGTATGTGGTGATATATAGTGTGTGTAATAGTCAAGGCTACTGAGTTCTATGCGTCTTAAGAGTCTCTTGGTCAATCAAGACCTCAACTCCTAGAGGCATCACTCTGTAGCGTTAACTAGTGTATAGCTAGCTGTCTCAAGCTTACTACTACTTATTTTTAATGAAAGAACAACAAAGACTGGTGAACATTTCTATAACTTTATTGCCCCGCTAACTATAACTGATTACAATGACAGAGGATAAGGGCCGTCCCTCTGTTCATCGTTTACAATATGAGAAAGTAAAGAATATATGCCATCATACAAAGTAGAATTAAATCAGAATGTTTTAAACATTGATCCAGAGCCTAGTTGACTTTGAGTATATCTTGGTCCAAAGTTGTTCTGTTGCAGCTGACTTGGTGCATATTTTGACCCTGAACTCTGCTGTAATGAGCCTGATTCATCACCTTCATCTAAAGAATAGGATGGTGGGTCATATTCTTCAAGTTTTTCCATCCAAAAGATATCTTCGTTTTTTAATAGCATATCTCAATGCTTCATCCTCATCAAACTCATCATCATCTCGTAGTCTCTTTGCTGTAGCTGTTATCTTCTTGTGCAAGGGGTCTTTCTTCATGGCCTTAGATACTTTAAGGAAACGCTTGTAGCGATCAATGACCTCTGCTCTGTATCTAGGTTCTAGTTTATTAAAAGTGACCTCCTCTGCTTCATCTGTGTCCATGTCTGGATGTTTCTCTACTGTATGTTGTACACCTTCATTGAAAGTGTCTTGTAGGTATCTATGAGCTCCACCAACAAAAGTTTTCCAAGGATCAAACTTGCTCTTTTGCCTAGAATAATGTTGGTCTTCATCATCTTCATCAGTATAGTCTGTATCACTTTCGTCATGAATACCATAATCTTTGTCTGTATATTTCCCAAAGATATCTTCCTTTTGATGACTTCTAGAAGTCCCTGCATCCGATTCTTCAGACATAGTAGAGTCTTCATTTTCTGACATTGTTTCTGACTCCATATCTTCACTGCAGATACCACTTGTCAGATGTCGTCTCAAACTGTCTGATCTTGCAAACTGTCGTTCACACTTTGGACACTGATGTTGACCCATTGAAATTGTTTTGGTAAATGAATAGCTTCTCTCTGATTGTGTCCTTTTATACTTGTAGTGACATAAAAACCCACAGTTTTGTCAATATTTCTCACAAAAATATGACATTTTCTACTCTTTATTATTTGCATGTATCTCTTTTGCTGCAACACTTGAGAGAGGACTGCATTTTCTTGTTTTGCTGTTCTCTTTTGCAGAAGAAAAATTCTTTCTTTTATCACATCTCTGCTCCATAATATTTCTTCCCTTCATATATTTCTTTTCTAATGGCATTCTTTCTAGTTGGTTTCCTATCAGCTTACGAAGCTCTCTATGACACATTCTACAGTACTTTGGTGGTCTTCCTTGCTTGAGTTTACTATCCAACGCTGTACTCAGCCTTTTCATCAGATATCGAATTTGTGCATAGCTCATATAATATTTAGTTGATCTTTTAGATGCAGGAGTTTTCATATTATCATTGCAGCTTGTATTTTTCTGTCTTGCTGAGATATCCATTCTTCTTCGTTAGGTGTTCAAAGAACAATAAGGATTGTCAATCAGACCAACCCTATTTATACCAATAGCAAAATAAATCAGCTTTTTATACTGGAAAAAACCCAGATTTTCGGAAATCAACAGTTGAAATTTCACAAAATTGTTTCATCAAGCGTAATCACTATTTGATTTTTTTCATCTGATCGAATATATTCCATAAGTTCAGAAAAAATCCTCAGTCAAGATGACAAGTTCTCAAATTATTTTGATATGCAGAACTACTAGAATTTTATCATCCGATCAAATAATTTCCATTAACCAAACTACTGAAATTTTCACAATGCAGCAATAGAAATTACTAGCAAAAAAATTTGACAAGCAAAACTATATGAATTTTTTTCACAAAGTGTCAGGCGAGACTACAATTTTTTGTTAGGTCTAAAGTGCAGGCGAGACTACATTTTTTGAAAAATTAGCAAGAAGTATCGGGCACTGTATAAACAGCACCATTACTCCCCCAGTACTATCCTAACCTCAGAATCCCTGGCGATTGAAACTGTCTCAAATACAAGTCAAATTCCTGCATGTCTCTATGGACCAGAGAATTTGAGGCGGAGCCACTCCAACCCAAAGGCTGGCGCCCTTAAACAGCCGAAGCTGCTCTACCTTTTTAAATGCATATTCAACAGTTTCTGAAGCACAAAGCTTCTCTACTGGCCTTTGCGGACGTATAGAGTACCAGTGGTCAGTTATTTTTGTTCAACACATATCTCTACTGACTTAATAAGCAAATACTGGCGATTCATATATAAAGTTATCCTATAACAAAGTTTGAAATGGTGCCTCAAATTTGCATACACTATCCCATTATAATTTTCAAGTTTTCAAGTCTTATAGTATGTAAAATCAATAACTCGAATATAAGAGCTATCTTTTGGTAAAAATTTGAAGTAAATCGGATAAAAAATACCCGAGATATTACAAATTTCACATATTTTTTTACCGTGAAATTTTTTATTCAAGGGAGATAATTTATTGGCATGAAAAAGCAAGAATTGGATTTCTGAAAAGTAAAAATCATATTTTCGCAATAACTTGAGTTTGCCTAGACCGATTTTCAATTTTTTTCACCCTATAAAAGCTGAGAACAATAGCTATCTTATCACATACATAAGATTTATTTTATCTGCAAATGTAATATTATGGAAGAAGCAAAAGAGCAAACAATTTTCTGTTTAAGGCATATCAACTACCGAAAGAAATACAACATATAATCTGGACTCATGAATTTTACTTAGTTATTTTATATATCATCACAGAAGGACCTTTATTCCACTAAAATGACTAAGTTATTTCCAAAGCTTAATTTGACTAAGTTATTTTCAAAGCTTGAAATTATCACACTCATACACCAGCCAGAATGGCCAAAAAAGTTATTCACAACCCAATGCTCAAGCCTGCCAGGGATTGATTGGAGAGAGAGTATAAGTCAAATTGTCAAATGTGTAGGTGTGGAAACTCCACATTGTGGAGATGTGGAGATGTGGTGGATCCACATTGTCAAGATGTGGAGATGTGGTGGATCCATATTTTAAGTTTGGCGGTCCACATATAATTCGTATTTATCCAAGAATGAATGTAAATCTCCATTATTCTGACCCACAATATATCTGCATTTATTCACATTTGAAATATGGGAATCCACATTGCTCCACAATACATCCACATTGCTCCACATTACATCCACATTCAAAATGTGGAGATGTGGTGGATCCACATTGCATCCACATTTTACATGTGAAGGTCCACATTGCATCCACATCTCAAGTGATATGGACACATTCATCAACATCTGATCATTAAACCCCAATACTATTACATGCCAATGATGATTATCTAAGATATCAACAGAAGCTCTAACTTAATCATAAGATAGATACTAGTTATCAAATATGACTTCATGCAAGAATCTGAAAAAGTGTAATTCTTAAATACTTTCAAGCAGCCTAATAATATCTAAGTACACATTTACTCTAGATAAATTGACTAAGTTATTTTCAAAGCTGAATTTGACTCAGTTTTTTTAAATATCATCACAGCAGAACCTTTTAATACCTCTCAATAATCTAAGTTATTTCCCCAACAGCCCAGGAAACTATCACAATCATTGATCAGCCAGAGTAAATCTCAAATAGACTAAGTTATTCCCCAATAGCCCAGGAAACTATATAACAAAGCAGTCAAAAATAAAACTAAGTTATTTCTCAATAGCCCAGGAAACTATTACAGACCAACCAAAAATAAACTAAGTTATTTCTCAATATCCCAGGAAACTATCACAATTATAGGCCCAGCCAGAATAGACCTCAAAAATAAACTAAGTTATTTCTCAATAGCCCAATAAAAACTATCACAATTATAGGCCCAGCCAGAATAGACCTCAAAAATAAACTAAGTTATTTCTCAATAGCCCAGGAAACTATCATAATCACAACCCAACCAATGGATATGATCAGAAAACTATCACAATTATAGGCCCAGCCAGAATAGACCTCAAAAATAACCTTAGTTATTCACAACTAGTCACTCAAGCCTACCAGGGTAGACATCTCTGGGGCATTTTTTAGCCTGAAAAATTCTAAGTTCTTTTCAGGCTTAAAAAAAAATGCCCCAGAGTGTCACCCATTACTACTGTTGATGAATAAAAAAAAACGTTGTCAGTACCCCCCTGACGAAATTTTCGGGACCCGCCCATGTGAATGGTTGCATATCAGATTGATTAAGAATATTTGAGCGCAGTGGCTCAGTGGTAGAGTGCTTGACTCGAGACCGAAGGGCCGCGGGTTCGAGCCTCACCGGCGTCACTGCGTTGTTGTCCTTCAGCAAGACACATTTATCCTAGCTTAGTACTGGTTCAACCCAGAAAGACCCGCCCCTTTATAACTGAAAGATTGTTGATGGGACGTAAAGAATCAAATCAAACAAACAAACAAAAGATTAAGAATATTTACTGCGTATATACTCAGTGAAATCTAACTAAACTCTCTACCAAACCGATTTGTCTTTAGATTACTAGGAATAATTGCATATCAGTTTCACTGCTTTTAAAGTTCATCTTGTTATCTCAGTCACTATTTGATTTACTTTAGCAACTCAAGATCGTTATAAGAGATTTACTTCTTTATAGGAGATACTTTGGCATGAAAACGTAGGTTGTATAAGCAGATTCCGTTTTATGGAGGTGATTTTGTTTATTAATTGTTTTGTCGAAGTTGACTCGTTAACACTTGGAGTGTCTATCCTTCACCTATAAGTTGTTATGGCATTCTGTGTATTGAGCTTCACACATTTCCCCAAGGCTATTGTATCTAGCAGTTCTTGTAGATAAGCACAACACAGTCATTTTGTTTTAGTGCACGCCCTGATTCCTAGGCTTGGTCAAATGTCAAATATTTAAATTTGGCAACACGTAAGCATGGTAAGTCAGTTGTAATATTTTAACCATAATTTTGCATGAAGTCAGTAAGTGAAAATGTTCATAACTCTTGATCATCATGGTTTTGTTTGTTTGTTTTGTTGCATTACGTCCAATCAAAAGCTATGGTCATTGCGGAACGATCAGTTTACCTAACAACACTTTTTCCTGGGCAGGCCTGAACAAGCGGTTAACCAGTACTTCGTGCACATACTTTCGCTTGTATTTGACAACAACCCTTCTTGAATGATTCAGCGGAAGGGAGGAGAATAGCCATAGAAATTAATTCGTGATCAATATCCGCGAAAGTATGGGACCGAGCTGGGATCGAACTCGCGACCCCTGGGTTTGATCATCATGGTATACTTTGATCTAAGTATGCATCATTCTGCAGTAAATGACCAATTTGCTTTTCGCACATTCCTTCTGGCACTGGATACTGATTGATCTACGTTCACCACGGGTCGTGCAGATTACAGTCTGTTGATTTTAAGGATATTTTAAGATTTACTCTTTTCTCTAAAATCACCATTCGTCGGGGTGGGGGGGGGGGGGGTAAAATTTGACGAGTTTACATTGTTTATATTTACTACATGTAGCTCAGAAATGCCCAACCCTTTGGTCCTTGATGAGTTAAATCATCATATAATTACAAAAAGTACACTCATCGTTCTACTTTATCATACCTTTGCATTAATCACCCATACAGGTTTCGTAGGTGTCCCCAAGGAGGTTTAGCTGCATTCAGGATCAATCTGTTAGCAAGCAACATGCTGTTTGTCTGGTAAAGAGAAATCGTCCCTTTCATCTATCTTATTGAGGTTAAACGAATAAATCGCTTCATACAAAATAGCAATGATAACTTTGTTAGTTATAGTTCGAATCATGTTTACTGTCGTCGCCCTGGGCCCGGTCACATGTTAAACTAACGGTACCGGGAGCCAACTCACGACAGTAAACAAAAAACGGATTATAGAAGGCTAATTCAGAGTACACACTAGATAGGCGGCTATCGAAAACGTTAATACTATAGAAAAGGCTTATCGTAGATCAAAATCGTTAGAATTTACAGAGTTGTCGATTGTCATTTTTCACCCTATTGGCGACAAATGGCACTCGAAAACACTGTTACTAACGATTTTCGATCCGCGTTCGTCGATTGTAAAGAGTGTTTTCGATTGCCCATAATCTGGTGTGGAGTAGATGTTTTGCAATATTTATACCATGGTTTGTCCGCCTGTACGTGGAGACAATCCATGAGATTTAGCGAGTGCATTATCTCACATACAGGCGGACAAACGTGGTATAACAACTATTTTATACCACCTATATGAGTCTAGACCTTACATACTTGGTGATACTTCGTGCGTGCCAGAGTTAGCAAGAGTGGTAGATATGGAGACCTGTCCTTTGTTAAACCTGAAATATGGCGTTAAATTTTGGGCCACCGTTTCTCCACAAAATATATTTTTCTGCCATACAAATTCAAAGAATCCACATATCCGGAAAATTTTAGAAAGATGTCACAAGCTTCTTGACGTGGTTGATTCTTTTCTTAAGTTTGCGTTGGGTTTTCAAAGTCTCTTTAGAATTTCTAACTTATAATTTTCAGCAAATATTTTATATAATTTTATTATTTATTGAATATTCAAAAGCAAATAAACTTCTAAATTATTATAAACTCAATGTCAGCAAAAATCTAAAAATCTAAATCTAAATCCAAAGTCTCTGACTCTGACACTTGGCTTCATCCTATATACCATGAAGTCACGTGATACAAATCATATAGCAAGTTTACCATAAAACGCCCTCTACATAGGTTAGTTTCCATTTATAACAACCAATCAGAAGATACAAAAGTGACTCATAGTCATACCAGTTGCACAATCTCCCAAAGGTCATATGAATAGATAGATGTATTCAATGTCAGAATTGACATGATCTTTTATTGGGCTTATATAATTTTACTAAACTAAGCAACATCTATCAACATGATCTTTCCAAAGTGTTAAAACGACGGGCATATCAAAATGACCTTTAATAGTCTGGCAGAATTTGGGCAAATTTTAGGAGGACCTGGAACTTGGTTTTAAACTTTTTTCTTTGTCGATTCTGGTAGTGCATATATTGTCCTTGAAAAATCCGAGTGATGCCACTCTGGCATCATTGAGCATTTCGATATATTCAAGATGGCGTCCAAGATGGAGGTCAATTATAAGATAAAAAATTTGTGTGATATAGAAAAATGTCTCAAACCCATTTTTTCTTAAATTGTTAGCTATGACGTTGGAATCTAGTTGAAGACACTTAGCTTATAACAAAAATATAAAAATATAATAAGAATTTAGACAAAATGGCCGCCAAAATGGCAGTTTATTTCACAAAATATAAAAAAAAAATTCTCTGAGACCCTGCAAACTCCAGGGATTCGCATGCAAATTGCTGATTTTACTGATTCTTGAGTTGCAGAATCCATCCTTGTAACACCCCAGTGAAGCAGCGAATGCATCACTCAGAATTTGATATATTCAAGATGGCGTCCAGGATGGTAGCAGATAAGTTTTACAAACCCGCGGGAGCCGCACCTAACCTGTAGGCATGTCTGATGGATTTGGAACATACCAGATATCTTGCCTGATGGAGAAGCACTTTACAAACACGTGTATCTGAATTAATGAACCCAGCATGCATGTCTGATAGAATTGCACTGCACAAACAGGCATATCTTAGAGTGGCACCAGTTCAGTAAACATGTCTGATGTAATGGCATCTCTGTAAGACTTGTAGCAATCCCCCCTCCGTCTGCACACAACTAGTTAAAATGTTGGTTGAAGTGCAAACTGGATCAGCAGGCATGGCCTTTAATGAGGTACCACGCCAACAGGCATGGCATATAGTGAGGCACCACACCAGAAGACATGACCTGCAGTGAGGCACCACACCAGAAGGCATGACCTATAGTGAGGCACCACACAAACATGCATGGCTGATAGTGATGTACCAAACCAAAAGGTATGACCTATAATGAAGCACCACACTAGCAGGCACGACTGATAGTGAGACACCATACCAGCAGACACGGCTGATAGTGGGACACCATACCAGCAGGTATAGCAGATAGAGAAGCACAACACCATCAGACATGCAATATTGAGTGACAAAAGGTCAGCAGGCATGCTGATTGAGTGGCCACAGTCCAACAAGCATCCATCTTGCAGCAGCACTCAACCAGTAGGCATGTTTGAACAGCAGCAGGTTTGTGACAGTAACACTAGGGCAGCAGGCATATATGTTGAGGCTGCAGCGACATAACAATTATATACACGGCATGTATTTGTATTGACAATGTAGCGGTCTTGGCTGATAAAGTTTCAGTGTTAGTTGGCATGTCTTATGGAGGGGCATCTGCCAAGTAGCTTTTCTTTTTGATTTCCAGTGGACCAGGAGACATGTCTGATTGAAAAGTAATAAGTCGGCAGGCATATCTGTAGACGTTTCACTGAACAGCTGCCATGTAATGCCACCAGCTCATCATATCTGACATCCTTAACATCACACATGTTTAATAATGTGGTACTGAACCAGCACACATGCCGTTTAACGAGACTCGGGGGCCAGCAGTCATGCGTGTTAGTTACATCGCACCAGCAATAATGTATGTTACAATTGAACCCAACTAACAGGAATGCTGGATAACGTTGCACTGGATCAGTGGGCATGTCTGTTCAGGTTACATCCGGCCAGTGTGCATGTCTGTTCTACTTTCTCCCGACCAGCTGCCCAGGCATCATTGCTACAGGGTCAGCAGACATATTTTACCATTACCTATGTTTGATTTAATATGTGGCACTGGACCATCACACATGTCTAAAACCAAGCAGTTATGTCTGTAACAGCTTCACGAGACTAACAGGCATGTTGCAGTACCCATGTTTTAAACGTTGCTTTGAACCAACAGGCATGTTTGTTGCAGTTGCATCCTACCACCAGGCACGTCGGTTACAATTAAACTCGACCAGCATGCATGTCTGTTAGGGTTGCATCTACCAGCAGATATGTTTGAGTCAGTTGCAACTGACTTACAAGCATATCTGTAGTTGTGTGACTGAACCTGCAGGTATATATGTTATACTTGCCTCAGACCAGCAGTTATGTCCCTATGCTCGTACCCAACTAACGGGCTGGTAAGCACAATTGCACCCGACCATCATGCAACTATTTTACAGTTGCACCTGACTAGCAGCCATGTTTTTATAAGTTTCATCTTATCAGGATCCATCTTTATTACATTTGCACCCGACCATCAGCCATGTCTGTAACAATTGCATCCCGCCATTTCCCATGTCTTAAACAGTTGCATCTACCCAACAGTCATATCTGTACACTTGTGCCTACAGGCATGCATGTCTGTTACACTTGCACTGGACCAGCATTCATATTTGTTATAGCAATATCCAACCATCTGTCCTGTCTGTTGCACTTGCAACAGACAAGAGAAGTAGTAATGGTTGTTACAATTGCACCGGGCAAGCAGGCCCGTACCAACAAGCAGTCAAGATGGTAACGAACATCTGCAGCATGCAGATGCCTTACTCAGGGGTTGTTTTTGTGTTGATACACTACACTTCATAAGTATTTTATTATCCCCACGCTTTTTTAAAAAAGCGAAGGGGATATCGTAATCGCCTCCATCTGTCCATCCGTCTGTCCGTCCGTCTGTCCGTTATGCTATCTCCTCCTAAACCGTTAGACAAAATTCAACCAAATTTGGTGTGTGAGTTACTGACACAAATGGGGCGTGCAACGTCAAACTTTTTTCGGCCCCGCCCCCTGGGGCCCTGGGGAGAGGTCAAAAGGTCAAATATCATTTAATTTCAATAACAAAGTCAATTTCAAAGATTTTTATACCAAACTTTGTGTTTGTTTTCACAAATGAAAGATACAAAACATATCAGACGGGATTTTCATGCTGTCCCCTGGGTCATGCCCCAGGGCTGGGACTTTGGGGGGCTGGGGTTGCCTAGGGGGTCAAAAAAAAATTTCAAACATGGTCTTGTGGTATATCAAATCAACGGAGATGACGAGCAGAACAGAATGCAAGTAAAATTTTCATCCTAGGGTCAAACTGGTGACCTTGGGGTGAGGTCAAAGGTCAAATATCATTAAATTTAGGTTACCATGTCAATTTCAAAGATTTTTATACCAAATTTAATGTGTGCTCTCACAAATGAAAGATACAAAACATATCAGACAGGATTTTTATTCTGTCCCCTGGGTCATGCCCCAGGGGTGGGACTTTGGGGGCACTGTGGGTACCCAGGGGGTCAAACATTTTATTTTTCAAACATGGTCATGTAGCATATCAAATCGACGGGGATGACAAGCAGAACAAAATGCAAGTAACATTTTCAACCTAGGGTCAAACTGGTGACCTTGGGGCGAGGTCAAAAGGTCAAATATCATTGACATGTCAATTTCAAAGATTTTTATACCAACCTTTGTGTGTGTTCTCACAAATAAAAGAAAAAAAAACACATATTGAACAGAATTTTCATTCTGTTGCTGGGTGGGACTGCAGGGTGCTGGGGGAGTAAAAAAATTTAGCGTGGGGATTTGCGATGGCGCCCCATCGACTGCGCGCTCTAGTTGTAAATTTCATCCATCCATTCAGCTGACTTTTTTCGGCATATTGATTCAAAAAAAAGGGTTGTACTTTAATCCAACACTCTGTCACAAAGTTTTCAGTGATATCGTCCGTTCAGTATACCCTGTCATTTATCACTTCATTATTTGAAGAAATGTTTTCCCAAAGTAGGATTTTTTATGAGAATAATATGATATTATGGTATAATCAGATCCGTCCAAAAGTGGTCTGGAAAGTGCATGGTGCATGGATTGATGGATACGATTCCCTGAACAAAGACAAAAACATTACCATCACGAAAAATAAGAGTATGTTATTTTTTCTGTGCAGTTCATAGCAAAAAACATGTGGTTTCCCACCCTGTTATTGCTGCCATATTGAACGTCATCTTAAATATTTTACCACGCTGAAAAACAACAATAACATGCCAGTCAAATGATCCAGATACAACCGAAAATGATCAGAAAGTAGTTACTAACTGCGAATTTGATTTCAGGTTGAATTTTGCTTTAAATGGCGGCCATCTTGGACACCATCTCTAATATTTCAACCTTGTAAATCAAACCCGTGAATGCTTCATTTTTATCGTTTGTATTATTAGGCCTCTAAACATCGATAAAAAGTAAAAAATGAAATGCTTTATATCGAGTTTTTTTTTAAAGTCAGATAGGTCTAAAGAACCTAACTGATGGCCACTTTGGACGCCATCTTAAAATTTCAACATTCTGAATCAAAACTGCATTCTTATTTTATCGTTTGTATCATTTAGCCTCTAAGCATCGATAAAAAAAGTCAAAATTAAAGTGTTTTTATCGAGTATGTCGGTCATATAGGTCTTAGAAGCCTAACTGACGGCCATCTTGGACGCCATCTTTAATATTTCAATCTTATGAATCAAAATAATGTTCCATTTTAATTGGTTGTAACAGTTGGCCTCTGAAACATCCATAAAAAGTCAAAAATAAGATAATTTTGATCGAGTATGTTGGTCATATATGTCTTAGGAGCCTAACTGACGGCCATCTTGGAGGCCGTCTTGAATATTTCAAAACGTTCAATGATGCCAGTGTGGCATCAGTTGGATTCATCAAGTACAATGCCTCAACAACAAGAATCAACAAAGAAAAAAAACCTTTAAAATCGAGTTCCAGGTCATTCTGTTTTTCTCCCGGACTATAAGAAACAATAACAAACTGGTGTCAGAAAACCCTATAAAAACATAAACATGACAATCACAAATGTCAACAGCACACCTGCTCTGAACATCTGCAACTATCTAAATCAATCATTCACAAATATTGTAAATCCACCAAGGCAGATTCACAAATATTGTGAAACCTCTCAGTGAAACCCATTATGTTACATCTTTTAAAATAGCAAGTAGAGAAATTGTTCTCTTTTGGAGTCCTAGTGATTAATGCATCCCAAGGTATGGTTATTCAAGCAAAGACTTCTCTCGCATTGGACGCATTTTCACGGGTAGGAAACTACATAAACAGAGCTGAGGCTCTGAAAAGGAAATCTTTATAAGGGTTTTTTTCCGTTTCTTTAAATGGAGGCTAAAAATCGCCTAAAACCGTTCGTTTTCCATTCGGTGCTTTTATGGGAAATAGTGAAAAAGGATTTGTCACTTTCCCATTGGTATCCTGGGTCAGGTGTGGTACTTGATTGTATCGATTCCTGATCTTTGCAACCTTATTACTTTAAACCCTCCAGTAATATATTTTTACTGACCGTTCCAAGGCGGTACTTCTTTTGTGTGTCATTGTGTATTGTGTTTTTCATTTTTTCGCGTTTGTTCATTGCTGCCTTGTGGTCACCTGCTGGGAAAGGGCTGGCCTCTTGGCTCTTGTTTGCAATGTTTAATCGTGTTATGTCACTTTCCCAGGTGGTATCCTGGGTCAGGTGTGGTACTTGATTGTGTCGATACCTGATCTTTGGCACATTTTTTTACTTTGCAATGCACCATTTACTGCACGTCACTAGTGACGATTTTTTTTTGCATATAAGAAATAAAAATGTCCATGTTTATAACACGACGAAACAGTTATATCTAATCAAATTGATAGAGCATTTTTGCGACAGGTATGAACTAAAGAAACCTTTTCTTGCCAGTGAGCTCAGTTGAGATTTACCGACTAAACGTAGGTGTATTTCCGCTGCAAGAAAGTTTAAGAAGTATTAGAAACTACTTATCAGCACCGGTGCTTTTAGCAGACCGAGATTATAAGATTTATCACTCCACTCCTCTAATAAATGTGCCTAGAATATATAAGAACGTTATTTTCAAATATAGTTCATGTTTGTGACCGACAGAGAGTGCAAGATTAAGATAATGTATGACGTGCGTGGATCTAGAAAGTTTTGTCAGAGGGGGTCCAACTTTGACAAAGTTTTTTTTAAATTGATGAGAGGATCCAAATACCACTATTAGCGGGCCAATAATCGGCGTTTTGCGGGCGTGACATTGAATGCTGGCTTGGTAACTTTGTGATTTTTCAGGGGATCTGAACCTAGTCAGGGAACCAAGCAAGGGAAAATGCTAACCCTTGCACCCAAAAGGTATACAGCTGAATGTGGTATGGTTGCAAAGGTAATTCTATGGTGTATCTGAAATCACTTTATAGCAGACTCGATCGACTTGCATAACGTCAGAGCAATCAATTTTCTACGTAAAAAAGCAAGAACATGTGAAAATATCATTTTTCAAAATGTCATATATTTTTATCAAAAAGATCGAGACTGGAACATATTGAGTTAATATAATAAAACGACGTCGGCGTAGACTACAGAAGCAGATGTGGTCATCTAAGAATACGACTTACTGATTTTAAAGCATTTATATTAGGGCACCCCGATTTTGAAATTAAATTTACAGATTTCTTTGCTTCAAATGTCATCAAAACTGCATTTATTGCCCTGAAATGTATTTGATAATTATTTATATATTGCTTGAAAGAACATCTTGTTAAAAATTGCATGCTTACGTTCCACGCAGGCGTGGTCTGAATTGCATATTTTTCCATAAATAATAACATTTCAAATTGTATGCGTTGAAACACTGCATACGGTTAGACAGACGTTTGGAACATACTTTTAGGCAATTTATATTATTTTCTATGTAAATCTAGAAACGGTAGCTGAAACGTAAACTTCTGAAACCAGATTAAACTTATACTTAGTAATTAAGTCCATGTCAGCTGGTTCGCAGTGTAATACTATGGGCAACTTGAAAATAATTTGACAAAAAAATTTAATAAGTGAAATTTATTAAGGTTTAAAGGATATTTATCTTTCATATTTACAATAGTTTTGATACAGAGGGTCATTGTAGGGACAAAGGGTTTTTTTTCGACTGAAAACTTTAATTACTTTTAAACAGAAGTAAAATAAAGATGGGAAAACTCGTATAAATATTATCATATCACCATGAAAAACCTGTCTGTCCCCGTTTAAGATGCAATAACGTAATCGCATGGTATTTTAAAGAAAACATGTCTTAAGTAAGTTGGTGCACATATGGCTGCCCATACTTTTAAATGCATTTGATAGTGTATAATTGTATTATCTGATAGTCATACGACTTCTCATACCTGTTCTCCAGTTAAGAGTGCGTAATATAAAATTATTTTCGTTATTTCTCAACCAAAACATATGTTGTGGGTAACTAAATGGTCATATTCAATGAGACGGTTCTTATGAAGACCAAAAGCACACTCTTAAACTTATTGATAAGGGAAACATCACAATTTCTATGCTATGAAAGTTTGCTTAACTTGACCTGTGTGGCACAAAATGCATTTTGTTTTGCAAGATGCGATTCTGCTCGCATTGCTATACAGTGATTTCATATCCAGCACTATTTAGACTGTCAGTATCCAAAAATTCAGCCGTATACCTCTCGGGTGCAAAAAATCTGAGTTTTTGCACGATACGTGACTTCGGTTCCCCGACTAGCCAGTATTGCTAATAACCCTATATTTTTGTGATTTTTTTTACAGGGAGGGGGCGGGTTGGGTACAGATCCCCTGGCCACCACTCTGGATACGCGCATGTTTCAATTAAAAAAGACAAAAAAGAGCAACGTAATCAAGAACCCAAATCAAATTTTGACCATGAAGTGTTGAATACCATGGTACAAAAATGCAATGTTGAAAACCCTTATCGATGGTAGCCACTTTATATGGATAAATTCATCCATCCTTTCAATTATATTTTGAATAAATCAAACTGAGCCTTACCAATACTTTCAAGAATAAGTAGACAACATGCTTAAAATTTCTAATGATGTTACAATTACAGGAAATCTGCTAATCATGAAATCTGAGTAAAATTGCGCAGGCTGCATATTTTGTGCCATTTCACCTTTTATAGTTCACTCCGCTCCTTCCTGTGCTTCACAACCAAACAGTTTGCACAGATATTTAAATTTTTGGCCAACTTAATCACATTTTTGACAATATTTGCAATATCCATATCATGTCATGTGGTCAATGCGACCATTTTCAAAGACACGGTCAGAAAAAGGGAGGAGAAAACTATTAGTAGGTCATAGCTTAATATTACAATTATAAAGAAATTAAGTAGTTCACTCGCTACGCTCGTTCCCACTTAATTCTTCTATAATTGTAATACTAGAATTCCGAGAGTCAGATGTGTCGCCTGGCAAAACAGAAGTCAAGCAAGGCAAATTTGTCGAATTTATATCCCAGCTGAAGGGTTATTGTAGAGAAACTTATAAATCACAAAACATAAATTCCATTTTTCCGACCCCATAAGTTCACCTTGGGTATCGTACAGATCAAAGTTAAAAGCCTTTCAACTAGTTTTCAGTGTTTAGTACAATAAAATAAAAAACTTATTTGTACATTTTCAATATCGGACTTCAACCTGACTATGAGGTCAGGGGTGTATGTAAGGTCAAAGTATTTGCTTCTATGTTAGGCTATACTTCTTGTCCCTTAATTTGATATGCAACATGACCACATTCAGATTTTATTTTACCTTTTAATACAATCCACAGGTTGAGGGTGTGTGTAAGGACAGAATAATATGTGCTTGCATGGTGTTCTATGCTCCATTCTCTTAAATTCAATATGTAACACGACTACTTTCAGATTTTTTTTACCTTTGACCCCCACCCAGGGGTCGAGGGTGTTTGTAAGGACGGAATATGTGCTTGCATATTGCTGCATTCATGATTCCATTGATATGCAACATGACCATGTTCTGAAAAAGCTAAATTTTGTCTGCGGGCAAATTATTTGCTACCATGACGCTGCATGCGTCATTCCCTTTAATTTGATATGCAGCATGACCATATTCTGAAAAAGTTGAATTTCGACCACCACTCCCAGGGGTCGGGGCGGGGGTCTGCAGGCAGGACATTTGCTACCATGTTGCTGCATTCGTAATTCCATTTAATTTGATATGCAACATGACCATGTTCTGAAAAAGTTGAATTTTGACCTTTTGACCCCACCCCATGGAAGGGGAGGGGGGTATGCGGGCAAAATATTTGCTTGTGTCATTCCCGTAAATTTGATATGCATCATGATAATATTCTGAAAAAATGAGTTTTTGCCTCTGATTCACCCCCAAGTCCACCCAGGGGGTCGGACCCAGGCATTGGATCTAAAATCACGTTTGATATGTTTCGTATTTATTGTACCTCTTTCTGCATTCGAAATTTCAGTAAAAAAATATTGACAACCGACTGAGTTATTGCGAAACTAAAATATTTGACCTTTGATCCCACCTGAGGGGTCAGGGGGTGGGGTACAATTTTAATCACTGTCATGCTTATCTACAGGCACTGGGTAATCATGGCCTTTAGTGAGAAGTTGCCAGATATAATAGTTTTGGAGAAATGTGAAGTTTAGTCCACACAAAAACCAATATAGCTTTTGCACTAGCCTAAACCAAATTCAGACTTGACCTGTATTTCATGATGATTTACCCTTCTGTAAAATTTGAATGAAATTGTTGAAGCCCTTCAAAAGTTATTGATCGGAAACCACAATTTAGCCAAAATCTAAGTAGAAGAAGGACCATAACTCAGTCAAAATTTTGCGGATGACCTGCACTTTCAAAGTTGACCTGTAAAAATTGAATGAAATTGATTAATTTCTTCAAAAGTTATGGATCGGAAACCAAAAGTGTGACAACGCGGACGACTACGGCGACCCACTAAAATCTATAACCTATACTAAATGATCATCAGATCAACATTTATATGAGTCTGCATTTACTAACAGACGCAACTACCAATTTAGGATTTCATGTTACTAAAACGTCACATAAACATAAACTTTGTAGTCTAGTTTTGTCATTCAGGTGTACGATATACAAATTGCAAACAACATGAACGCATGTTTATTTCTACATACTGATTCCACTAAAACAATTGAAATAGATTTTAAAGCCAGTTTTAAAAAGATATATGGTGGTCAAATCAATTGAACATATGTTGTCAGTACATGTTGGAATTGCCTCTATGAGGCAATTTCAACGTGTACCATTAGCATATTTATTACTGAAAAAATAAGCAAAAGCATTTTGAAATTAACGCTTATTTAGTTTCTTGTCCATTTTCTTTGCCTCTCTACAATATGTCAAGCTGCCAATCATGATTAAAAACTGTCTGTATATGGCAAATTGTATATATTTACATGGCAGCTACATCTATGTAATCAAATTTGATTTCAAAAACTAACGTTGTGCTATCTTGGTAATGCACAGTTGTGATTAAATTGCAGTCGTGTATTCAAGTTACAATTCGTGTTCCGCTTTCTCGAAATATGTTCTTTTTATCTTCATTTTCATGCTTACATTCTCTGCAGAAATGATGTAATTTATTTACATTCTATAGTGTGCTAAGACATAGATATTTCTCTGGAAAGCGAAAGTTTTAAGAACCGCTGAGAATGCAAATGTATGCACTAGTCTCAACAGTAGGGCCCAGACCTGTAATTGTTTTTCCATAGACCTCCACGATAGCTTTTAAGTAGGCTGTGGTCTTCACAACTCTTCAATCACAATGAGGCTGCCAAAGAGTTACAGATTGGACCTAGTTCAATCAATAAACAAGAAAGAGATTCCGGTGGCCACCATGTTTTACCACTTTTTGGCCCCTTAAGGTGGGCACTCTACATGAGAGGAAAATTTTCTACTGAAAAAATACCAGAATGCAAGGTCCTTTTTTCTAAGCCACACCAGTAAACTTAGTTTATTATAAACCAATCACAACTTAATAATATTGTGCTGAGCTATTTTTTAGCCAATCACTGCTCCTTTTACAATTGCAGGTCTGTGACCAGTAGCTCAGTGCGGATTTATCGAAGCTTCGTGATGCCAAATGGTGATCCTCTGAACGGATTTATCTATCCTACCCTCACACTCATGGTGGATTCTTATGTTATTATTTTCCAGCTTTACTGACAAAGGCAGGTCTCCATATCGGCATGAACTTTTAACTTGTTCATCCCTGGAAATTACATACTATTCCAAATACAGTAAAACCTGTCTTAAGCGGTCACTCAAAATAGACAAAACAAAGATCTTAAAGACAAATGGTAGCTTCTGAAGGTGGAAGGTTTTGCAGAATTCTGTCTTGGAGCATTCTGCAATACTTTTGACCTACATTAAGCGATAATAGGTCTTTAAAACAATTTTGGTCTTCTTTTTGGGTGGCCTCTCAAGTCTGGGTTTACTGTATATACTATTATATGGGAGTTGTATATTGCTTTAAACAATCAAGCAAACACTAATAGTTACTATATTGATACACCATATGACACAACGACAGCTGTTGCATTTAAACAATTAGAAACCGATTTTCCATTAATTGTATTGTTTCCTAACGAGTTTCAAAATGAAAATATCAATGCTTTCATATATCAAAAGATCACGACATCTCCAATTTACTAAATATCAGAGCGTTCTATTTGCAGCTTTCTGGACAACGCTGATATTCCAGATACGATCTTCAGACGCTGTAGCAGAATGAGCCGTCCTTCATACCCTAGATTATTGCCATACTGTATTATTTTTATTTATCATATGACGTTGCGGCTGTGAGTGAAATAACGCCATGCAATGAAATCGATAAACCACTAGTGGTTTACAGATTTTCGGGAAACGTTATGACGTCCATAACATTACGTACATAATGACAAAATCATAACGTTTTTACGCCAGAAATGAGACTTCAAAGCATTCGTGCTCTTGTTTTATGAAACTCGTTGCGAAAAAGAGATGAAATATAACAACGTTGCGTACATAATGGCAAAATAATCACGTTATTGCGCAAGAAATGCGAAAAAGAAATAAAATGCCCGACAAGCATCGCATTTTATCTCTTTTCCTTAACTCGTTTAATAAAATCAATAAAACATGAGCACGCATGTAAGATCCTCTATATAAAATGCACAGGAGTTCCATGAATCCCATCAGAGCTTTGACATATCCGTATTTAGGATTTGTGTCAACGACGTCATAAAATGAATTGAATGGCTTTGGTCTTACTGCAAAAGTGTTTCCCTAACGTCAAAAACAGCGATTGAAACACTGTTATTTATCAACCTGTTTTGCAAGAAATGAATCTACATCTATATTATAACTATTTAGTACAGAGAGAAAAAAAGAGGCCCGCAGTGGCTTTAGGCTGCTCTCTGCTCTAAGGCAATGGTTCTGTTGTTGTTGATTCTTTGTCTATAGTTATCTTCCTGATGTCTTGTGACGTTTAGTTATGTGTGGCTCTTCCTTAGGGTGTCGTGGGTTGGTATGCAGTGTGCAAAAGTGGTATTTCTTGGTCATACTCACTTACTTTTTTCTAATTACGCTTCACACAAACACATTGTCCATATTCTAATATCCTAGGTTTCAATTAACCAGTCATGCAGAAAAACTGTTCGTGTGGCAGAATAGCACTTTTCGCAAATAAGGAAACTTCGTTTTAGGCCATACCAAATAATTTTTAGATACTCATCTCGACTCACCCCTTTTGAATATTAGCAAATAAAAAATTGGAAGAAAAATCTTCCAACCCATCTTTTCTTAATTGCTTATAAAAGGAAAAATATGTTTGAAATTTCTTGCCAGCTCTTTGCATAAAAGTAACCTGCTTTCTATTTACTCAATTTAACAATTTAGTTTCAAGGTATTAAAAGTTTTTCAGTACTTTTCTGTTCTTTAAAGACGTCAGAAAAACAAAAAATAAAAACCTCCCATCCACCCCAATTTTCCTCAAAATATGGATGAGAATCTAAAAATGTATTTGCTGGGGCCTTACATATGGCACAGATGTTGTTTTTATGCTAATAACGAACTTTTATATTGATTAAACGTTCAGAACGACTTTTTACCACAAAGAAACATTTTTATCATGTTTATAGATATAATGGAGTAAATGAAACATGTGCTTGCTACCAATCATTCTGAGTCAGGTTTAAACCAATAGCCCACCAATTAGTATATGGACCAGTAGTTGTCACCATGCACATCTAAGGGCCCATTGGGAGCGGTATAATGGTTTTCATTGGACCCCCTTATTAAGAATCAAGAAGTTTACACTCGATATATTGGGTCCTGTCCCCCATTTTGGATTGTTTATAGATAGCCGCCATTGAATTAAGACAACATGCCTATTCAGTCCTACTATTTGTTATGCTTGCTTTTATGAGTAGCATAGCTATATTGAAGATCCTCAACTATAATCCTGATATAAAATATTTAACTTGTAAGATGGACGGAACTCTTGGCTGCAAAGTCATTGCTAATTCAATGCTTTAATTATCTCTATTTATACTGTTCTGTAAAACCGATGCTGATTTTTATCAAAAAGTAACATTTATAATTTAGCTGGCTGTGTATTCTAGGCATACACCATCATGACTGGACCTCAGTTATTCATGCAGAACACTGTTCTGTGATACCACTGACCAGATTCTGTTACCTTTTATCCTGGTCACGACACCACAATGTTGTTACTCTAGTTCAGTTGTGATGTAAAGGAAATGTTTGGTCTTCTTGTTTTCACATGTAATTTGTTATGATATTATGTTTCTTCATCAATATTATGCAGGACATGAGGTAGTGATATAAAATGTCTTGGTCCTATAATGTCATGACATGGGGCAGTGACCTTAGGTATTTCTGACCATCAAATCATTTGAAATTGCCAAAACATATTTTTAAGAAAAGTGTAAGTAGACTTAAAAGCAACGCCATATTGTGAAGTTATTGATTCATTACAACAAAATAATTAATTTTGCTAAAACCGCTCGACACCCATAAGAGGTAAAGATGACAATGTTACCGGTTTTGAGTTTTCAAGAGATTTGGCTCCGATCAGCAGCATATATATGGAATGCTTTTATATTAATATGATGTCCTGACAAATACTAAAACATATCTATTTTTGAAATTGAATGTGGGTATTTATGTAAAAGTTTGAAAAAAAAATATTGAAATTTTATAATTACTTCTTCAGAAAACGTAAACCATAATTTATCCAAATGGTGTTTTTTTGGTTTTGTGGTATTAATACAATGCCTGTGGTATTTTGGAGTTAATCTAGTTAACAGATCTTCGAAATAAATTATACAACTATAGATTTAGGACATAGAAATATAGAGACAGGTACCTCCTCAAAGTTGGAGTAAGTCAAGGTGGCTTCCTAATCCTTATACTTAACTATCTGATTCAATAAATATATTTTCATAGGTTGTATATGTTGAGTTATTAATGTGCAAAGTTTAAAGAAAATCCATGCGTGGGCACAGATGTAAGTCCCCTTTATTGAATTTATAAACCAGGACAAAAGTAGTTTAGATAAAAGTGTTAATCAAAACAACATAAATCTCATTTCTCCAACCCCTAAGTTTAACTTATTTATTGATGAGATTGTAGAGACCTGATGCTTTGGCTGTTGTCAGGCCAATCAGGGTTTACCTGTTGGATATATTTTGCTCCAGTATTCAGTTTAATGTACTGTTGAGTCCTTATCTTTGCTTCATCTCCTTTTATATCCTGATCTATATGTTCTAGGGAATGATGCATGGATCAGTCAGGGGTCTTTCATGCAAACACTCAATATATTGGGTCCTGTCCCAAATTTGGATTGTTTTAAGATAGCCACGATTGAATTAAGACAAAATGCCTATTTAGTCCTACTATTTGTTAATCTTGCGTTTATGAGTGGCATAGCTATATTGAAGATCCACAACTATATTCCTGATAGTAAATATTTAACTTGTAGGATGGTCGGAACTCTTGGCTGCAAAGTCATTGCTAATTCAATGCTTTAAACATCTCTGTTTATACTGTCCTGTAAAACTGATGCTAATTTTTATCAAAAAGTAACATTTATAATTTAGCTGGCTGTGTATTTTAGGCATACAAAATCATGTCTGGACCTCGGTTATTCATGCAGAACACTGTTCTGTGATACCACTGACCAGATTCTGTTACACTTTATCCTGGTCACGACACCAAAATGTTGTTACTCTAGTTCAGTTGTGATGTAAAAGGAAATGTTTGGTCTTCTTGTTTTCACATGTAATTTGTTATGATAGTATGTTTCTTCAATAATATCATGCAGGACATGAGGTAGTGATATACAATATCTTGGCCCATAATGTCATTACATGGGACTGTGACCTTAGGTATTTCTGACTTTGGAATCATTTGAAATTGCCAAAACATTTTTTTTAGAAAAGTGTAAGTAGACTTAAAAGCAACGCCATATTGTTAAGTTATTGATTCACTTCAACTAAATAATTAATTTTTGCTAAAACCGCCCGACACCCATAAGAGGTAAGAAATGACAATGGTACTGGTTTTGGGTTTTCAAGAAATTTGGCTCGGATCAGCAGCATATATATGGAATGCTTTTATATTAATATGATGTCCTGACAAATACTAAAACATATCTATTTTTGAAATTGAATGTGGGTATTTATGTTAAAATTTGAGAAAAAAATATTGAAATTTTATAATTACTTCTTCAGAAAACGTAAACCATAATTTATCCAAATGGTGTTTTGTGGTTTCGTGGTATTAATACAATGCCTGTGGTATTTTGAAGTCAATCTAGATGACAAATCTTCGAAATAAATTATACAACTATAGATTTAGGACATAGAAATTTAGAGACAGGTACCTCCTCAAAGTTGGAGTAAGTCAAAGTGGCTTCCATAGCCTTATACTTTACTATCTAATTCAATAAATTAACTTTCATAGTTTGTATTTGTTGAGTTATTAATGTGCAAAGTTTAAAGAAATCCATGCGTGGGCACAGATGTAAGAACCCTTTATTGAATTTATAAACCAAGACAAAAGTGTTTTAGAGAAACGTGTAAATCAAAAACATAAATCTCATTTCTACAACCCATAAGCCTAACTTATCTATTGATGAGATGGTAGGGACCTGATGCTTTGGCTGTTCAATTCAATAAATTAACGTTCATAGTTTGTATTTGTTGAGTTATTAATGTGCAAAGTTTAAAGAAATCCATGCGTGGGCACAGATGTAAGAACCCTTTATTGAATTTATAAACCAAGACAAAAGTGTTTTAGAGAAACGTGTAAATCAAAAACATAAATCTCATTTCTACAACCCATAAGCCTAACTTATCTATTGATGAGATGGTAGGCACCTGATGCTTTGGCTGTTGTCAGGCCCACCAAGGTTTACCTGTTGGATATTTTTTGCTTCGGTATTCAGTTTTATGTACTGTTGAGTCCTTATCTTTGCTTTATCTCCTTTTTATATCTTGATTTATATTTTCTAGTAGATGATGCACGGATAAGTTAGGATATTTCATGCAAACCAAACATATATGTGTCTTGATCCACATCTGAACTAAGGGTGAGGTTGGGGCGCCAGGACACAGGTTTAAGCCCTCCAGCATTTTTTTTACTGACTGCTCCAAGGCGGTACTTCTTTTGTGGATCATTTGTGTTATTTATGTATTGTGTTTGTAATGCTTTCGCCTCTGTTCATTTTTGCCTTGTGGTCACCTGAAGAGGAAGAGCTGACCTATTGGCTCTTGTTTGTGATGTTTATTGTGGTTTTGTTACTTTCCCATTTGGTATCCTGGGACAGGTGTGGTACTTGATTGTATCGATGCCTGATCCTTGCTGTCTTGCTCACTTTGGGTATCATACAAATCATTACTAAAAGCCTGTCAACAATTTAAGTTCCTAGTTCAATAAAAAAAATATGCTTATCTGTACAATTTTAATATCGGACACCTTTCAACCTGACCAAGAGTTAGGGATTTGTGTAAGGTCAAAGTGTTTTCTTTGTTGGTCTATGCTTCTTTTTCCTTAATTTGATATGCAACATTACCACAGCCAGAAAAAATTCTTTGATCTTTTGACCCAACTCCACGGGCTGAGGGCATGTGTAAGGATATAAAATATGCTTGCATGGTGTTCTACGCTCCATTCCCTTTAATTTGATATGCAACATGACATAGTACTCTTATATTTTGATATTTTGACCCCACCCTAGCGACCAAATATGTGTTAGGGCATAATATGTACTTGCATGGTGCTCCATTCCAATTAATTTGATATGCAATATGAATACTTTCAGAAAAAAACATGTTTTAACTTTACTCCCACTCTAAGGGTCGAGAGTGTGTATAAGGACAGAATAATATATGTGATTGCATGTTGCCGCATTCATCATACCCTGTAATTTGATATGCAATATAAAAATATTCTGAAAGGGTTGAATTTTGACCATTTGACCCACCCTAGGGTCCGGGGAGGGTTATATGGGCAAACAATTTGCTACCATGTTGATGTTTGCGTCATTCTCTTTAATTTTATATGCAAGATGACCATAAACTGAAAAAGTTGAATTTAGGCCTCTGCCTTACACCCTAAGGTCACCCAGGTGGGGGCGTACCTATGTCTTTAAACTAAAATTTCTTTCGATATGTTTTATATCTATTGTATCTCTGTCTGCATGCGAAATTTCAGTAAAAATATTGACAACTGACTGAGTTCTTGCGAAATGTAAATATTTGACTTTTGACCCCGCCTAGGGGGTCAAGGTGGTTTGCTAAAATTTTAATCACAGTCATGCTTATCTTCAGGCACTGGGTATTCATGGCATGAAGTGAGAAATTGTCAGATATAAAAGCTTTGTGGAAATGGGAAATTTTGTCACACAGAAAAGGCCAAAATAGCTTTTGCATGAGCACTAAACGTAGTCAAAAAAGGGTCATAATTCACTTAAAATTTTGCGGATGACATCCCAATTCGAACTTGACTTGTATTTTATGATGCTTCACCCTTCTGTAAACGTTAAATGAAAGTGTTGCCTCTCTTCAAAAGTTATTGATCAGAAACCACAGTTTAGCTATAATCTCAGAAAAAGGGCCATAACTCAATCAAAATTTTGCGGATGACCTCCTTTTTCGAACTTGACTTGTATTTAATAATGCTGTACCCTTTTGTCAACTTTGAATGCAATTGGTGCATCCCTTCAAAAGTTATGAGCGGAAACCAAAATTGTGGCGCCCGGACGCCGACGGAGTCATAATCTTTATGTGTCGCAGGCGACACAATTATCAAGCAGATGTTATTGAATCAATTAACTCTACCTTAAGTTATCTAGATGACTTACTTAATATTGATAATCCCTATTAAGAACAAATAAGTCAGATATATACTACAGAACGTCAGTTAAATAAGACAAATTACTTTGATTGTTAAATACAAATCTGTTTTAAAAACTATTCTGCAGGGCATATCAAGGGGTAACAATCTACGTCATAGCGTGGATGTTGCAAACACGCAGTATAGCGCCATCTTTGATTTACATGGTAATTTTTTCCCTTTGTAAAATTATACAAATAAATGTCTGTCAAAACTAAGAAGTGCAGGCGGTGCCTAACATCCCACTTGGACCGAACATGTAATGATACCGCCCACAAATGCCATTGCTTTTGTAATCACTCACCCACAAGTATCGACGCGGGAAACACGAGGATAATTTTAGCAGTCACCCGCTTCGATATTTGTGGGTGAATGATTATTAAGGCAACGGCATTTCTGAGCGTGACCATTATATATTCTGTTCAAGTGTTATGTTAGGCACCGCCTGCACTGGTTAGTTTTTGTATAAATTTACGTAGGGAAAACCTACCTTGTAAATCAAAGATGGCGTCATACTACGTGTTTCCAACATCCATGCTATGGCGTAGGTTGTTAACCCTGATATCAGAGAAAGAATTTTATCAGCTGCTGCTAATATTATTGCTTTGTTGCATGTTTGCCTGATAAACCTTGTCTATCACACGGCATGCGCCTTTATCAGGTAATCATGACGTTTCATTTTTTGAATGACGTCGTCAATCTCATTGAGTCGCCACGAAAATCGATAATTACGTCATAATCGCTAGTTTGAACAGTGGTGAATCAGCAATAGAATTTTGATATCAAGTTTACCAGGCTCGTTTTTGAGAACGCTTGTTGAATCGCTCGGCAAGCAACGCGATGTCAAAAATCGTTTTCAAAGCCTTGCCTGGTAAACTTGATATAAAAACAAACACGAACCGAGTATTCTCTATTTACGATAATTTTGTTTATAAATTCAAAAGAATCGCTAAAAAGCCCACCTTTACTGGTCAATTCAAAAAGAAAACTAAACGTTATATAAATGGCATATAACATGGTTGCCATGCGACAGTGTGTATGCCTGGTTGTAAACCCAATCACAGTTTACAGCTATGGTTTTCGCTTAAATTCCACGAAGGGGGCTCTGGCCTCAGACTCAATAAGGACCCTAACCTTAATATTCCATCTGTGGTTTGGTGCCTGGCCCCGAGGTTATAAAACTTTTTCATGCTCAATTCAACTGAGCATGAAATTTCAACGGCTAACAAAAACTAAAATGCTGAAATATAAAGACTTTTCTTGCTTTCACTCTCTTGGATGCTGTTTTTATTCTGCTAATAAATGTTAAAATGCCAATAATTGTTGGCATTTTAACATTTATGCGCAGATTAAATTTCGTGCTCGGTTGAGTTGAGTATGAAATTTTTTTTATCACCCGGGGCCTGATTCTTGTCTTTCTTGCCACCGCGGCTCAACCAGAGGAATATGTGAGTCACGAGCCTTTTTGTTTGTTTCATCATTTCAACAATTTTTGTGTTTTAACAATGTCAGATTCTAAAGCGAACATTCGGCCTCAGTAAAATGAATTTAAGCCACCCCCACCCCCAAGGCTTGGCTGCTGTCCATTTTAAAGCGGTGGTTCTGTTGTTGTTAATTAATTGTTTTTGTGCTTGGCCCTTGTTTTGTTTTGTTCCTTTCTAGTTTTGCAATCATCAAGGTGAGGAAAAGAAAGATGGTTGCTTTACTTACATTATCTTCTTGCTGTAATAGTGTTGTCAGGATTATGTGTCTCTTCCTCATGGTGCCGTGGGTTTGTCTGCAGTGTGTGATTGTGTTATTTCCTGGTCATACTCACATATTTTTTAGGAAGTCAGGGAAAGGATCAATTGTCATTGGTGTACAAATCATATATCAACATTGTTTCCTTAGTGCAAATGGCATATGAACTTACCAGACTCTGTATACTGGCGCTTCGTATGTATGATAGCATCGTTGAAAAAAACACAATAGAAGCTTATTGGTGGCCGCCAACAGTTTGATATCTGGAGGATCAAGACAGCATACTTTCTCCTGATCTCAAGAGGTTTCTAATTGTACTTATAATTGGACAAGTGCAAATGGAAACAGCAAAATTACTTTTCTGTTGGGTTACATAGCATTCCAACATCTCCGTTTAATCAAACACACTATCTAATGCGCTCCGCGTGGTTCCTCCCTAGCTCAATATCTTTTCGTCATTTTGATCACCCTCTTCAAGCATTATCCCATGGGCTGTGTGAATTGGCTCAGCAGCCATGTACTTATTTACGTCACCTTGGAATATGGAACTACCAGCAGTTTTTCTAATTATCTGTTGATACACTATTTTGTGCGAGCACAGTTTCAAACTTCAGAAAGTATGAGTAGTTTTCTGGTTGAACCAGGCGTCTGAAGATATGCCATAATGTCAGGCATAACAATATAAGATTTGGTAGCTTACAGAGACCATTTTTTTAAAAAAACAACACATACTTGATTGAGTAAGGACAAGACAATAAATGATTTGGTAGCTTCCAGAGACCATTTTGTAAAATACCTAATTGAGTAAGGACAGGACAATATATGAGTTGGTAACTTCCAGAGACCATTTTGTAAAAGATATTCTTGAGTAAGGACAAGACAATATATGATTTGGTAGCTTCCAGAGACCATTTTGTAAAATACATACTTGAGTAAGGACAAGACAATATATGATTTGGTAGCTTCAAGAGACCATTTTGTAAAATACATACTTGAGTAAGGACAAGACAATATATCATTTGGTAGCTTCCAGAGACCTTTTTGTAAAAGACATACTTGAGGAAGGACAAGGCAATACATGATTTGGTAGCTTCCAGAGACCATTTTGTAAAAGACATACTTGAGTAAGGACAAGACAATATATGATTTGGTAGCTTCCAGAGACCATTTTGTAAAGGACCTACTTGAGTAAGGACAATACAATATATGATTTGGTAGCTTCCAGAGATCATTTTGCAAAGGACCTACTTGAGTAAGGACAAGGCAATATATGATTTGGTAGCTTCCAGAGACCATTTTGTAAAAGACCTACTTGAGTAAGGACAAGACAATATATGATTTGGTAGCTTCCAGAGACCCTTTTGTAAAGGACCTACTTGAGTAAGAACAAGACAATATATGATTTGGTAGCTTCCAGAGACCATTTTGTAAAAGACATACTTGAGTAAGGACAAGACAATATATGATTTGGTAGCTTCCAGAGACCTTTTTGTAAAAGACGTACTTGAGTAAGGACAATGCAATACATGATTTGGTAGCTTCCAGAGACCATTTTGTAAAAGACATACTTGAGTAAGGATAAGACCATATATGATTTGGTAGCTTCCAGAGACCATTTTGTAAAAGACATACCTGAGTAAGGACAATACAATATATGATTTGGTAGCTTCCAGAGATCATTTTGTAAAGGACATACTTGAGTTAGGACAAGACAATATATGATTTGGTAGCTTCCAGAGACCATTTTGTAAAAGACATACTTGAGTAAGGACAAGACAATATATGATTTGGTAGCTTCCAGAGACCATTTTGTAAAAGACATACTTGAGTTAGGACAAGGCAATATATGATTTGGTAGCTTCCAGAGACACTTTTGTAAAAGACATACTTGAGTAAGGACAAGACAATATATGATTTGGTAGCTTCCAGAGACCTTTTTGTAAAAGACATACTTGAGTAAGGACAAGGCAATATATGATTTGGTAGCTTCCAGAGACCATTTTGTAAAAGACCTACTTGAGTAAGGACAAGACAATATATGATTTGGTAGCTTCCAGAGACCCTTTTGTAAAGGACCTACTTGAGTAAGAACAAGACAATATATGATTTGGTAGCTTCCAGAGACCATTTTGTAAAAGACATACTTGAGTAAGGACAATACAATATATGATTTGGTAGCTTCCAGAGACCATTTTGTAAAATACATACTTGAGTAAGGACAAGACAATATATGATTTGGTAGCTTCAAGAGACCATTTTGTAAAATACATACTTGAGTAAGGACAAGACAATATATCATTTGGTAGCTTCCAGAGACCTTTTTGTAAAAGACATACTTGAGGAAGGACAAGGCAATACATGATTTGGTAGCTTCCAGAGACCATTTTGTAAAAGACATACTTGAGTAAGGACAAGACAATATATGATTTGGTAGCTTCCAGAGACCATTTTGTAAAGGACCTACTTGAGTAAGGACAAGGCAATATATGATTTGGTAGCTTCCAGAGACCATTTTGTAAAGGACCTACTTGAGTAAGGACAATACAATATATGATTTGGTAGCTTCCAGAGATCATTTTGCAAAGGACCTACTTGAGTAAGGACAAGGCAATATATGATTTGGTAGCTTCCAGAGACCATTTTGTAAAAGACCTACTTGAGTAAGGACAAGACAATATATGATTTGGTAGCTTCCAGAGACCCTTTTGTAAAGGACCTACTTGAGTAAGAACAAGACAATATATGATTTGGTAGCTTCCAGAGACCATTTTGTAAAAGACATACTTGAGTAAGGACAAGACAATATATGATTTGGTAGCTTCCAGAGACCTTTTTGTAAAAGACATACTTGAGTAAGGACAATGCAATACATGATTTGGTAGCTTCCAAAGACCATTTTGTAAAAGACATACTTGAGTAAGGATAAGACCATATATGATTTGGTAGCTTCCAGAGACCATTTTGTAAAAGACAAACCTGAGTTAGGACAATACAATATATGATTTGGTAGCTTCCAGAGATCATTATGTAAAGGACATACTTGAGTTAGGACAAGACAATATATGATTTGGTAGCTTCCAGAGACCATTTTGTAAAAGACATACTTGAGTAAGGACAAGACAATATATGATTTGGTAGCTTCCAGAGACCATTTTGTAAAAGACATACTTGAGAAAGGACAAGACAATATATGATTTGGTAGCTTCCAGAGACCTTTTTGTAAAAGACATACTTGAGGAAGGACAAGGCAATACATGATTTGGTAGCTTCGTGAGACCATTTTGTAAAAGACATACTTGAGTAAGGATAAGACTATATATGATTTGGTAGCTTCCAGAGACCATTTTGTAAAGGACATACTTGAGTAAGGACAAGACAATATATGATTTGGTAGCTTCCAGATACCCTTTTGTAAAAGACATACTTGAGTAAGGACAATACAATATATGATTTGGTAGCTTCCAGAGACCATTTTGTAAAAGACATACTTGAGTAAGGACAAGACAATATATGATTTGGTAGCTTCCAGAGACCATTTTGTAAAAGACATACTTGAGTAAGGACAAGACAATATATGATTTGGTAGCTTCCAGAGACCATTTTGTAGAAAACATACTTGAGTAAGGACAAGACCATATATGATTTGGTAGCTTCCAGAGTCCAATTTGTAAAATACATACTTGAGTAAGGACAAGACAATATATGATTTGGTAGCTTGCAGAGACCATTTTGTAAAAGACATACTTGAGTAAGGACAAGGCAATATATGATTTGGTAGCTTCCTGTGACCATTTTGTAAAAGACATACTTAAGTAAGGACAAGACAATATATGATTTGGTAATTCCAGAGACCATATTGTAAAAGACATACTTGAATAAGGACAAGACAATATATGATTTGGTAGCTTCCAGAGACCATTTTGTAAAAGACATACTTGAGTAAGGACAAGACAATATTTGATTTGGTAGCTTCCAGAGACCATTTCGTAAAAGACATACTTGAGTAAAGACAAGACAATATATGATTTGGTAGCTTCCAGAGACCATTTCGTAAAAGACATACTTGAGTAAAGACAAGACAATATATGATTTGGTAGCTTCCAGAGACCATTTCGTAAAAGACATACTTGAGTAAAGACAAGACAATATATGATTTGGTAATTCCAGAGACCATATTGTAAAAGACATACTTGAGTAAGGACAAGACAATATATGATTTGGTAGCTTCCAGAGACCATTTCGTAAAAGACATATTTGAGTAAGGACAATACATTATATGATCTTGTAGATTCCAGAGATCATTTTGCAAAAGACATACTTGAGAAAGGACAAGACAATATATAATTTGGTAGATTCCAGAGATCATTTTGCAAAAGACATACTTGAGTAAGAACAAGACAATATATGATTTGGTAGCTTCCAGAGACCATTTTGTAAAAGACATACTTGAGTAAGGACAAGACAATATATGATTTGGTAGCTTCCAGAGACCATTTGTAAAAGACAAACTTGAGTAAGGACAAGACCATATATGATTTGGTAGCTTCCAGAGACCATTTCGTAAAAGACATACTTGAGTGAGGACAAGACATTATATGATTAGGTAGCTTCCAGAGACCATTTTATAAAAGACATACTTGAGTTAGGACAAGACAATATATGATTTGGTAGCTTCCAGTGACCGTTTTGTAAAAGACATACTTCAGTAAGGACAAGACAATATATAATTTGGTAGCTTCCAGAGACAATTTTATAAAAGACAATACTTGAGCAAGGAAAAGACGATATGATTTGGTAGCTTCCAGAGACCATTTTGTAAAAGACATACTTGAGAATGGACAATACAATATATGATTTGGTAGCTTCCAGAGACTATTTTGTAAAAGACATACTTGAGTAAGGAAAACACAATATATGATTTGGTAGCTTACAGAGACCATTTTGTTAAAGACGTCCTTGAGCAAGGAAACGACAATATATGATTTGGTTGCTTACAGAGACCATTTTATAAAAGACATACTTGAGTTAGGACAAGACAATATATGATTTGGTAGCTTCCAGTGACCGTTTTGTAAAAGACATACTTGAGTTAGGACAAGACAATATATGATTTGGTAGCCACAGAGACTATTTTGTTAAAGACATCCTTGAGCAAGGAAAAGAAAAGATGATTTGGTAGCTTCCAGAGACCATTTGTAAAGGACCTACTTGAGTAAGGACAAGACAATATATGATTTGGTAGCTTCCAGAGAGAATTTTATAAAAGACATACTTAAGCAAGAAAAAGACAGTATATGATTTGGTAGCTCGCAGAGACCATTTTGTTAAAGACATCCATGAGTTAGGAAAAGACAATATATGATTTGGGAGCTTCCAGAGACCATTTTGTTAAAAACATCCTTGAGCAAGGAAAAGACAATATATGATTTGGTAGCTTCTATAGACCATTTTGTAAACGACATACTTGAGTAAGGAAAACACAATATATGATTTGGTAGCTTCCAGAGACCATTTTGTAATATACATACTTCAGTAAGGACAAGACAATATATGATTTAGTAGCTTCCAGAGACCATTTTGTAAAAGACATACTTGAGTAAGGACAAGACAATATGATTTGGTAGCTTCCAGAGACTATTTTGTAAAAGACATACTTGAGTAAGGATAAGACAATATATGATTTGGTAGCTTCCAGAGACCTTTTTGTAAAAGACATACTTGAGGAAGGACAAGGCAATATATGATTTGGTAGCTTCCAGAGACCATTTTGTAAAAGACATACTTGAGTAAGGACAAGCCAATATATGATTTGGTAGCTTCCAGAGATCATTTTGTAAAGGACATACTTGAGTTAGGACAAGACAATATATGATTTGGTAGCTTCCAGAGACCATTTTGTCAAAGACATACTTGAGTAAGGACAAGACATTATATGATTTGGTAGCTTCCAGAGACCATTTTGTAAAAGACATACTTGAGTAAGGACAAGGCAATATATGATTTGGTAGCTTCCAGAGACACTTTTGTAAAAGACATACTTGAGTAAGGACAAGACAATATATGATTTGGTAGCTTCCAGAGACCTTTTTGTAAAAGACATACTTGAGTAAGGACAAGGCAATATATGATTTGGTAGCTTCCAGAGACCATTTTGTAAAAGACCTACTTGAGTAAGGACAAGACAATATATGATTTGGTAGCTTCCAGAGACCCTTTTGTAAAGGACCTACTTGAGTAAGAAAAAGACAATATATGATTTGGTAGCTTCCAGAGACCATTTTGTAAAAGACATACTTGAGTAAGGACAATACAATATATGATTTGGTAGCTTCCAGAGACCCTTTGTAAAAGACATACTTGAGTAAGGACAAGACAATATATGATTTGGTAGCTTCCAGAGACCATTTTGTAAAAGACATCCTTGAGTAAGGACAAGACAATATATGATTTGGTAGCTTCCAGAGACCATTTTGTAAAGGACATACTTGAGTAAGAACAAGACAATATATGATTTGGTAGCTTCCAGAGACCATTTTGTAAAAGACATACTTGAGTAAGGACAAGACAATATATGATTTGGTAGCTTCCAGAGACCTTTTTGTAAAAGACATACTTGAGGAAGGACAAGGCAATACATGATTTGGTAGCTTCTTGAGACCATTTTGTAAAAGACATACTTGAGTAAGGACAAGACAATATATGATTTGGTAGCTTCCAGAGACCGTTTTGTTAAAGACATACTTGAGGAAGGACAAGACAATATATGATTTGATAGATTCCAGAGATCATTTTGTAAAGGACCTACTTGAGTAAGGACAAGACAATATATGATTTGGTAGCTTCCAGAGACCATTTTGTAAAAGACATACTTGAGTAAGGACAAGACAATATATGATTTGGTAGCTTCCAGAGACCTTTTTGTAAAAGACATACTTGAGGAAGGACAAGGCAATACATGATTTGGTAGCTTCGTGAGACCATTTTGTAAAAGACATACTTGAGTAAGGATAAGACTATATATGATTTGGTAGCTTCCAGAGACCATTTTGTAAAGGACATACTTGAGTAAGGACAAGACAATATATGATTTGGTAGCTTGCAGAGACCATTTTGTAAAAGACATACTTGAGTAAGGACAAGACAATATATGATTTGGTAGCTTCCAGAGACCATTTTGTAAAAGACATACTTGAGTAAGGACAAGACAATATATGATTTGGTAGCTTCCAGAGACCATTTTGTAAAAGACATACTTGAGTAAGGACAAGACCATATATGATTTGGTAGCTTCCAGAGTCCAATTTGTAAAATACATACTTGAGTAAGGACAAGACAATATATGATTTGGTAGCTTGCAGAGACCATTTTGTAAAAGACATACTTGAGTAAGGACAAGGCAATATATGATTTGGTAGCTTCCTGTGACCATTTTGTAAAAGACATACTTGAGTAAGGACAAGACAATATATGATTTGGTAATTCCAGAGACCATATTGTAAAAGACATACTTGAATAAGGACAAGACAATATATGATTTGGTAGCTTCCAGAGACCATTTTGTAAAAGACATACTTGAGTAAGAACAAGACAATATATGATTTGGTAGCTTCCAGAGACCATTTTGTAAAAGACATACTTGAGTAAGGACAAGACAATATTTGATTTGGTAGCTTCCAGAGACCATTTCGTAAAAGACATACTTGAGTAAAAACAAGACAATATATGATTTGGTAGCTTCCAGAGACCATTTCGTAAAAGACATACTTGAGTAAGGACAAGACAATATATGATTTGGTAGCTTCCAGAGACCATTTCGTTAAAGACATATTTGAGTAAGGACAATACATTATATGATCTTGTAGATTCCAGAGATCATTTTGCAAAAGACATACTTGAGTAAGGACAAGACAATATATAATTTTGTAGATTCCAGAGATCATTTTGCAAAAGACATACTTGAGTAAGAACAAGACAATATATGATTTGGTAGCTTCCAGAGACCATTTTGTAAAAGACATACTTGAGTAAGGACAAGACAATATATGATTTTGTAGCTTCCAGAGACCATTTGTAAAAGACAAACTTGAGTAAGGACAAGACCATATATGATTTGGTAGCTTCCAGAGACCATTTCGTAAAAGACATACTTGAGTGAGGACAAGACATTATATGATTAGGTAGCTTCCAGAGACCATTTTATAAAAGACATACTTGAGTTAGGACAAGACAATATATGATTTGGTAGCTTCCAGTGACCGTTTTGTAAAAGACATACTTCAGTAAGGACAAGACAATATATAATTTGGTAGCTTCCAGAGACAATTTTATAAAAGACAATACTTGAGCAAGGAAAAGACACTATAAGATTTGGTAGCTTCCAGAGACCATTATGTAAAAGACATACTTGAGAATGGACAATACAATATATGATTTGGTAGCTTCCAGAGACTATTTTGTAAAAGACATACTTGAGTAAGGAAAACACAATATATGATTTGGTAGCTTACAGAGACCATTTTGTTAAAGACGTCCTTGAGCAAGGAAACGACAATATATGATTTGGTTGCTTACAGAGACCATTTTATAAAAGACATACTTGAGTTAGGACAAGACAATATATGATTTGGGAGCTTCCAGTGACCGTTTTGTAAAAGACATACTTGAGTTAGGACAAGACAATATATGATTTGGTAGCCACAGAGACTATTTTGTTAAAGACATCCTTGAGCAAGGAAAAGAAAAGATGATTTGGTAGCTTCCAGAGACCATTTGTAAAGGACCTACTTGAGTAAGGACAAGACAATATATGATTTGGTAGCTTCCAGAGAGAATTTTATAAAAGACATACTTAAGCAAGAAAAAGACAGTATATGATTTGGTAGCTCGCAGAGACCATTTTGTTAAAGACATCCATGAGTTAGGAAAAGACAATATATGATTTGGGAGCTTCCAGAGACCATTTTGTTAAAAACATCCTTGAGCAAGGAAAAGACAATATATGATTTGGTAGCTTCCATAGACCATTTTGTAAACGACATACTTGAGTAAGGACAAGACCATATATGATTTGGTAGCTTCCAGAGACCATTTTGTAATATACATACTTCAGTAAGGACAAGACAATATATGATTTAGTAGCTTCCAGAGACCATTTTGTAAAAGACATACTTGAGTAAGGACAAGACAATATGATTTGGTAGCTTCCAGAGACTATTTTGTAAAAGACATACTTGAGTAAGGACAAGACAATATATGATTTGGTAGCTTCCAGAGACCTTTTTGTAAAAGACATACTTGAGGAAGGACAAGGCAATATATGATTTGGTAATTTCCAGAGACCATTTTGTAAAAGACATACTTGAGTAAGGACAAGCCAATATATGATTTGGTAGCTTCCAGAGACCATTTTGTAAAAGACATACCTGAGTAAGGACAAGACAATATATGATTTGGTAGCTTCCAAAGACCATTTTGTAAAAGACATACCTGAGTAAGGACAAGACAATATATGATTTGGTAGCTTCCAGAGACCATTTCGTAAAAGACATACTTGAGTAAGGACAAGACAATATATGATTTGGTAGCTTCCAGAGACCATTTCGTAAAAGACATACTTGAGTGAGGACAAGACAATATATGATTTGGTAGCTTCCAGAGACCATTTTGTAAAGGACATACTTGAGTAAGGACAAGACAATATATGGTTTGGTAGCTTCCAGAGACCATTTTGTATAAGACATACTTGAGTAAGGACAAGACCATATATAATTTTGGTAGCTTCCAGAGACCATTTTGTAATATACATACTTCAGTAAGGACAATACAATATATGCTTTGGTAGCTTCCAGAGACCATTTTGTAAAAGACATACCTGAGTAAGGACAAGACAATATATGATTTGGTAGCTTCCAGAGATCATTTTGTAAAGGACCTACTTGAGTAAGGACAATGCAATATATGGTTTGGTAGCTTCCAGAGACCATTTTGTAAAGGACATACTTGAGTAAGGACAATGCAATATATGGTTTGGTAGCTTCCAGAGACCATTTTGTAAAAGACATATTTGAGTAAGGACAAGACAATATATGATTTGGTAGCTTCCAGAGATCATTTTGTAAAGGACCTACTTGAATAAGGACAAGACAATATATGATTTGGTAGCTTCCAGAGACCATTTTGTAAAAAACATACTTGAGCAAGGACAATAGAATATATGATTTGGTAGCTTCCAAAGACCATTTTGTAATAGACATCCTTGAGTAAGGACAAGACCATATATGTTTTGGTAGCTTCCAAAGACCATTTTGTAAAAGACATACTTGAGTAAGGACAAGACAATATATGATTTGGTAGCTTCCAGGGACCATTTTGTAAAAGAATACTTGAGTAAGGACAAGACACTATATGATTTGGTAGCTTCCAAAGACCATTTTGTAATATACATACTTCAGTAAGGACAAGACAATATATGATTTGGTAGCTTCCAGAGACCATTTTGTAAAAGACATACTTGAGTAAGGACAAGACAATATATGATTTGGTAGCTTCCAGGGACCATTTTGTAAAAGAATACTTGAGTAAGGACAAGACACTATATGATTTGGTAGCTTCCAAAGACCATTTTGTAATATACATACTTCAGTAAGGACAAGACAATATATGATTTGGTAGCTTCCAGAGACCATTTTGTAAAAGACATACTTGAGTAAGGACAAGACAATATATGATTTGGTAGCTTCCAGGGACCATTTTGTAAAAGACATACTTGAGTAAGGATAAGACCATATATGATTTGGTAGCTTCCAAAGACCATTTTGTAAAAGACATACTTGAGTAAGGACAAGACAATATATGATTTGGTAGCTTCCAGAGACCATTTTGTAATATACATACTTCAGTAAGGACAAGACAATACATGATTTAGTAGCTTCCAGAGACCATTTTGTAAAAGACATACTTGAGTAAGAACAAGACAATATGATTTGGTAGCTTCCAAAGACTATTTTGTAAAAGATATACTTGAGTAAGGACAAGACAATATATGATTTGGTAGCTTCCAGAGACCTTTTTGTAAAAGACATACTTGAGGAAGGACAAGGCAATACATGATTTGGTAGCTTCCAGAGACCATTTTGTAAAAGACATACTTGAGTAAGGACAAGCCAATATATGATTTGGTAGCTTCCAGAGACCATTTTGTAAAGGACCTACTTGAATAAGGACAAGACAATATATGATTTGGTAGCTTCCAGAGACCATTGTGTAAAAAACATACTTGAGTAAGGACAATACAATATATGATTTGGTAGCTTCGAGAGACCATTTTGTAAAAGACATCCTTGAGTAAGGACAAGACTATATATGTTTTTTGTAGCTTCCAAAGACCATTTTGTAAAAGACATACTTGAGTAAGGACAAGACCATATATAATTTTGGTAGCTTCCAGAGACCATTTTGTAATATACATACTTCAGTAAGGACAAGACAATATATGATTTGGTAGCTTCCAGAGACCATTTTGTAAAAGACATACTTGAGTAAGGACAAGACCATATATGATTTGGTAACTTCCAGAGACCATTTTGTAAAATACATACTTGAGTAAGGACAATGCAATATATGATTTGGTAGCTTCCAGGGACCATTTTGTAAAAGACATACTTGAGTAAGGACAAGACAATATATGATTTGGTAGCTTCCAGGGACCATTTTGTAATATACATACTTCAGGTAGGACAAGACAATATATGATTTGGTAGCTTCCAGAGACCATTTTGTAAAAGACATACTTGAGTAAGGACAAGACAATATATACTTTGGTAGCTTCCAGGGACCATTTTTAAAAGACATACTTGAGTAAGGACAAGACAATATATGATTTGGTAGCTTCCAAAGACCATTTTGTAATATACATACTTCAGTAAGGACAAGACAATATATGATTTGGTAGCTTCCAGAGACCATTTTGTAAAAGACATACTTGAGTAAGGACAAGACAATATATGATTTGGTAGCTTCCAGGGACCATTTTGTAAACGACATACTTGAGTAAGGATAAGACCATATATGATTTGGTAGCTTCAAAAGACCATTTTGTAAAAGACATACTTGAGTAAGGACAAGACCATATATGATTTGGTAGCTTCCAGAGACCATTTTGTAATATACATACTTCAGTAAGGACAAGACAATATATGACTTAGTAGCTTCCAGAGACCATTTTGTAAAAGACATACTTGAGTAAGGACAAGACAATATGATTTGGTAGCTTCCAGAGACTATTTTGTAAAAGACATACTGGATTAAGGACAAGACAATATATGATTTGGTAGCTTCCAGAGACCTTTTTGTAAAAGACATACTTGAGGAAGGACAAGGCAATACATGATTTGGTAGCTTCCAGAGACCATTTTGTAAAAGACATACTTGAGTAAGGACAAGCCAATACATGATTTGGTAGCTTCCAGAGACCATTTTGTAACAGACATACCTGAGTAAGGACAAGACAATATATGATTTGGTAGATTCCAGAGACCATTTTGTAAAAGACATACTTGAGTAAGGACAAGACAATATATGGTTTTGTAGCTTCCAGAGACCATTTTGTAAAAGACATACTTGAGTAAGGACAAGACAATATATGGTTTGGTAGCTTCCAGAGACCATTTTGTAAAAGACATACTTGAGTAAGGACAAGACCATATATAATTTTGGTAGCTTCCAGAGACCATTTTGTAATATACATACTTCAGTAAGGACAATACAATATATGAATTGGTAGCTTCCAGAGACCATTTTGTAAAAGACATACCTGAGTAAGGACAAGACAATATATGGTTTGGTAGCTTCCAGAGACCATTTTGTAAAAGACATACTTGAGTAAGGACAAGACAATATATGATTTGGTAGCTTCCAGAGATCATTTTGTAAAGGACCTACTTGAATAAGGACAAGACAATATATGATTTGGTAGCTTCCAGAGACCATTTTGTAAAAAACATACTTGAGTAAGGACAATACAATATATGATTTGGTAGCTTCCAAAGACCATTTTGTAAAAGACATCCTTGAGTAAGGACAAGACTATATATGTTTTGGTAGCTTCCAAAGACCATTTTGTAAAAGACATACTTGAGTAAGGACAAGACCATATATAATTTTGTAAGCTTCCAGAGACCATTTTGTAATATACATACTTCAGTAAGGACAAGACAATATATGATTTGGTAGCTTCCAGAGACCATTTTGTAAAAGACATACTTGAGTAAGGACAATACAATATATGATTTGGTAGCTTCCAGAGACCCTTTTGTAAAAGACATACTTGAGTAAGGACAAGACCATATATGATTTGGTAGCTTCCAGAGACCATTTTGTAAAAGACATATTTGAGTTAGGACAAGGCAATATATGATTTGGCAGCTTCCAGAGACCATTTTGTTAAAGACCTACTTGAGTAAGGACAAGACAATATATGATTTGGTAGCTACCAAAGACCATTTTGTAAAAAACATACTTGAGTAAGGACAATACAATATATGATTTGGTAGCTTCGAGAGACCATTTTGTAAAAGACATACTTCAGTAAGGACAATACAATATATGAATTGGTAGCTTCCAGAGACCATTTTGTTAAAGACATACTTGAGTAAGGACAATACAATATATGATTTGGTAGCTTCCAGAGACCATTTTGTAAAAGACATACTTGAGTAAGGACAAGACCATATATGATTTGGTAGCTTCCAGAGACCATTTTGTAATATACATACTTCAGTAAGGACAAGACAATATATGATTTGGTAGCTTCCAGAGACCATTTTGTAATATACATACTTCAGTAAGGACAAGACAATATATGATTTGGTAGCTTCCAGAGATCATTTTGTAAAAGACATACTTGAGTAAGGACAATACAATATATGATTTGGTAGCTTCCAATGACCATTTTGTAAAAGACAAACTTGAGTAAGGACAAGACAATATATGATTTGGTAGCTTCCAGAGACCATTTTGTAAAGGACCTACTTGAGTAAGGACAAGACAATATATGATTTGGTAGCTTCCAGAGACCATTTTGTAAAAGACATCATCCTTGAGTAAGGACGATACAATATATGATTTGTTAGCTTCCAGAGACAATTTGTAAAAGACATACTTGAGTAAGGACAAGACAATATATGATTTGGTAGCTTCCAGAGACCATTTTGTAAAAGACATACTTGAGTAAGGACAATACAATATATGATTTGGTAGCTTCCAGAGATCATTTTGTAAAAGACATACTTGAGTAAGGACAATACAATATATGATTTGGTAGCTTCCAGAGATCATTTTTTAAAAGACATACTTGAGTAAGGACAATACAATATATGATTTGGTAGCTTCCAGAGATCATTTTGTAAAAGACATACTTGAGTAAGGACAATACAATATATGATTTGGTAGCTTCCAGAGACCATTTTGTAAAAGACATACTTGAGTAAGGACAAGACAATATATGATTTGGTAGCTTCCAGAGACCATTTTGTAAAAGACATACTTGAGTAAGGACAAGACAATATATGAGTTTGTAGCTTCCAGAGACCATTTTGTAAAGGACCTACTTGAGTAAGGACAAGACAATATATGATTTGGTAGCTTCCAGAGACCTTTTTGTAAAAGACATCATCCTTGAGTAAGGACGATACAATATATGATTTGGTAGCTTCCAGAGACAATTTGTAAAAGACATACTTGAGTAAGGACAAGACAATATATGATTTGGTAGCTTCCAGAGACCATTTTGTAAAAGACATACTTGAGTAAGGACAATACAATATATGATTTAGTAGCTTCCAGAGACCCTTTTGTAAAAGACATAATTGAGTAAGGACAATACAATATATGATTTGGTAGCTTCAAGAGACCATTTTGTAAAAGACATACTTGAGTAAGGACAATACAATATATGATTTAGTAGCTTCCAGAGACCATTTTGTAAAAGACATACTTGAGTAAGGACAAGACAATATATGATTTGGTAGCTTCCAGAGACCATTTTGTAAAAGACATACTTGAGTAAGAACAATACAATATATGATTTGGTAGCTTCCAGAGACCATTTTGTAAAAGACATATTTAAGATAGGACAAGGCAATATATGATTTGGCAGCTTCCAGAGACCATTTTGTTAAAGACCTACTTGAGTAAGGACAAGACAATATATGATTTGGTAGCTACCAAAGACCATTTTGTAAAAGACATACTTGAGTTAGGACAATACAATATATGATTTGATAGCTTCCAGAGACCATTTTGTAAAGGACCTACTTGAGTAAGGACAAGACAATATATGATTTGGTAGCTTCCAGGGACCATTTTGTAAAAGACATATTTGAGTTAGGACAAGGCAATATATGATTTGGCAGCTTCCAGAGACCATTTTGTTAGAGACCTACTTGAGTAAGGACAAGACAATATATGATTTGGTAGCTACCAAAGACCATTTTGTAAAAAACATACTTGAGTAAGGACAATACAATATATGATTTGGTAGCTTCGAGAGACCATTTTGTAAAAGACTTACTTGAGTTAGGACAAGACAATATATGATTTGGTAGCTTCCAGAGACCATTTTGTTAAAGACTTACTTGAGTAAGGACAAGACAATATATGATTTGGCAGCTTTCAGAGACCATTTTGTAAAAGACATACTTGAGTAAGGACAAGACAATATATGATTTGGTAGCTTTCAGAGACCATTTTGTTAAAGACTTACTTGAGTAAGGACAAGACAATATATGATTTGGTAGCTTCCAGAGACCATTTTGTAAAAGACATACCTGAGTAAGGACAAGACAATATATGATTTGGTAGCTTCCAGAGACCATTTTGTAAAAGACTTACTTGAGTAAGGACAAGACAATATGATTTGGTAGCTTCCAAAGACTATTTTGTTAAAGACTTACTTGAGTAAGGACAAGACAATATATGATTTGGTAGCTTCCAGAGACCATTTTGTAAAAGACATACTTGAGTAAGGACAAGACCATATATGGTTTGGTAGCTTCCAGAGACCATTTTGTAATATACATACTTCAGTAAGGACAAGACAATATATGATTTGGTAGCTTCCAGAGATCATTTTGTAAAAGACATACTTGAGCAGGGACAATACAATATATGATTTGGTAGCTTCCAGAGACCATTTTGTAAAAGACATACTTGAGTAAGGACAATACAATATATGATTTGATAGCTTCCAGAGACCATTTTGTAAAGGACCTACTTGAGTAAGGACAAGATAATATATGATTTGGTAGCTTCCAGAGACCATTTTGTAAAAGACATATTTGAGTTAGGACAAGGCAATATATGATTTGGCAGCTTCCAGAGACCATTTTGTTAAAGACCTACTTGAGTAAGGACAAGACAATATATGATTTGGTAGCTACCAAAGACCATTTTGTAAAAAACATACTTGAGTAAGGACAATACAATATATGATTTGGTAGCTTCGAGAGACCATTTTGTAAAAGACATACTTGAGTAAGGACAATACAATATATGAATTGGTAGCTTCCAGAGACCATTTTGTAAAAGACATACTTGAGTAAGGACAATACAATATATGATTTGGTAGCTTCCAGAGACCATTTTGTAAAAGACATACTTGAGTAAGGACAAGACCATATATGATTTGGTAGCTTCCAGAGACCATTTTGTAATATACATACTTCAGTAAGGACAAGACAATATATGATTTGGTAGCTTCCAGAGACCATTTTGTAATATACATACTTCAGTAAGGACAAGACAATATATGATTTGGAGGCTTCCAGAGATCATTTTGTAAAAGACATACTTGAGTAAGGACAATACAATATATGATTTGGTAGCTTCCAGAGACCATTTTGTAAAGGACCTACTTGAGTAAGGACAAGACAATATATGATTTGGTAGCTTCCAGAGACCATTTTGTAAAAGACATCATCCTTGAGTAAGGACGATACAATATATGATTTGTTAGCTTCCAGAGACAATTCGTAAAAGACATACTTGAGTAAGGACAAGACAATATATGATTTGGTAGCTTCCAGAGTTCATTTTGTAAAAGACATACTTGAGTAAGGACAATACAATATATGATTTAGTAGCTTCCAGAGATCATTTTGTAAAAGACATCCTTGAGTAAGGACAATACAATATATGCTTTGGTAGCTTCCAGAGACCATTTTGTAAAAGACATACTTGAGTAAGGACAATACAATATATGATTTAGTAGCTTCCAGAGATCATTTTGTAAAAGACATCCTTGAGTAAGGACAATACAATATATGCTTTGGTAGCTTCCAGAGACTATTTTGTAAAAGACATACTTGAGTAAGGACAAGACAATATATGATTTGGTAGCTTCCAGAGACCATTTTTTAAAAGACATACTTGAATAAGGACAATACAATATATGATTTGGTAGCTTCCAGAGATCATTTTGTAAAAGACATACTTGAGTAAGGACAATACAATATATGATTTGGTAGCTTCCAGAGACCATTTTGTAAAAGACATACTTGAGTAAGGACAAGACAATATATGATTTGGTAGCTTCCAGAGACCATTTTGTTAAAGACTTACTTGAGTAAGGACAAGACAATATATGATTTGGTAGCTTTCAGAGACCATTTTGTTAAAGACTTACTTGAGTAAGGACAAGACAATATATGATTTGGTAGCTTCCAGAGCCCATTTTGTAAAAGACATACTGGAGTAAGGACAAGACATTATATGATTTGGTAGCTTCCAGAGACCATCTTGTAAAAGACATACTTGAGTATGGGCAAGACAATATATGATTTGGTAGCTTCCAGAGACCATTTTATAAAAGACATACTTGAGTAAGGACAAGACAATATATGATTTGGTAGCTTCCAGAGACCATTTTGTAAAAGACATACTTGTGGAAGGACAAGACAATATATGATTTGGTAGCTTACAGAGACCATCTTGTAAAAGACCTACTTGAGTAAGGACAAGGCAAAGTGTTTTACTTCCGTAGTGTTCACAACCACGCAACTAGCAGGTTAGCAAAGAGGTAGGTGATGGATGAACTTGAATTTGGAGATATAGCTGTCATGCCAATATAAACAATTTGCAGTAGGGTGACAGGTATTTTAATACTGATTGGCAGTTTGGGAAGTTTAAAAGAGGTAAAGACAATGGACATGATACTAGGAAAATTTTAAATTTCCAAATAGTTTTCTTCCTTATTTTCAGTAACATATGTTGTAGGTATACATAGGAATTGCCTCTATGAGGCAATTCTAATTTGTACCAACAACATATGTCTTTTCAATAAATGAGTTTTTCACCTTAAGCTTTTTTATAAACAAATTCTCAACCACTTTCATTAATTGAAAGAATGAGCATGTAGAAATAAACAACTTTTCATGTAGTTTGGCATTCACCTGTACGACAATAATAGACTGTCTATTTTATGCTTCTGGCAGCTTATCTTGAGATGTTTCATGGGAGTATATTGCTAAATTGCTAGTTGCGTGGTTGTAAATCAGATTCTTGACCAGGTATGGGTATAGTTGGTACTACTTGAAATCGGGGGGGGGGGGGGGGGGGGGGACAGTATGCTGTCTTGAGCTACCTGATTTCTAGCTGTAGGCAGCCAGCAACCGAGAACTTTTCGTTGTTTTGAAATATCAGAATTAAACCGCCAGTTTACTGAGTCTGTAGCGCAAAGTTCATATGCCATTCGCACTGAATTAGGGGATAACTGTATTCAATTTTTCATTTGGGGAGGTATATTGCGGATCTGAGTCTTCGATGGGCGCACGTGCCAACTTGAACTTTCGCTGGGCACGGGCTTGTATACTTTAATGTTTCCGCTCATTCGTCAAAGTATTTTCGTCAACTTAGTCACGGCGGAGAATCACATGACCTTAGAGATTAAAACTGGCGGGTACTGTCAAAACCCCTCGATTCAGGTAAGGCTTTCTTTGATATATCCGTTAATACTGATAAGATTTGTATGGGGCTTGAATCAGATACACCTAAAAATGAAAGCAACGTGTCCATTTTAGCGACCGTCGGACAAAGATCTGGTTAAAAAGTTATTGACGAGCAACCGAATTTTTCGGCTGCTTGTCAATAACTTTTTAACCAGGTCTTTGTCCGAAACTTGCATACATGGGCCTGTTGTTGGAATTTTTCCGGGGTTCAGAAACTGCTTCAAACCCCATCCACATCTGACAAGTATTTACGAAAATATCAAAGAAAGGTTTACCTGAATCGACGGTATTTCTATGGTATCCACCATTGTTGTTGGTTAGAAGTCATATGCTTCTCTGCCGTGTTAGTTAAAGTTCTTAAATAGTTCGTGAGTTTTTCTATTTTGCTACATTGTATAACAATCGCACACGAACTGTACAATACACGATGCTTGCGCATACTTTGTACCTTTCATGCGTTTAAACATGTAGCATACACCTTTATCAGTTCATGCTCTGTTCATCTTGGTCTACACTGTTCAGATTTGCAATCATCCCAGTTGTAGGACGTTATGCATGAATTAGTGAGGCCCTCTCAGGGGGTTTGGGGAACAGGGGAAAATGGCATTTATATCAGGGGAACAGGGGAACAAAGGCCAAATTTGAGGACAGGGATTATAAGAAATAAAATTTTCGATTTTTTGGGGAAACATGGGAGCAAGCTAATTTATTTCAGAGGATCAAGGGAGCATGTATCCCCCTGGGAGGGCCTCATTAGTTTATGAATTTGAACAAGTCAACACGTACATAGTATTTGGTCAATAATTTAATTTAACAATTATAATTGTTCATATTTAACAAGACAAACATATAAGCACATTTGTGACATAATAAATCCACCAGCGGGATCTTTTTCAAATAAAACCCGCCTTCATCATGTGTACAGAAAAACCTGTCTTAAGCGGTGACTCGAAAAGAAGACCTAAAATGGTTTTCAATTTAATGCAGGTCAAAAGTATTGCAGAATGCTCCAAGGGGAGCATTCTTCAATAATTTCGACCCTCATTAAGCTACCATTTGTCATTAATAAGATCTTTGTTTTGTCTATTTTTGAGCGGCTGCTCAAGACAGGTTTTACTGTATTAACCCATATAGGCCTAGCATCTTTTTATGGGACATAGGCAAAGCGAGAAGACCCAGATCAGACGCCGCAGAACGTGACGTCTGATCTTGGTCTCCACTGTTTGCTTATCGAATGTTCTATTAAAATTTCAATAGAAAAGCAAAATACGACCCAACAACCCTTAAAACGAAAACGGACAGCTTCAATTAAATACAGGCGAAATTAAATTCGGCTTAAATTCTCGTTTGTGACAATTTCAAAAGAATCAAATGGATAAGTCCATGAGAAAATGCTACTGCCCCCGAGATTATAAAATGCTTCGTGCTCAACTCAACTTAGCATGAACTTTCAACTGCTCATGAAAACTTAAATAGTTTTAATAAATGCTGTATATATCCTACTCATAAATTGTAAAATGCAAACGATTGATGGGATTTTTATCATTTATGAGCAGGATAATATTTCGTGATCAGTTGAACATGAAGAACTGTTTTATAGCCTCGAGGTCAGGTAGTATATATACATGTACGTAAACTCTTCAGCAACACACATGCTTAGTTATCCTAGTGGGCTAGGCAGCCTCCTATTCATATCCATGGTACATGCAAATTATAAACGCAAAATACATAAATACATGTGTGTTAAGAAGAAAATAAGCTATTTGACTTGTAACTCATGGATACGAACCTACGTCACGGCGCAGATATCGGAACCATTTATTTTTCGCCATTTTGAAGGAATCAGATTGGGTTTCCGGTTTAATTATTGAAGTCAGTGGAATTTTAGCAAAATAGGGACCCGATGCGGTGCCTGCACGTGCATGCATGTACAGGTACGATCGACAAAATGTCAGCTGTTAAAATGATTCCGGTATCTTTGCTTCGACATTGGTTGTCACTTTAGTGTATTAAAATATTGGATGGGTTTCCATTAACCAGCTTTTATGCATCTCAGCCATTATTTTTTCTGTCTTGTCAGCGAATATTGCACCGGTAAACATATGAACTGTTCAATGCAAACATTACCTGAATAAGAGTGCCATATTAAAATTGACTTTCTTATTTCTCAAACAAAACTTATGTTGTTCGTACTCAAAAGAACCGTCACAAGGAGACGGTTCTTTTAAGCAGCAAAATAACTGTTAAAGCTGATGGATAAGAAGATGATTTAATACATTGTGGACCTACGTGCCGTCTATCTGAAAGTTAACCCAAAAATATTAATCGCTGTACCTTTTACAAAGTAGCGTTGAGAATGTGTGCGCATCGAAGGCTCGGATCAGCCTGCGCATTCGCGTACACTTATTAGAGTCTTCAATGGCCGCTCTATTGTGTAGCCAAATGTCCAATGTAAATAAGACTGATCAGACTGCGAACGCGCAGACTGATTTGAATCTTCCGTGTACGCACATGCCAACTTGTACCTTATGCCGGAGACTAGCTCAGTACACATGAGATTTCCAACAATGTGGTATGTGCGACCAGCAAAGGCTCAGACCAGCCTGCGCATACGCGCAGTCTGGTCAGAGCCTTTGTTAGTCACTTGAATATTCTATGACTCTTAGGCAACTGACCAAACATCATTTGGAGTTACTAAGCTTAAAAGGAGGCTGCGCAGGCTCGTCTGAGTTTACTTTTGTCAAAATGCCACGTTGTTGAAAATCACATGTCGCGGCTCATATATATAGTATTCACGAGTCGCACAACTACATGCGCCAGCAGATCAGATTTTTGTACTTACAGCATATGCTACATACGCCCATGTTGACATTCTGATGGGATACTGACATAGGGCCAGTTAAGCAAAATAAATCAGCGTAAAATTGCGATTATTTTCTTATCCATCAGTTAAAACATATATTATGTTTTGGGTGTCCAAAAGAACCGTCTCATCGAGTACTCACAACATATGTTTGGTTGAGAAATAAGAAAAATAATTTTGAGTTCCGCACTCTTATCTAGGGGCCTGGACTCCGATAGACATAAAATCACACTTTGTCATAATCAAACGCTACCAAGTATTACCTCCCTTGTTGATTAAGAGTTACGGTTATTGCTATGGGCAGTGACCTTAATATATGGGGAGCTACTGTTTGGAATTTACAAATTAAGTTAAAGCGTTTAAATAATAAAGACACTAGTGGGTCTACCAAACACTACAAACTAGAGTCTGAGTCTTCATCAACCTCCATATTTTGTATATGCAAGCAACGAAGGCTGTCGCGACCCCGCACATGTGCTGGGGCTCGCCTGACCCTTTGTAGATCAATCGACGATGCCATATTTTCTATGGAAACTCTGATCTGACGCTTCGCATTAAATACAACAAACCGTGCGACGTTTTATCAGAGTTTCCACTGTTCTAACAGGAAATTCATTTGAAAAAAAGAAAATAAATTATCACCCCTTCACTGAAATTGGGAATGAACTCGCCCAAATGATAGTGATGGGAAAGTTCATTTAGCAAGTATGGATTAAATTCTGATAGATGATCAATGCGAGGTTCTGATCATAAGAATGTAAACCATGACACATGGCTTAATACCTTAATTAAACGTTTGACCCAATATCTAGTTGATTAATATAATCAAATGATTTATGTGAGCCACGAAAAGGGTATTGCCACCTTGATTTATATAGCCAAAACGTAACTTGATAAATTCACAACAAACGCAAAATTCATTGCATTACCAGGGCCCAGAATTACAATGCCTCCTTAAAGTTAAGGGTAGACTTAAGTTAAGTAATGATATTTCAACATTTTAAATTAAATGCTAAATAAATTGGCAGGATCGATGCAGTACTTGTGGTCAAAAATAGCATTGTTTTCTACAGAAAAAAGGAAATCATTTTGATTTTAATCAGTTTGAAACGGTAATTTTCGCATCCTGAACATAAGTCTTCCATAACTGTAAGGAGGCATTGTAATTCATGGCCCTGGGCCCAAAAGTACAATGCTGCCTTTAAGTTGAGTACTACCTAGTAAGTTGAGTATTGTCATAGCAAGGGTTGCGATTCGCTATCTTGGTAGATACGACGAAACCTTCGCTGGTGAAGATGTGATTTCAAAGGCTATGAAAGATAAAGTTTCAAACTTCTTTGAATCGAAATTGTTCCGTGTATTCTGTGGATCACAATAACATCTTTCACAATATGTACTGCACCTACCCAGCAGGAACACAACCTTAAAACAACGTCGATGCGACGTTCTTACGTCGCATCGACGTCGATACGACGTTGTTTTTGATGTCATGTGCCTGCTGGGTAGCCCGGCCATTATTAAAAACATATTGAAATAGCAATTTTACTAATTAAGGTACTGTCCTGCCAGCCAAGAGTGACAGTGACGTCATGATTTGTTTACAAAGTTATCAAGTCTTAGAATCGATAGAACACTTGTGTATTAATCCTATCCATACATAAGTGATCTATAGATTCGCATTACCTCAAGAGGAGCGTACAAGTTTGTGATTTCCTTTACAATTGTAAACAAAACACGACGTCACTGTCACTCATGGCTGGCAGGACAGTAAGGTAGTGCGTAACTTTAAGGAGGTATCGAATTTTGGGCCCTGCTATAGAAAAACGACCATGTGCAATAATTATTTTGTGGAATTTCGCGTCCAAATCATCAAAATGTATGTGGTATAAATCATATGCACATATATATGAGTCAAGATCGAACATAACATACTATCTTACATGGAAAACTTAAAACTATTACGACAGAAAAAACTCGTATTGGCAATCACACGAGATTTTGGCAATCACGCGAGATTATTGCAATCACACGAGATTTTGGCAATCACACGAGATTTTGGCAATCACACGAGATTTTGGCAATCACACGTGATTTTGGTGCTTACCGAATTGTCGAGCAAAGAATGCCCAGGAGAGCCTGCGCAAATGCGCAGACTCACCAGAGCCTTCGCTGCTTGCACGCACAAAGTATGGATGTAGATGAAGTATCAGATCAAAATTTTAAAAGAGACCTTCATGCATTTGCGATAAGTACCAAAATCTCACCTGCTGACCCATCCATATGTTCCAGGCCCCCAGATGTTTTTTTTTTATTTCTCAACCCAAACCTATGTCAGACAGTTCTATGTAACGTTCATTGGTACTTATCTCATGCGAGACATGTATTAGGCGAACAGCGAAGGCTCAGACTCGACACCGAGAACCAATCCTTCTCGCACACACACACGAACTATAGACTGCTTCACTGCCCCACGTATGAAACTACCTACGAGGTCAGTGTAGCAGTCTACACGAACTATAAACGCATAGCCAGAGACCAAAAGTATTCACACAACGTGTAGATTCCATGCATTTTGCAGATTTCTCCAAAAAACCACTTTCGTTTGAGCCTTCGGGAGTTCCCGTCATCAAATAAACATACAAATCATAAACCCGCCCGGCCCAGTACTGGTAAGCCACAAAAAGGTGTTTTTGGTATTTTTGTGTTTCTTTGCTTCTTCTGGCGAACATATTTTGTGTGAATTGTGTACCATTTGAAAGTTTTGAAAGCAATACAGTAAAACCTGTGTAAAACAGCCACTCTCAAAAGACCAAAAATGTTTTTCAAGACCGATTATCGCTTAATGCAGGTCAAAGGTATTGCAGAATGCTCCAAGGGGAGCATTCTGCAATACTTTCGACCTTCATTAAGCTACCATTTGTCAATAAGATCTTTGTTTTGTCTAATTTTGAGTGGCCGTTTGACACAGGTTTTACTTTATTATTTTCTTTTCTTTTTACATTAATTTTTTTCCATGCATTTCTCGGCTATAGGGGTTGAAATTTAATGCAAGATTTTCTGGTATTTTTGGACAATGCCGCCATTGGCGTCAATGGCAAAGTTGCATTTTAAAGTGTTGGCAAAAGTTGAAATTAAAGTTAAAACTTCATCTAAGGTGCATTATGTGTTTATACAATAATTCAAGAGGGTTAAACTTTGTGCATCTGTTATTCAACTTTACATAAAATGCAAAAGAACGTATATTTAATCATGGTGCCACAATATAAAGGTTTTTGTAAACATGATACTGCATTTGAGTGTATGGGAAATTAATTGGTGGAATTACTTTTGGTCCTTGTGTGAAGATATGTTTGGAAGTAAATGAAAATGTTTTTTTTTCTTTTTTTTTCTTTTTTTTTGCGATTGTGTTTTTGTCGGGTGTCACATGAAAAGCACATGCTGGTTTGAGTCTTACTTAGTCAAAAAACAAAACAAACAAAAACTAGTTTTCCCGCGACGTGGTACAGTCATAATGTTTATCACTTTCCACGTCTAGAAACCAAAATAGTACAGTAAAACCTGTGTAAAACGGCCACTCTCAAAAAGACCAAAAATGTTTTTCAATACCGATTTTCGGTTAATGCAGGTCAAAAGTGAAGCATTCTGCAATAGTTTCGGCCTTCATTAAGCTACCAGTTGTGATTAAGACGGTTAGACCTTTGTTTTGTCTATTTTAGTGGGCGTTTTACACAAGTTTAACTGTACACCTTCATTTGTTTATATGTTGTTTTTTAAAAGTTTCTGTGGAATGAGCATTTAGAAATGGGCATTGTGTTGTGCAACTGAATGATTACAATAGAATGCCTAAATATTTATCTTCGATTCTCTCAGTGGCATACTATTAAATGGATGCTTTCTAGATTAAAATGTAAACACTCGGAAGGTTTATCAATATACTCATTATTTCTAGACTACTCCTTGCAGAAAAAGCGTATGCCTAGAACATAAAATCGTGATACAGGTATGAATTATCTTGAGTTTATACTAAATTATGAGAACATGTAAAGATTACTCAATCAAGATGATAAGACTTGTAGTTTGAGGGCACTCCTATCACTACCATGGAATCATATTAATTATCATACTATTTAACCGAATTGATACATTAAATGCATTCTTAACATGCTGAATGGAAGGATCCGTTTCTAAGGGTCATACTAAATACCGCAAGGTGCACAAGGTACCGCAAGGTATAGCAAATAAGCGAGTGATTCGAAGTAAAATGTACCAACATTGCGGTATCAAAATAAAACAACCTTGTTGTATTATTATCAACCTTGCGGTACCAAAATAAACAACATTGTGGTATAATTATCAACCTTGCGGTACCAAGATAAACAACATTGTGGTATAATTATCAACCTTGCGGTACCAAAATTAACAACCATGCAGTATATTATCTAACTTGCGGTACATTGTGTCACATATCGGTACCTTGTGCACCTTGCGGTGTTTAGGATGACCGGTTTCTAACAAAACTTGCGATGTGGTCACCACCCAATTAAAACTGATAACATTCTACCCAGCCAGCGTAAAGTATGTATCGGGCCACTTTCGGCCCACCAGCGAAACGCCATTTGATGGCGTTACGCGTGCGGGTCGATAGTCTGTTGTCATTCTCAGTCAAAATAAAAACTTGCGAAAATGATTTCGTATGTCTGTTAGCGCATAGAACAAAGAGGGACTCCACACCGGATAGGCGGCAATCGAAAACGCGTATAACAATCAACGAACGTGGATTGAACACCGCTAGAAACAGTGTTTTCGTTTGCCATTTGTCGCCAATAGAGCGACAAATGGCAAACGAAAACTCTGTTTCTAACTATTTTTATCGACGTTCGTCGATAAGTCTTAACGTTTTCGATTGCCACCTATCCGGTGTGGGCTCGGTTAGACGTTTCTAATGAACGCATAATCACTGTATTTAGCTGAAATGTGCCAACATTCGTACTAAATCACACACATGTATGCGACCTCAGTAAAACTGGCAGGGGGCACATGCAGATGTGGCAAAATCAATTCAGTTTATCTGGATAATGCAGGTTTAAATCTTAAACCGATGTGAAATTAAGCCCCCTCCCCCGGTGCCAGTTGAGCCCTTAAAGCGCCATGCACAGACATGCTGCAGCAGATGACATTTTCAAATTCTGATGCTCCTAAAAATACGAAACCAAGATGGGCATGCTATTTCTTGAAAATCTTCTGAAAATTCAAGAACTCGAAAATGTCCATATTCATGTGTGACTCATTATTTATCGTTTGTTGCATTCATTACAGGTGTTAAGCAGGTGTATAGTAGTCTTGGTGCGAGCACTTAAAATTTGAAACTGCGCAGAACACTCGAAAATATTGCTATTTCGATGCTAGACGTATAAAATACTTGATTTTTCTTCTGCAGAACCATAATAAATTAAAAGTCTGGCTATGGAGTTTCGTGAATGCATTTCATATAGTTTTAGAGATGGGTGTGGTGTCTGCTTTCGGTTTGTTTGTCTCGGCTTAGCATCAGACAAAGAAATTATTTTAGCAAGCCCAATATCTGGATAAAATCAATATTAACTGTTTTAGAAATAAATATTGCTATATCCGGAAAATCATAGACAAATTCCGGAAAATCATCGAAATTATTCCGGAAACATTCGACATATTCCGGAAAATCGTCGACATTTTCCGGAAAATCATCGAAATATTCCGGGAAATCATCGACATTTTCCGGAAAATTATCGTAATATTCCGGAAAATCATCAAATTCTTCCGGAAAATCATCAAAATGTTTCGGAAAATGATCAAAATATTCCATGTAGTTTTTTAGCTGAACACGGTGGACGAACGGACGGACGTACTTAATGTAGTGCACATCGAAACGTCGTTCATGTATACATGTAACCAGAAACCCCATAAGATTATTGAAACATTTGCTGTAGCAGAACAGCTGTCATGTTGTCGACTAATTAGGCAACGAACAACAAAGGCACATATCAGCCTGCATAAATGTGCAGGCTGAACTGTGCCTTTGATATTCGCATACCAGGCAAAAAACTGTTTTGTCGTGAAGCGACTCGCACTGTGTTTTGCTTGCTATAATACACGTACAATATAGATTTACTATTTAATAAAAAAATCGTTACTTTTATAATAAAACAATCTATGATATTGATATTTTGAGTCAGTATTGTAAAAACCCTTTAAACAGTAGGAAAATAAATGCGACAGATGACAGTATGCTTATTTAACGTATATTTCCATGAAACAGCATCTGCGAAAGCAGAAAAAAACCATCAACTTTTCCTAAATTGTTATGTGCGATATGGGTACAGTATTTTGGCGTTTATTGACTTCAAACAACATGTTGTACATTGCTGCACATACTAGTAACACACCGGATAGGCTGCAGTAAAACGCTCTTAACAATTGACGAACGCGGATAAAGAATTAGCTAGAAACAGTGTTTTCGATTGCCATTTGTCGCCAGTCGGCAATCGAAAACTCTGTTTCTAACTTTGTTGATCTGCGTTCGTCGATAGTATTAAGGTTTTCGATTGCCGCCTATCCGGTGTGTGGTAAATATTAGTGTTGCCCGGAATGATTGCGACTTACCGTTTTTAGAGCATTACTCACATTAATTAATTTTCAGAAAATAGTTCATGATGCCTGACAGTACGGATTAAAACGATGCCTGACAGTACGCAGTAAAACATAGCCCCATACACGACATGTTCTAGTTTATCTAAGCCGACATCAGTACTACTTATTTGCATATTGTTCAATTACATTCACCATAAAACATGCTGTACACTACACAGACACATAAATATGGTGTTCTTGTGATTTTATTTAAATTGCTTACAAATGGGCAACTAACGATTTCTCTGGAAATAAAAAAGGAGATGGAAATGTTTTATTCACCATGTTCACAGCTAAAGTCGAAATCCATATGCATCTAAACCCATAAAACCTGTTGCATCTAATATTCAAATTTTAATTACAAAAAAAATATAATAATTAAGAATTTTAAATTGCTTGTAAGTTTACATCAAAGATGGCGACTCAGCTGCCACCTCTTTTGTGTAATCTAACAACCATTTTTCTTCTGAGATAACTTGAGGCAAACAGCTCTTCACTGGATTTATCCTTTTTGAAAAACGTGTAGATCCAGATCAGCTGGCTTCTGGCGAAGCCATCTGACCAGGATCCACTGCGTTTTTCACTCTGGTTGAAAGTACCTGCTTGCAACCGGAATGGTGCAGGTTGACAGGATAAAATTGGGGAGGAGTGTAAAACGAGTAGGGCAAAAATACTCAGCTTGACACTGGTTAAAGCCGATAATGGTCCGCTTGTAGTGATATTTTGATCCTCTCTCTCCTGATCAACTGGAAAAAAAAACCCGTCAGAATTAGGCCCCCTCTGGCAAAACTTTCTGGATCCACACATTTATATTTCCCTGTAATATGTAACAGCAGAAAAGAACTATCGCACGCTGTAGGTTCATTCGTGAAAGTGTTGGTAAATGATATCTGGTTCTCACTGATTCGAGCCTGAGCCGGGTTCAAACTATTTGCAAAAACTTTCAGCAGCCGACACAATTCGCCGCTAGCAGGTTAAAAGGTAAAGAGGTAGCCTGGCCTGCCAAATAGAACACCTGTCTTTTTGGCAAAACTGAAAAGTTTTAACTTCATGTTGCGCTTCTCGCCAAAATTGCGATTTTGTATAATAATACATAATTTTCAAAATAACCTAGGCCTGGAATTACAATGCCTCCTTAAAGTTTAGCAAGACTTAAGTTAAGTATTGATATTTCAACATGCTTTATTAAATGCTAAATATATTGCCAGGATCGATGTGGTATTTGTGGTCCAAGAAATCATTGTGATCTTCAGAAAAATGAAAACTATTTTGATTTTAATCAGTTTTAAACGTTATTTTTTGCATCCTGAAAAATCAATACTTAACTTAAGTCTTCCTTAACTCTAAGGAGGCATTGTAATTCCGGGCCCTGATATCCGTCGTATTGGCACTGCAGTGTTGTGCCAAAATGTCAAAATGCTAAAACGGAGACCTGTCTGATTGATAAAATCTGATTAGTAATTTTGAGACAAAGTTTCTCGCCAAAATTGCGATTTTCTACGATAAAACATAATTTTCCTTATATTGGTACTGAAGTGTTGTCCTTTAGCACAAATATGCACATGTTATGTATTAGGCTGGCGCCAGTCCTTATTGTAATTGTTTTTTCCCTATCATCTCTTAATAATTGCCTCTTTAATCCAAGCTCACTTGTTAACACTGGCTGAACAATATCTTTTTAGCCAGGGAGCTTAAGCCTGTAAAATATCTAGAGATGTTCAATATTTGTGTCCCTCCTTAAGAAGAAATAAAATTATAAAAAAGAAAGATAGGGTCTAGGGCCAGACTAGTTATATATAAATACTTTCAAGAACGAGCTGACAGCATGATTAAAGACCGTTTAAATGCATGTGATAGCTCTATTTTGCTGTCTCAATCAAAGGAAATATATAATGTGAAATACAAGTTTCATATTTTGCGCATTTACAGCAGGGATTTATTTGTATCTTAAATTTGAAAATAATGTATACACAATTCATTTCTTATAAAGAATACTCATGTATTTAATATGTTATCCATAGGTCAAACTCTCTGATAGTTTCTGAAATTCATAAATATTTTCTGTAAAATACACGTACATGTACAGTCAGTAGCACCTTTAACACATTTAAATGGCCCTGGCCCATAATGGCCCAGGTCCCGAGGCTATGAACTTTTTTCATGCTCAACTCAACTGAGCACGAAATTTCAACCGCTCTTAAACACTAAAATACCATCAAATAAAGAAGTTTCTTGCTTTAAGTCTCAAATGTTGTATTTATCATGCTAATAAATGTTAAAATGCCAACAATATTGTTAATTTTTAGCATTTTAGCATTTATGAGCAGGGTAAATATCGTGCTTAGCTGAGTTGAGCATGAAGAAAGTTGATAACCTTGAGGGCTGACTTTGCTGCATGCGAACAACAAATGCGCAGATCAGCCTGCGCATCGGCGCAGGCTAATCGGTGCTTTCTTATTAGCTATCTAAAAACGTGATGAATAAAAACTTCAATATTTTGCTAGTCTCTGTAGCTGAGCAGGCTGGATCGAGCATTACAAGGTCGCAAACTCAGAAGAAGACATGTTTTTTTCGCGTCGATGCCCATTTTAAGGTCCTCGCGCGCGCGCGCGCACACACACACACACTCCCACTTAGAATATTACACTAAGTGTGTGTGCGTGTGTGTCCCATTTTAAGGTCTTCACGCGCACACACAATAAGTATATTATATTTTAAGGTCTTCACACGCATACACACTAAGTATATTATGCTTAGTGTGTGTGTGCGCCTGTGTGTGCGCGAGGACCTTAAAATGCATTCTTTGGAACCTTGCACACATGAAAATGAGGGCGATTTGATTTATGACTGAAATTTAGCCCATTAAGCGCCACCTATAATTTGCAGCAGACTACAATTTCAATTTTTTTCCGCTTTTTCAAAAATAACAAATAAAGCATGATGTTCTCTGAGAATTGTCTGCTCGCAGACGATTCTCGTGAAATATCATGCCTATTTTTTTCTGAAAATTAGGGGAAATGTTGCAAAATGTGTCGTCTGCTGAGGGTTAACAGGTAACGTACATGTATTACTTGACTTTTCGCTTACTGTAAAGGCGGCAACTTTAATACTCATATCTGGGTGTGGTCTATTAAGGAAGGGAAATCAGGTTTTATTTATAATTTGGTAAAGAGTAAATAAGCTTTTTGAGCCGCGCAAACGTGCATGCATTTCATGAAAATCCTAACCGTATACACACTGAACTCACATTTATTAACCCTTAAAGCGCATAATCACAAAATGAATGTTTTTGTCGTCCACTAAACTATTTAAGGCCTCATAGATAAACAGTGTGAATCCAGATCAGCTCCTACCTCCCTGCTTATGTTTAATAGACATTTTCAGATGCAGTTATTTTGCTGGCGTTTAAAGGACTAAATAATGACTGAGGTGGTGGCACAAGATGACATAGTTACTTTGATTAAAACCACGCCTCCTTTTCAGCTTTTACCTATGCCTAAGGTTGACTAGTCCTAATTACGCATTCATGAGGCGTCGCCTTTACAGTAAGCGAAAAGTCAAATAATACATAGTGAAATACTACACTTACAAAATAATGGTCTGAAACCCAGTACTGCCATTTCAATACCCTGTACATTATACACGAGAAAACCTGTCCCTCACATTTAAAACTTTTTTCATGTTCAACGCAGCTGAGTATGAAATTTCATCTGCCCAGGGAAAGTAAAAAAAAACTACACCCGACCCCCCCCCCCCCATTTTTTCTGCTTAAACACTCAGATGTTGTATTTCGAATCCCACTCCATATAATATATGTTAAAATATTGTAACATTTATGAGCGGGATAAATTTCATGCTGAATTGAGTTGAACATGGAAAAATATATCCTCGGGATCTGTCTTCGTCGTTTGCGACAATGCAACGCTAACCTTTCTGTTCAGCTATATAGACTAGCTAGAATCATTGAACCTTTTGTACATTTCAGAGAGCGCCTTTGTTTTTCGCACAGAACAACAACTGGCTATGCCTGCTAATAGTCCTCGTGATGTTGTTAATTATCGTGTATATCATGTATCAGGTGGCTGACCTGCATGTATACATACATTGTCTACAATATGTCCCATCGATATGAATACTACGTACCCGTTCAAACATTGTTCAGACGTGAAACCAAGACTGAGAGTACAGTAAAACAGGTAAGCGGACACTCAAAAATAGACTAAACAACGATCTGAATGACAAATGGTAGCTTAATGAAGGTCGAAAGTATTGCAGAAAAGGAGCATTCTGCAATACTTTTGACATGCATTAAGCGATATTTAGACTTGAAAACCAATATTTGGTCCTTTTGAGAGTGGATGTTTTAGACAGGTTTTGACTGACACTGCTTTAATCTGGCAGCCAGAGCCCTGTTTCAACCTTCATACCTTCTAAAATCTTAATCCATTTTTCCTCAAACTGATGATACAGTTTCAAGTTTTGTCTCACTATCACCATTTCCACCTATGGTTCTTATATATAGATCATAAGTCAATTTATCAAAATCTGCTTTTGGCGAAACTTTTTCATGAGCAGAATTAACTGTGTCTATATTTGTGTTTTCCACACTTACAAAACCATTAAGATGTCTATCATCGTCCGAATTCAAGCCATCTTCACTAGGCTGTATTGTAGTCTCCTCGTTTTGATCTTGAGGCAAAACATGTATTAGTGTCGTTTGTGGGCCTTCTGATATGTTTTCAGAATTACTATTGAGTAAACTTTCTATTTCTAAATCCCTTTGAGAATTATCTTCCTCTTTTACTTCAGTAATATGGAGATCTGTATTGTTTTCCTCTGGCTCGTATGTAGATATTTGCGTTGTTTTGTCTTCTGTTATACTCTCTAAGTTATTGCAATCTGTATATGTGTTCACCATATCTGGTGGATCTGGGAAGTCAGTAGTTCTATCAGACTCCGATATGTTTTCATTTTTATTGTAATGTTCACATTCTTCGTTTGGTTCTATTGGTATAACATTGACAATGGTCGTTTCATTACATGTGTTATTTCGATGTGAGCTAGTTTTTGGTGATTCATTCTGAGTGGTTTGCGTGTATGCAGTTTCCTCGTGATCTGCTAGTTGGTTTGTCTCATTAATGTTCTCTGAACTACTGTTGGTCCCATTATCAATGAAAGGAATTGTCTCTGCAATGTTTTCTGCACTGACTGTTATGGAATTCGTCATTGCACTAGTCTCCGCGCTTGATATAACGGGACCCGCAGATAAAGTTGTGAATGAAATATTACTAGTAGAGTTACCTGGATTTGCTGCAGTGCCTGGGTGCAAACTGTAACTTGATACAAAGCCGCTTGTATCAGGGGAATGTTTCTGGTTGCCATTTGGAATCTGAAGAGTGCTGCTGGACACTTTTAAAGCTGTCCTACCCGTAACGTCCCGGTCTGGTGTAGCCGCTGGCGTTTGGGTTGGAACTTGAGTATTAAACTTAGTTCTTGTATAATTGTCCAAAGGAATGCTACTGCCGTGTCTGGGCTTGGGGCAAAATATACGTTTAACTTCTTGCCTGAAACGAGTCCCACTCAAACAGTACAAGAGAAAATTAATGGAATTGTTGGTATATTGTAACATGTTCACAATAGCCCACCAGAGGTCCAATGTGGCGTAATCCTGGTTGGTACCCGATTCCACCCAGTGAGTATAACCGATATTATAAATGCTAACAGGAGATGTTGTAAACAAGAAAACCATGTTTAATGTGAACAACATAGCAGTCATTGAGGAATGTTTGCCTCCACCACGCTGGGGAGTTGACCGTTGGTTCGTATTTACTGAAGGCACAATTCTGGCTTTCGTCTTTCGTTGACTTTTTATGACACGAAAAAGAATGCAACAGTTCCCTACAACAATTACAGTAAATGGAATGAGACAGAACACACAGAGGTCTATCCAGGGCCAAACTAAGTTGAAGAAATCCCCATAATTCTCATCAATCTCGGAACATTTTTGAGTCCCAGTATCATGCTCATCCACAGAGCCCTTATTTACCATTCCATACAACATGTGTGAATTGAGCGCAAAAAGAAACAATAAAATCGCTATGAGAAGCGCTGTAGCATATTTCCTACTGCATTTTGTCTTAGCACTATATGGACACCAAGCGGAGATAACTCTCTCCAGTGTGACAGCTATTAAGATCCACGCGGAGAAATCAAGTGATGTATACACTAACCATAAATGAATTTTACAGACAGCCTCACCAAGATGTCGCACGTCATATTCAAACAGGTGAATTATCCATTGTCTTAAAAGACCCGTGTAGAGCACGCACAGATCCGAAGCTGCCAAGAACGTCAAATATAATGCCGTTGTTGACGCCTTAATCGATTTGCGCGTGAGAACAACAATAGACAGGATGTTGCCAATAGTTCCAAGTAGAATGAGAATAGGCGGCACAACCTTCCAGATTAATATACCAGCTTGATACTCCGGATAAGTCGTATAATCGTCGTATTCTTCCTCCCCCGTGGTATTAGTCTCCATTGCAAGCGCTCTTTTCTCACAGTTTATTCATTACCAGAATTTCAGTGCTGATAATTACAGGCTTAGCATTAACATATCAAAGCGATAACATGCAGCACATAATAAGACTATTATTTACTGTTGTTTCCTAAGCCACTAAGACACAGAATCCTTTCTACAAATCGACAAACACATCATGTCTCCTCGGCATGTCTCAAGAATGATTAAGTTAAATATATAGAAAAACATATTCCATAAATGTAACTCAGCGACTGCAAGTTTGTTTATATAGCCTGTATATATATGCTCATTTTATCGCTGTTTCATGAGTATCCAATATCTGCTTGCTAATTAGTTGTTAGTAGACGCAGCTAGATAGACGCTGATAAAATAGGCGTTTCATTTAAAGCTAAGCATAATCCTTCATTGCACAATAATATAATGGTATTGCACACGTTCTTTGAATGAAAGCATCAAACGAAAGATGACAGCAGGTTAATCATTAACTGTCTATTACTGAGAAGTTTATCTTCTCAAAAGATATTAATTTTTTTAACATCTGTAACATTGCTATATGTCTATACTAAAACGTTTTCTCGATCGAATGTTTATATATACTATGAAACAGCACGTAGTAACTATCGTCAAATGTTGTTATAGAGACCGTCTCCAATATGATTTAGGGTCCATGTTTTCAGAAGCAGTAAACTGTAATGACAAAACTTTTCTTACATCTATTCTCATACGTATTTCAGTCTCTGAAGATTGTTTATATCTTAGTAAACAGTGTAGACCCTGACAAAATCTAGCAGAATGAGTCTTCACTGTTTGCCAAAATGCCCGCTTATTGCTTTCCAGTTTACCAAGGGTAGCAATAAAAGGGGTACGTGCATTAAGAGGCTATTTTGGGCCCCCTATGAGGTCAAAAAATAAAAGTTGCTCTTCACAAGTCTCTTCTTATTAGTTTATTAGAACAATAGCCAAAGTGTAAAGGTCTGGTATTGATTCAACTTTTACGGTTGCTATGGTAACAAAAATGGCCGCAAAAATAGGCTGAAAATAGGAAAATGACCATTTTGGAGCAAATTTGAGACATGTAACAGAGGAAATAATATAAAGCACAAGCAAATACCAAAAAAAATATTTTAACAGATGATGTGAATTATCACGGCACACAATTTATTAAAAGATTTTTTTTGGTATTTGCTGATATCTAATTCTTAAAAAAAATCGGTCTCCAAAAGCCTCAAATTTGACCTAAAATGACAATTTCTCTATTTTAAGCCTATTTTGTCCTCCATTTTGGTTACCATAGCAACCGGTAAAAGTAAAATAAATGCCAGAATTTTACACTTGGGCTATTCTTCTAATGAACCAATAAGATGAAATTGGTGATAAGCCACTTTCAGTTTTTGGCTCTAGAGGGGGCCAAAATAGCCCATTAATGCACGTACCCCTTTAGGCATTGTACCAGTTTGGGCAAATTTAGTCATGTTAATTATTAAATTATTTCAGTCTCCGAAGTTTATTTATATATTAGCAAACAATGTAGTCGCTGACGAAATGCCACTTTCTCGAACAACCGATACCTTTGATGTGGTATATTTTTATTCTCTTTTTTTTTTTTAGAATATTAGCATTAGAAAATATTGCCAAAATATTGACGACTGGACCCAGGCTATCTGCACCATGCATCTAGGCTTCGCTATTTGCGAAAGTACCCAATTATGGGAGATTGTGTTTGTCTTTGGTCAAATAAAAAAAAGTGTGTTTCGGGTAACAGGACTGAAAATTTTAGGTAGGGTGCGCACACTTATTTTTTAAATTATTTTTTTTTTCTGGAAAAAATAATATGATTTTATGCATTTTGAAAGGAATTTCGCCTTTCAAAATGCATAAAATATTTTTTTCCAGAAAACCTGAAAAAAAAATAATCTAGGTTTCACCAGTAAATTTTGGTAGGGTCGGGCTACCTTAAATACAGGTATTTTTTTTTTTTGTTTGGCCTAAGCAAACCCTCTAGACACTGATGAGAATTTGGCATTTCATCTGAGTTCTCACTATTTGTCAAAAAATACTCCATTTACATGGTTTCCATTATGCAAAAATGTTTTTTTCACCAGTTTGTGCATGTAAAAACTATATCCAACCGAAAAATATATCACATTTAGACACCTGATCATTCCATGATTACGTCTTCATGGCGATCGGGAGCCTTTTGACCCTTTTCATAAAAATTTACGGTAAAAACTGATTTCAGACTATTAAAACGCATTAATACGGAACCTCATTCGCAACGATAGCAAAGCCTTATCGATACAATGAGAGTGGCACATGTCGCCCTCTTTGTGTTGGTAATGCTCCTACTTGGATTTGGCTCAGCCTCCATCAAAACATCAAATATCAAGCCAAATTCTAACAGTAAGAAATTACTTCTCCACGATTGTCATTTACTAAGTATACGATAATTTGCACTTTAAACTATGAAACTCCTTTATGCCTTTTATATGAGCGAAAATATGAACGTACAATATTCATGAAACGTGACAGATATATTGTGTAATATGTATATATGATTGACTAGAAACTGTATGGTTTATGTCAAATAAACAATCATTCATTGTTGAAGTAAATTAACGTTGCTAGGTAATATTCCGAGAAAACTGACCCTTAATTAAATCTCGGTGAATGTTTGTCATTAACTGCTTCGCCAGCTTGTCATTAATGAACAAATGTAAATCGGAAACTCATCAATGAGAACATTGTAAACATTGATGCTACAAATGTGTGGTTAATATTCTCTCTCAATGTCATTCGCTCAGCCGTTCCTATTCAAACATTTCGCAATTATTTCCGACTGATCACAAACCGAGATTAAAGCTTGAATATCGTCCGCGATGATCACTTTTCCATAGTTAGCAACCAAAACAACTGAGTATTGGAATTCATCTGCCAGATGAGACAAATTTTGTCCGATAATTACTCGCTGACTACCCAGCTCTGAGTGAAAACCTAACTTTAGAGCCTTCCATTGTCAGATATTTTCTCTACTAATAGTTGTATTTATATACCACTTGGGATATTGGCCTACCAAACTAAAAACTCTAAATCTCTTATAACAGCCGCGCCATATGGCAGATCTTATTTTCAGAAATTATGTGAATGGAATATCTATACATTGGGCAGTCTGTGCACGTCAGTTTTCAAAATCAAGATGGAATTACTGGGTTTTTTGGTATGTGGATACTCATACAAGACTGTGCTGTGCACTGTCTCGTATGAGTATCTACATTCAAAAATGGCATATGATCGTGGCGCAACTTAATGATAAAATCATCCCTGTTCCCGTCCATCAGCTTAATTGATTTGTAACTTTTTTGCACGAATTATACTATGAAACTAGAAGTTTTGGATCTTTATACTTTGCTCGATTAAGCCAATTACCGAAATATCTTTTTCAAAAGAACCTTCATATATATGTGAATCTAATAAGTAACGAAGCGCTTTATAAATGCACGTCAGAGTCTTCACCCAAACCTTTACTTCGTGTATGTGGGCAGCAAGAACCTTCGGATATATGTAGATCTAATAAGTAACGAAGCGCTTTTATACATGCACATCTGAGTCTTCATCTATACCTATACTTCGTGTATGTTGGCAGCGAAATTTCAAGGCATATGTGCAGACTCGCATTAGACTTTATCGCTGAAATCCTGGCGGTGACACAATTGTTGATACACTTCTGAAATGTTGACTTGTTTGAGGGCTTAACTGATTTCCAAATTAAAACCCCAGGGGGGGGGGGGGGGTACTCTCATTTTTTTCTTCATACGTAGGCGAGGGCACAGCATCTGCCATTCACCTAAAAAAAATATCAGGAATTTCAAGCACCCCCAAAAAATATTTGAAATTTACCAACCCCCAAAAATACCCCCTATCTGTACATTGACCTTAAGAAAAGACCCTAAAATGCATAGAAATGACCCTAAATATAGTCCAATTTATTCCAATTTTGCGATGACCCCCAAGAAATATCCACAAAATCTTCATACCCCCAAAATATTCAACATTTTGAAAACCCTAAAAAAATAATGAAATTCAAAATTTGAACCCCCGAAAAAATGACCACAGCCTACATATGTATGAAAATATTAGAGTACCCCCCCCCCCCCCCCCTAAAACAATCCATTTGAAATAATAATTATTCCATTTGTCCGAGATCCGTTACCACAATCAAGATCTAGTTAATAAACTCATAAGCAAAACCTTATTAAATGCGCAGTGATGTTGAGTGACTAAGCTACTACCACAAGTTTCTGGTGGAGGCAGTTAGAAATCGATCAAATTTGATGTATATATCCTCTCGTGCCTAGCATGTGTCGAATATTTCCCCGCTAAAAAGCATTGCCGAGTCCTGTGCAAGGTAATCTAGCCGAGATTCTTACCTATTTACCTGCAGAGCAGAAAATCTGTTCAGAGAGGTGAGAATGGGGACGCATGTCTACATCAAACAAAAAGACTGAATGGATTAGGGAAAGATTAACGGGCTCACCTGGAGATGAGTTTGGACCGAAGGTTGAAAGGTTAAAACTTTCCATGGTACAGGTATATATAATCAATCCGTGTGATATAACATAGGTATTTTAAGATGGACAGCCGCAGAAATGTTGAACCATTTGTAGCCTAAATAATCTCACTGATTCAGGGTTGTTACAAAAACAAGCATAAGCTTTCACAAATAAGCTTGCCTTTTTAAAATGAATAATGTATACCCTGCCATATAATGTATACCCTGCCGTTCGCTCATTTGCTGGGTCGCCAAGATATTGAAGAAAGTACGGAAAATGAATAATGCAAAAAACGTTATGCTTGGGACAGGACATGGATGCTGTTATGCGCGAAAGGACCAGGGTGCGTGCCACTGCGTTGTTTCAGCATTTATTTATACCTCAAGTGTTCGTGTTGGTCTATTTCTGCTACTTGTAGACAATTTCTAACCGTTGCGTAAAATTGTTAATCATCATATGGGCACCTGTTGCTTGTGTATGATTTTGTATAATAAAATGTTGGTACCATACCTCAAACAGTGACAAAATATAGATACCAAGCTTTACAACGCATATATTACGACGTATCATTTTTTTTTTCAGAAAATATCACATCGTTTGAAAGGCATGGCATTTACTGTTGCATTACACAATTTGCGTCTTTTTATAAGCTGATTCGCAGGGGCGGATGCAGGGTTTCTGGAAAGGGTTTCAGGTGTGTAAATGAGTTGGGGTCGCTTTGCTGATTTTATCTCAATTTTCTAAAATATCCCATGACAATGAAATAATTTGGTCTCAGTGGAAATTTAAAAATGGGGGGTGGGAGTGGGGGATTCGAGCGAACCCACTGAACCCCTTCTGCATCCGCTACTGGATTCGCCGAATAAGCTGTTGCGGTGGAAATCCTCTCAGTAGACCTCATGGTACTCAGACATTGATTCTTTGCGAATTCTATCTTGTACTATTTAATTATACGCGGTTAGTAACTACCCATTTTTTACAATTCCATACAGGAGATAAACCTTAAAAACCGCGATCTATTTTGGAAAGACAAAAAAGTGACAGTGAGAAAATATAGTTTTTGTACCTAATTGAAAAGCATAGTCGAAATTTCATGAAGACATTTCCATTGCATAAAAACCTCTTAAACATGCTTACACATTGAATTGATGCAGTTCATTGATGTGATGCACAAGATTTAAGCAAGTCTTCTTCTTATGCTGTTTTATTAATGCACATAGAAGGACAGAATACACGTCTATGCCCCACTGAAGTTGTAGTAAGATATGATTAGAAATAAGCATTTTATGGCTATAAGCATTTTCGCGATTAAAGGAGAACTTACGTGTACCAGGAATATCCTATTCTTTAGTTTCTTTCTGTTGGTCTTTTTTTGCTTGATACATGTATACCATATTTTCAACAGATTTTGGTGAATATTTTCGTTGAATTTACAAATTCATTACATTTTTCATTGCATTATCCTCGCTTTGACCGAGGTTTTCAACCTACCCCGAAGGACATTACGAATGTTAATTAATGTATGGGGGGTAAGGGGTGGACGTGTTTAATCCCTATACACATATGGATAAGGTACGTTATTTCGTGGCATAATCACAGGTAGATTTTCTGAAATCTATATTTTATTACCTGGAAAGAAACGCCCTTTCGCATTGCCATCAGAAAATATCCACACCAGTCAGCGTGAGCACAGTCTGACAGGATTTGGGTTACGTTCATCGCTGTACACAGACGAATGTGTTACATGTACCGAACTATAAATATGTATGGAAGCTGAGCTGGGCCAACACTTTACGCACATACATGTTCATGTAAATGAAACTGAGTACTGTTATTCATCGACCCGGCTCAATGTTATTTATATACACGATATAAACATATATAGCCAAAAGGTTGCAGCTTTCAAAGTACATGAGTCTGACTAGCTTTCAGGTGTATCAATACTGTAAATTCGGAAATTTTCGCGAGGGTTTTATTTTCGCGAAACTTCGCATATGCGAAAGTTCGTGAAAATGAAATCCTCGCGAAATCACTCTACCGACTATTGATATAGGTAAATCACGCCCCAGTCGCGAATTTTAAACGTCTCAATTTTGCCTTTTAACGCTATTCTCAAAAATAAAATCCTCGCGAAAACAGACCAGCACATGAGAGTCCGGTACTGTTCGCATACAGGGGCGTAGACAGAGGCCCTATCATGTTGAAGCTCACCAAACTGTTTTTGAGAATTGAGAATATCTGAACCTATAGTAGTTACTTTACTCTTCAGATAGCGAATAATATAGGCGCTGGTCAGACTGTGCAGATGCACAGACTGATCTGCGCCTTTGTTGTTCGCAAGCAACAACGTCGGGGTTTGTCGCGTCGATACCAATATGATGTTGAGGCCCTGGCTTCCTCCTGGTTACACGCCAGACATGTGCGTAAATTGATCTACATTCATACCTTATGTATATGTATGCGAGCACCGAAGTCTCCATATGTTTAAACAGAGAAAAGAATCCTTAGATAATGTCTGAAATATTTAGGCCTTAATTCACCTACCAAACTGAGCACGATATACATGTAAGAGGGTTTAGATGATGGAACAAAGGGAAAGTAAGAAATAGGGCAAAGATCAGGAATCGATACAATCAAGTACCCCACCTGACCCAGGATACCAATGGGATAGTAACAAACTCACAAAGCCTTCTTAACTGAATTACGACGAAAGTCTTGACCAGACGATAACGGATGCACAGGGTGTTACATGTGTGTGCCCTAATTGCAGGTACATTCTGGAAGAGACGCGTACGGTTTTTTGTTATTATTTATTTGATATATCTTATATTTTCTTAAATCAATGCAGATCCGCTTCCGTAGGGCCGATCGACCAGAATTACTGTCATAAAATGCTAGACTTAAAAGTGTACAGTGCACGGAATTTACAAAATATGAAGCATTTCAAACTCTGCACAGGTTTGAATCTTTGGCCATGTGCAACATTGCACAGGTTTGAAACTTTGACCATGTGCAACTTTGCATAGGTTTGAAACTTTGACCATGTGCAACTTTGCATAGGTTTGAAATTTTGACCATGTGCAACTTTGCACACGAATGAAACTTTGACCATGTGCAACTTTGCATAGGTTTGAAACTTTGACCATGTGCAACTTTGCACAGGTTTGAACCTTTGACCATGTGCAACTTTGCACAGGTTTGAAACTTTGACCATGTGCAACTTTGCACTGGTTTGAAACTTTGACCATGTGCAACGCTGCACAGGTTTGAAACTTTGACCATGTGCAACGCTGCACAGGTTTGAAACTTTGACCATGTGTAACGTTGCACAGGTTTGAAACTTTGACCATGTGTAACGTTGCACAGGTTTGAAACTTTGACCATGTGCATTTTTGCACAGGTTTGAATTTTTGACCATTTTCTTCAATTGTGACAGCAAGATAGAACTGCCCCTTTCTCCCATGTCGTGCTTTTAAAGAATAAACCATTGCTATAAACCGTTATTGGGTTTATATCCAACGCAAGTAGTAATGTCTTTAAAGTTTTACAGCGTAATGTTTTGTTCTGTTGTCGCTTTTCATTTTTGTTAATTCAGGCGACATCGGGTGAAAAAAAGTCCTGTAACATATTTATATATGGAGGAAAAGCAAAAGCGTGCACAGTCTGATCAGAACATTCGTTAATTTCTGGGAAGATGTATGGGTATCATACATGTATGATATTTTCTGAAAGAGTAAGATAGATATGCACGCTTGCACATGGTTTGCATATTCAAGGTAGCATTTCACGTAACCACGCGCATGCATTCGCCTAATTTCGCTTGCAAAAGCAATTAAGCTGTATTATTCACAAACGATTAATAATTGCAATATGTATTCCCACACAGTACGACACAAGATCTTTGGTTTGGAACTCTTCGTGAACCATTTGGTGTGTTCTGTGCCAAGCGTTGTACTACATATCTGTCAAGTGAACAACACGAATACAACGCAAAAGCAAGGATTTCTAAGGACAAATGAGCCGCGACATGAGATTTCCAACAATGTTGTATGTGCGACAAGCAAAGCCTCAGATCAGCCTGCGCCTACGCGCAGTCTGATCAGAGCCTTTGCTAGTCGCTTCAATATTTTATGACTGTTAAGCTACTGACTGAATACCTTTTGAGGTTTCTAAGATTAAAAGGAGGCTGCACAGGCTCGTCTGAGTCCATTCATGTCAAAATGCCACATTGTTGGAAATCACGTGTCATGGCTCATTAATGTGATATGAAGCCGAGTTTCTAGAAGCTAGGAACCCATTTGATTGGGATCAATCATTTCGCTGTATTTTTCATCAGGTGTAGTTGTAGATGAAACAGTTAATGTAGACACTGCAAAAGAGATAGCAGAAAGTATTCTGAAATCCATGGAAAATAAAAGTGTAGAAGATTTCATCTTCAAGAAGAAGTCTCAAGCAGCCACACTCACTTGCAAGACACAGGTACAAATTGATAACGATTCAGTGGCAGTTGATCCACAACTACGGTTTCAAAGATTGATCTCTTATTCTGTTCTATAATTATAGGGAAGTGATCACTATTATTAGGTCTTCACATACCGACCAATCAAAATCAAGAAACAATGATGGATGACAGAGGGAGAGATCAATAGATGTAAAGACTTCGTACTTGGGGAAAGATATGTATAACATTTATCATTCATAATAATATTTCGTTCATTTTGATCAAATTTTCAATGAGTTCACCTCTGGAAACCATTGTTTTTACCACCCCAGAGGATGTTATGACCCTTGAAGTAACTTAATATGATATACAGAAAAGGAAGTTGTTGCAGTAAATTGTCCAAGTGATGGGAATTAAGAGTACAATGATGGAGGGGTATAAGCAGAACATATGGTTAGTTCTCTATCAAGAGTGACAGAAACAACAATCGCTTGAAGATCTGTTAGTAAATCAATCTTTCTTTGTTACAAATATTGAGGCACCACCAGAAGGTCTCAAACAATCAGTGTGAATACGGTTAAAGATATTTTAAAAAATAAATGTGATGTTATCATCTGGTGTAAGAAAGATTTCTTAATCCACATTAGTAAATATATCCAAACGGTGTCTTGATCCACATCTGAACTAAGGGTGCGGTTGGCGCTGTTAAACCGGTTTAAGCCCTCCAGTAAAATATTTTTACTGGCCGTTCCAAGGCGGTACTTCTTTTGTGGATCGTTCGTGTTATTTCTGTCATGTGTTTGTTATGCTTTTGTGCGCGTCTGTTTATTGTTGCCTTGAGGTCACCTGCTGGGAAAGGGCTGACCTCTAGGCTCTCGTTTGTGATGTCTAATTGTGAGTTTGTTACTTTCCCATGGGTATCCTGGGTCAGGTGTAGTACTTGATTGTATCGATTCCTTATCTTTGCCCTCTCTCTTAATTTTGAAAACTAAATACAGATGGTTTCTTTTCAAAAAGCAATAGAGATACTTCATTATTATTAGGTTTCAAACCTCAACAATTCCATTGTATAATTCTATATTTAAAATCCATACTTCAAAATGATATTAAAAGGGGTAAAACCATAATGGTTAGATTGAAACCCTCCGTTTTTTATGTTATTGGTAGTCGTGGTAATGTGCCTTTAGGGAGTTGGTCACAGGAAGAAGAGTCTATGAATACAACAGAATCCTCTTCCATGCCAACCTCCTAATCATCTTTATGCAACACAGAAAATGGATTGTGCTGAGCTTTTTCTGCTTGTTCTTTTTCTTCCAATTATTTTTGCTGTTTTTTCTTTTGCGAATAACTGTCGTCTTTCTTCTTTTTGTTGTTGTTTAATTCTGTCATTCGCTTATTTTTTTTCTTCCTCTCCTACTCCTTCTTCACCATTTCAAGGATTTGCCCGTTTAAGTGCTGGCCTTAAACGAGGAGATGAAGTACTTTTTTCTGGTTTTCCCTTAGCTTTTCTGAGAGGTTTTCTGCTGCTGTTTGATTTGTATAATTTGTGATGATGTCATCTTTTTGTGTTCCCTTTTCTTCTGTTTTTGTGGATTTGTTGCAAGTGCTATGCTTAACTGCACTTGCAAAGTTTTCGCTGCATAAATAGTTAGTGAGTATGATCAGGAAATACCATAATCACAAACAGCAGACTACCACTAGGCACCGCGAGGAAGAGCCCCTCAACCATCACGAGACACCAGGAAGACTAATTAAGCAAAGCAATCAGCTCTCTCTTCCCCATCAAGATGATTGCAATACAAGAATGGACATAAAGTAACGTACAACAAAACATAGAACAATTACAGACTCCCACAATGGGAGTAACAATAAACAAAAAGTCAACAACAACAACAACAACAACAACAGAACCACCGCCTTAGAACGGACAGCAGCTTAAGCCACCGGGGGGCTTAAATGCATTTTACTGGTACCAAATCTTCGCCCTAGATTCTGCTGTTGTTGAAGTACAAGAAATGTTCAGCTCGCATGGAGGCCATCTAACTAATGCAATGTATCATCATGGAAAACACTCTAATTAAATTAACACTCCATGATGAAACAAAGAAAAGGGCTCATGACTCACAGATAGTCAGAGCTAAAGAAAACCTCAAGTTGAGCCACGGTGGGTCCAGCTACAGATAAGCATCAGACACCAACCCACCGATTAAAGCTTTACGTCAGAGCCGTCATAGAGTCTGAGGCCTGACCCACCGTCGTGCAATTAAAGAGGAAACCATAGCTATAAACCGTGATTGGGTTTAAAACTAGGCATGCAGACTGTCGCATGATATCCAAATTATATCCAACCCTTATTTAACGTTTTACTATCTTTTTGAATTGATCACTAAAATTAGGTTTTCCAACAATACGTTTGAATTTATAGACTAAATCACCATAAAATATAGGTTCTGATATGCCTTGTTGCAGAAGAGATTTTAACCCAATGTTGTATTTAACAATCAACTCTGAGTGTCTGTAGCAGAATTTAGAAGGCTTTTCGAATTTTATGATATCTATAACCTTGTTTTAATAATTTAGCAGTAAAAAATAAGTTTCTGTTGTTGAAGTCATCATCATTAGAGCACACTCTAGCAAAACGAATAAGCTGAGAAATATATATACCATAGGAAGGAGAGCGAGGAACATCTCCATCAAGAAATGGGAAATTTACTATTTCAAAATTAAAATCATCCCGTTAATCATAAATTTTAGAAGAAACTATGTCATTTGTTATTGACAAGTTCAAGTCCAAAATTGGAGCTTCAGTATCATAAGAATTCGCCTTACTTAATTGAAGTTCAGTTGGATATATCTGACCTACCATATGTTCAAAATAAGGATTATCAATATTAAGTAAGTCATCTAAATATCTGGAGGTAGAGTTAAAAGCTTCAATAATATCAGCTTGATTATTGTCTGACAGAGACAACATAAAGCCTTTCTCATAACAAAACAAAAACAAATCTGCAACAAGAGGAGCACAATTAGTACCCATTGGAATACCGACAATTTGTCTATATAATTTTGAGCCAAATCTTATAAATATATTGTCCAAAAGATAATGGAGCGCATCACACATTTTCTGACATGACCACAATTTATATCGTTTAGGTTGTTCAGAAGTAAAAAAAAAGGCATTTTTATCATTACAAGCCAAATAAAGTGAGCCCTCTCTGTCAAATGTTTGTTCAATTAATTCTGTTAGTTTTTCTTTTATTAGATTATAAGAATGTTCTGATTGTTTACGAGCTTCTGGGAACGAGATATTCTGTTCACATTTTATCTTGAGTATCCTCTTCTCTTTCTCCCACGTTGAACATTGCTTAGAGTTGGCAGGGTGGTCGCTAGAGCAGTTTGCACATTTAGCTGGTCTTTGACACTGTCCAGATGGGAATGAACAGGCATACCACAGTTGGCGCATACAGCTTGTCTGCTACACTTGTGTTCGTCGTGACCAAACGGTTGCCATTGATAACACCTCAGTGAGTTAGGAATGTATATATCACCTTCTGCCTGAATGAAACAAATTTTAACTGTTGATGGTAAGACTGATGTACTGAAAGTAAATACAAATGTGTTGGTTGGTTTCAAGGCATTATACGAAAACAATAGTTCTATGAACATCAGTAGCTCTCTGTCCCTTCATGGACTCCATAATATGTGCATTAGTCTGCATGTTTAGGGGAGGAAATCGAATAATACCCTTGGAGACTTCTAAGGAAGAATTAGTAGTCACTGTACATTTGAGTTCACAGAATTTCTTCATTTTAAGAAGGGTTTTCTCATGCAATTCCTTGGCACATTGTAAAAGTAAGTCACCAGATCTTAGATTCTTAATACATTTTGGCTCGCCTTGTCTTTTAATGAGGAATGGAGAAAGAGAAGAAATGATGTCCTCATGTTCTAGTTTTACCGCAAGAAAAGTAAGAAAGGGGGCAGAGATCAGGAATCCATACAGTCAAGCTCCACACCTGACCAAGGATACCACATGGGAAAGTAACAAAAACACAATTAAACATCACAAACAAGTGCCAAGAGGTAAGCCCTCTCCCAGGCAGCAATGATTAGACGCGAAAGCATGACAAACACAAGATATAAATAACAGAAATTATCCACAAAAGAAGTACAGATCAGTAAAGAACGGTCAGTAAAAATATTTTACTGGAGGGCTTAAGCCTGTTTCATGGCGCCGACTATACCCTTATTTCTGATGTGGACCAGGACACATTTGAGAAAGTGACAAAACACCCAAAAACACAACACACACGAAGCCAAGAGGTCAGCCCTTTCCCAACAGGTGCCAATCAGGAATATTTTATAATAAAAAAAATATAAGATAATGGACACGTGGTTGGCATCAGAATCATACTATAGAATGAAGATATAATAAGAATATATTTTTTTTTTACATTTTTAGCTTCCTGGGGCTTATCAAGATATTAGAGACACTGAGCCAATACCCCCACTCCGCCTACCCTGTCAAAGAGACCAAGATACGTGGTGAGTCATACAGAATGTTAAACGCCCATATTCTGCATGCTCTCATTCTCTAGACTATCCCTATTGAGTTACAGTAAAAGCAACCTACAGCAAACGGGTAAGACCCTACTCTTAGCTGTTCACAAACGGGGACAAGTATCACAATCAATATCGTCCGCTAATGTGAAGTGTGTCCCAGAGACCACGGCAAGGTCACTTCGGGGAAGCGGCGCTAAAAGTCTAAATGGTCAAAGTCTTTAAAAACAATATTCAAACAGCGAAAACTGGCGAGTCTGCGCATTTGCGCCGAGCCTTGGCTGCCCATCCTATTAACTTATGGAGTATTGGCTCAAATGTAGATTGTCCAGAAAGCGAAAGCAGAAGAATGTGTCAACACTGATGTTGGGAAACGTTATGACAGCATGTGCTAGAAAGCGTGAGAAATTGTCTTTGGTGTTGTGATTGATTTGACATGCTCACTCAGTCTGTCTTACTCAAGGGACTATTGATACACTGAATATACATATTGTCAACTAATTACCTAGAAATACAGACATCAAAAGTGGCATCACACCGCAGACCGACAAATTATTCTGATGTCTAAAATAACAGTTAACATGCCTTTCGATTCCATATTATAACTTAGCCCTACTGTACATGAAGAGTTGTTGAAAATGAGCATATAAAAGATCAGCACTGTCGAAAAACCATTGGGTGGTCAAACAGGCTATAAGCCAACTCTTCAGCCTTGATTCTTTATTTAAATCAGGAGTAAGAACTGTCTGTGATTCTCAATCAGGAACCTATGCCAGTGGATGCCTAATTGAGTCTAAATGATTTCGAAGCCTCTTGTTTTCATCTAGTGTAGGAGCAGTCTGATCTGGGTCCTCACTGTTTGCCTCTGTACTTAAATAAGTCAAAGTCGGGGAACCGACGTCGTATATCTGGATTTTGTATACTGATAGTCAAAAAAGTGCTTGCTTTGTATAACGCATAGGCAAAGTTAAGCAAACTTTCATAGCATAGAAATTGTGATTTTTTCCCTTTTACCAATCAGTTTAAACGTGTGTTTTGGTCTTCAAAAGAATCGTCTCATTTTAAAAATATCCATTTAGTTAGCCACAAGATATGTTTTGGTTGAGAAACAACAAAATTAATTTTCCATTACACAATCTTATCTGGAGGTCGGGTATGAGAGGCCAATTTACAATAATACACTATCGAGTATAGTATGGGCAGCCAACTTCGCACCAGTATAGTCCTGTGTCTTAAACAAATATTATGCGATTACATTTCTGCATTGCAAACGGAGACAGATAGGGGCATTATGGTTATAATCATAGATATTTACATTCTCAATGTAGCTGCCTTAGATGAAACCATAATTCCTAGCTGCTTGCATTTCTCGATGCAAAACATTGAGCAGTCACGTGGTCTAGGTCGCGCCTCTAGGTGGAGTAACGTCAACGTCAACCAATAGCTTTCTTTGTTAATCAACATTTGCGCGACGTCATTCACGTATCGCCAAGACGTTATGTACAGGACTTTCGTTCGCTGGCTGTTCCAACAGCTCCGTTAAAATTAAAATATTTCATTTTTCAAGGATTACCAGCGAATTTGGGTGGAAGATAATTAAGTATGTTTGATTAATAATATAAAATGTAAATATAAGGATTGAAATTCAGATTTTTAGCTTGCACTGGATGATGCAAAACATTAGCGTTTTAATGTCTCCGAGAAGCCCTTCGGGCTTCACAGACATTAAAAAGCCTAATGTTTTGCATCATCCAGTGCAAGCTAAAAATCTGCATTTCAATCCTTAATTAAAACGATTTTTTTTTCATCTTTATGTTACCACTGTTAAGTGAAACTATTGTTTTTAGCAGGAAAAAAAGGGTCTCTACAATGACCCTCTATATTAAAGCTGTTATAAATATGGAAGATAAATGTCCTTTAAATCTTGATAATTCCATTTATGAGCATTTTTTTTTTCTCCATAGTATTTAACAACAAACCAGTTGATATGGACTAAATTACTAAGAATAATTTTTTCGTGGTTTCATATTGTTACTTTTAAGCTACCTTCTCTAGTTTTTCATAGAAAATAAAATAGTCTTAAATTACGCCCCAAATATCTGTCTAACTGTATGCAGTGTTTAAGCGCATATAATTTATATTTTATTTATTTATGAATATTGACCGCTTCAGTGGAAGGATAAAATGGAATATGTAAGTACGCAAATATTTATGAGATGTGTATAAATAATTTTTAAATACATTCCTGTACAATAAATGCAGTTTTAATGACTTTTGAAGCAAAGAAATCTATAGATTTAATCTCAAAATCGGGTGTCCTTTTCTATATGCTTAAAAATCAATACGCAATATTCTTAAATGACAACCACTGCATCTGGGGTCTAACCGGATGTCGGTGTATTATATAAACCCTATTTTTTTCAGTCCTGATCTTTTTGATATATGACATATTGAAAAATAACATTTTCACATGTTCTTGCTGGGATTCCGTAGACAATAGACTGCTTTGGCATTGTGCAAGTCAATCGAGTCTGCTATACAGTGGTTTCAGAAACAAAACAATAGAATTACCTTTGTAACCATACAAAATCCAGTTTTATACCTTACGGGTGCAAGGGTGAGCATTTTTTCTACCTTAGTTTTCTCCAACTATCAATAATGTTCGCAAATATTTGCAGCAGACGACTTCAGCAGACGACATTTTCAGACGCACTTTTGTCGGCGCATCAAGGCTTTGGATACCTTTGACTTAGAGCTGAACCTCTACTATGAGACTGGTATAATTGAAAAGCATGCCTTCGAACAACGGCGACAATAACAATAAGCATGCTCAGATTTTCTAAAGCGTGTAAATAAATATTAGCACTGATTTCGATTCGTCATGTGAACTATTGTGTTTATATCTGAAAATATGTCTGCCTATAAAAGTCGTTTCAAAATTCAATAATGGAAATGCTATGAGACCAGTACAAGATAATTTTATACTTATCGCATTGGCGCAAAAGCATTCTCTAAAAATATATGCTGACGTATTGAGCAGGACCAGAGATCTAAAACTCTGGTCCGAGGTTTCATCAACACACATGCTCTGTGTATGTGATCATCGAATGCTTTGAGACTTGGTTACCCGACAATGCGATAAGTATCTGAATCATATGTACTTATCCATTACTACCATGCAACTACCAGCTTAGCAAAAGCATAGTTCATGGAATCAAATTTGGTAATATAGCTGTCATGTAAATATAAACAATTTGCCATATAGTGAGTGACAGGTATTTTAATACTGATAGGCAGTTTGAGATGTTTAAGGAAAGCCAATGGACATCATGTTTGTTTAGTGTATATTTCAAAATAGGTTTCCTTAATTTCAGTACCATATGTTGTTGGTACACATTGTAATTGCCTCATAGTCATAGAGGCAATTCCAATGTGCACCTACAACATATGTCCATTTAAAGCTGCATAGTCTGTAACTTTTGATCTTTTAATTTTTGAAATAAAATTTCTATTTTTCAAGAATACAGTAAAAGTACTCCAATTCAGGTAAATATTTCACCATTTTTGTAAATCTTAACAAAATAACACCATCAAAACAACAGCATTTATGTTAAAAATCAACTGTCTAGAATTAATGGAGGGACGTAAATAATTACCAATAAGAGAAAAAACACCTCTTTTAATTAGATAATTCACTTTTCCTTGCAGTTTTCAGCTGTACTGACCATATTTATTGTGAAAATATAACTTAAATCTATTTTTACAAATGATTTAAAAAGAAAATATTTTTTTTTTCGAAAAATGTTCATAGTTACAGACCTAGTCTCTTTAATAAATGAGCGTTTTTACCATAAAACAGGTTTTTCACAAACTTTTCAACTACTTTTTATGTTTTAGTGTAATGAGCATGTAGAAATGAACAAGTTTTTGTGTAGTTTGGCATTCACCTGAATGATAATAATAGATATCCAATTCTGGATTATTGACAGCTATTCTTTAGATGGTTCATTAGAATCAAATACTAACTTGGTAGTTGCCTGGTTGTAATTGTTTGATGTCCGAGGTCATAATGAGAACATAACTAGACAAATGTTATAAAACACGTCAAATCCACATAAATTCATTATGTGTCCATCCAACCTTAAAGTCCGAGGTGGCAGCTTGAATGAATCGACAAAAAACAGCGAAAAATTCAATGGTTCACGCCATATGTGTCAGAACTCCATTAAGAGCCGCAATTAGTAAAACAGTAGGGGGGATTTATGTATTGACGGAAAAATATCTCCAGGAAAAATATTGCAAGCTTTTATCTCCTGTTTCTTAAATATCCCATAAAAATGAAATAATTTGATCTCATTGAGACCAAATTATTTCGTTTTTATAGGATATTTAAAAAAAATCGTTTTCATAGGATAAATAAAAACAGAGGGCAGGGAGCGGGTTCGAGCAAACCAACGTCTGGATCCGCCACTGGGCTACTGGACAAAACTCTTCTTTGATATGATCTCTCCTCTTGATTGTAACTCAGATAGCCCGTCAGAGAGATACAAAATATTAGAAAATAGGACGTTAAGAAGATCAAATAAGTTTTTTTGTATTCCAGTTAAACCTTGAAAATTCGAACTTCGATTTTTCGAAATACTCGTGAATTCGGAATAAATTTGGGAAAGAATGGATTTGGAGAATATGAGCTATCCATGATCTATTTTAGATCTTAGATAACATAGGTTTTGGGCGCGTAAAAGCGCCCAAAACGTCTGTTTGATGGAGAAAAAACAACTGAAAAAATGGGGGGATTGTATATTTTTATGTCTTCTACCTATAATATGAAATTCTGATAAATCGAAATAAATCTCTAGTCCCTACGAGATTCGACTGTATAATAAAATTATCAGTTAGACGGGGGCCAGTCTAAGGTCGCCGTTCACCCTATATGACTAATAAACATTTAAGTATGACTAAAATAGGAATCACGTACCAATGACGAGTCAGAGTCACATGACAGGAAAACCTATCTTGCGTAAGATTAAAACCACGCCCACTCAGCTTCAGCCTGTTGTATGCAACTTGAGAACTTTGCTAAAGCAATTTTAGTCATTTTACTTTCTTATTTTATGTGTTAATCAGCAGGCTAATCAACTCCTTTGTTATTCGCATTATAACAAGGTTTTCCCCTGACACAAGTATCAAATAAATATAATTTGTGTTTGTTTCCATCGCATTAACAGAATAGAATAGAAGAAAACAACATATGGTAATTCACATCAGCAGTTTAAAACGAACCATAAACTGATGATGCTAGTTTTTTGTTTGTCTACTCATATGATATCGATGTAATAGTAATAATATGTCTCCTCTAAATGGCGTCAAGGACTATCTATACAAAGGGACAGGAAACATTGTATTAATTTTGCTGATGATAAGAATTTTGCTGTAGGAACAGTACCATACTTGCAGACATTGTAAGAAAGAGATAATGAACTTCTTTAAAAGTGAATTTTTAGGAATAGAAATAATAATAAATTATGTATGAAGCTTTAAAACACCCAGTACATAAAGTAGCCTTTCAGCTTCAAAACCATTTAATTTTTCAAAACGATACATTGTGCATTTCTCTGGTTTATCACATCGATAGTCGGTATGAGCGCCAGTGCTCCTAAATACACACATTGGGTGCATATTACAATATAATAGATACACATATCAAGTTACAATGATGCTAGATGTTTAGACTGTGTGGTTCAGCATATGGTGGTAAAGAATAGATAGTAATTCAAAAGTGTCATAAAGTAAAATTTGACATTTATGATAAATTGTAAATTAACACTTTGTGTTCGACTTTTGTGTGAGTAAAGTGGCCGGTGGTCAGTAATGCAAATACATGAACATGTAACCACTTATAGGAACTGATTACCTGCTTTTCCATTACTGACCACTTGTAAACCAGGAACCAGCAATTGATTCGCCTACAACAGTTTTTGAACATATCGTAAAGATTCTTAACCCTTTGTATAGAAATACTCTGATGGCGTGTAGCCGCGGACAATACACGCAATATTAAACCTGTGCATTTTTGCACAGGTTTAATATTGTGAACATGTCCAGAAAATATACATACAACAGTTATATTTCCCTAAAGTTTTATCCTGAAGGACATATCCACATGCTGGCACTAAATCTTAAAAACCTAACACCTTTATCGCACAAATTATTTGCTACTTTGTAAGAAGTACTAAGCTCATCAGTTAGCTTGGTACTCTGCCTCCACGATTTTGTCTTGGGGAACCTTGAAAGATGCAGGGTACCAGACAAGCTCATCGGTGCCCTCCTTGTCTCGCTTGAAATCGGCAACGGTGGATCTAGTTTGGTAACCCGCGTCTATCCAATACCGTGGAGGCAGGATACCAGACTACAGTGGAACAGGAAGGAGTATCTTCACCATGTCATCATGGACTTTCTTGCTGTTCACCGTTTCCGTATTCAATGAAGAAGCAACACTCTTAGTGGTATAGCCAGGGGTGTAGTTGGTCTTAAATTCAAAGGGTCATACATTTATGCAAGTGATCCAAAACAGAGAACATTTACAAAGAGCATATAGAACCAGTTGACACCCCGCAAAACCATTTTTCTCCAAAACTTTTCAAAGGCGAAGCAAGAGATAAACAGGTCTATGGTATAGTAGCTGACGATTATGACATATTGTGAATTATTCTATCAGAACGACTTAAGTTTACTTGAAAAACAGGAATGGTTAATTGATGGAAATCTAACCATTATATATTACCTAACCAACTTTTACATTAAAAGTAATAGTCAAAATAATTGTCATTTTTACGTTTGATCATTACATTATTCATATATTTTATCAATTCTAAGCAATAGATTTTTGTGAAACTTGAATATCATAAACATTATAACGTAATCGGAATTATGGTGAAATTCGAGCAACTTTCATCATATATCTAGAAAGGTAGATATTTCTTGATTACTACTCTTACCCCCTCTTATGCACAATTTCAATTTCGTAACTTTTTATTGCATAACAAGGAATCAATTTACTTTCAACTAACAAAACGTGTTTTTAATATTGTTTTGAAGCTTTCGATCAGTGTAGAAACTAGTTTTGTGAAGATTAACTAATAAAAGCTAAAGGTTTTACTTGACAAATAAATAGTTATTGTTACCCAACCCACTTTTTTTAAATGATTCTCTACACTGGTTCAATGAAAGAGTTCAAAATAGTTCAAACAGTACAGTTGTAAACACACATTTCTATTGTTGATATATAAAGACAACTGCATATGTCATCGAAATATATCAAACTTGTATGAAAATCAAATATTAATTCAATATTTTGGGAACTTTGAAGCATTCTTAAGGCCTATATCAAGAGCATTACTCATATTTGATGCAAAGATTTGATCATTTAAGTTAACAAATGTAAAGCTGTGTCAAACCAAATAAATTGTATATGCTTTTTCTGCAATTTGATCCTTTGAGAGCAAAGTTATTGGAAAGAAAAATTTTGACCCATTTTCTATGTAATTTTTAGCATTAAGGGGCAATAAATCATGTGAAAAACATAGCTGAAGCAACTTTTGAGCTAGAGCTTGACATAGTAATTGTTCAGAACAGCTTTCACCCAATTTAGAAAAAAAGTTTTGAAATGATTGAGCTTTTACTCACTTTACTGCATTTCCCCCATAAAAACAATGGTAAAATAATAATCAGAGACAGTAACTCCTGCTGAAATATGTAAATAGTTTAATTCATCATAATTTGGTCTGACATACCACTTACATATATCTCGGTAAGTTTAAGGTAAATACAATTACAAATATTAAAGTTATAAGGAAAAACGCGTTTAAGCAAGAGTTATGGTTATATTGGCGTCATAAGTGACCTTAAGCCGAACTTTACCATCCCAATCTACTGCATGAGTCCATTGACAATTATGGAGATGTTAGGTGGTATTTTCCATATATTTTTTATTTAAAGATCATATGAAAAGGTTTAAGAAATGAATTGAAATGAAACAATTTATATCATACATATTATGCTGAAAACCGCAGCAAAAATCCAATTATTAAAACAGTTATGCCTATTTGAATTTCAGACGTGGTTTTGGTTTTCCAAAACAGACTTGGAAAACTGAAAATAGATTCTATCCAAAAATGCAGCATTCTATGATGTCATATGAGGATTTTAAAAAGTGGCTTAACTCAATCCGTGTATTCGAAAAGTACATCTTCAGTTTGAAAATGACAATACTTTAATTGCCTAAGTTTCATTTTGTCCAATTAAATGATTTTGGTAAATTTGCGTAGATAAGCCAGAAATTAAGTTTTTAATTTTTGTTTTGAAATTTTAAAAGGTATTTTTCCCTTTCAGACAACAAGTTTTTGGATTATCTTTTTTAATGTTTCAAAATAGGTTAACATAAAAATTGGCAATACTTATTTTTGTATCATTTTAAATAAAAAATGCATCATATATAGTGAATTTAAATTTTTATTTAAATTTGAAATTTAAGCATTAAATTTTAATTAAATAAATTTTAACATACAGAAAACTATATATGCGAGATTAATTTTCGCAGTTTCGCAGAAAAGTATACTAAAGTTTGACAAATTCTTTGCATTTGCAAATATTTAATTTCATTGAAACATTTCAAACCTCACATGACATCACAGAATGATGCATTGTTGTATAGAATCTATTTTCTCAAGTCTGTTTTGGGGAAAAATTTCCAGTCAGAAATTCAGATAGACATAACTTTTGAATCGATAGGAGTTTTTGATGCGGTTTTCAGCAATCTCTTTCTCACAATAACTGCTGTTATCTGAAATGTCTGGTTAAAAACCTTATTTTTACCGATTCAGTTGATCTTTAAAAGAACATTTCTTAAACTGCACAGTTTGTCTAAGTCCCATAAAAAGAGGCGCTCAGCTTGTATGGTTATGCAACTCGATTTTCCCCTCTTGTTGAGCTAGGGCAACATACTGTAGATTCAGAATTTTTCGCGAGTGTTTCATTGTCATGAAACTTCGCGGCTGCGAAGTTTCACGAAAATAAAACCTAGCGAAATGTATAAATCACTCTGTAGGTTAATCATGCTTCAGATTTTTTTTTACTTCGCAAATATGTCCAATAACGCTATTCGCGATAATAAAATTCTCGTTTATATCTAAAACTAAAACGAGCACAAAGTAACGCGCCCTACAGTTAGGACCAAACACAAGAATGACAAAGAATCAATCACATCCACAACCCTCGAAAAACACTTAAAACAGGTCTATGAACCTTGGTAACACGTCTCCTCTCTCTCTCTCTCTCTCTCTCACACACACACACACCATAGTTTCTATCTATTTTCCATCAAAACACATTAATATCAAGCTTTATGTTCTGTTTTATTGTTCCCAACCTGCTATTGTGTAGTTCTGACATATAAATATTCCTTTAGACAAGGACTGAATACAATGCCATTAGAGGAATTTACTAGAGTGTTTACAAACACGTATCCTATGACGTGAACATTTCTAGACAAAAGGCGATTTTTAGACAGAGGACTTGTCGATGTCATAACACACTCATAGTTGTTGTGATCACCCTGAATTTCAAAACATGGTAGATTTGTTTGTGTTAATTAATGCCTAACGTCAAAGTATACGTAATGACTTTTTTCAGCCATGTCGGGACGATTTCCTGTCATTTTCTAAGCAGCGGATATGTAATAGACCATGGCGTGTCCGCCTATCCTATAATCCACCAGCTTTAACTAGTAGATTATCATACGCACAGGTGGACAAATATGGTATAACTATTTTATACCTCTTATATCAATATAGACCTTGCATACCTCGAGATAGGGAGCGCAGTGGCTCAGTGGTAGAGTATTTGACTCGAGACCGAAGGGCCGCGGATTCGAGCCTCACCAGCGTCACAGCGTTGTGTCCTTGAGGAAGAACATTAATCCTAGCTTAGTACTGGTTCAACCCAGGAAGACCCATCCCTTTATAACTGAAAGATTGTTGATGGGACGTAAAGAATCAAATCAAATCAAACAAAGCACACCTCGAGATAATGCGTGCTAAAGTTGGTAAGGGTGGTATAAAGTGTCTTGCTGAAGCACACAACGCAGTGACTCCAGTGACTCTCAAACTAGCAACCCTGCGATCCGTAAACCAACATTATACCAACTGAGCCTCTGCGCGCCAACTAGAAGTTGTTTTTGTGACATACATGTGCTGTGTCCTAGTTATATACTTACATATAAGGGTAGTACTATTGTTATAATAAGACCCTAACTGAAATACTTCTTAAGATAAGTTGGTGACAAGAGCACTAACTTATCATAATCAATCAGGGCCAATTACTGTAATACCTTAATGAAAAATCACGTCATCCTCATTAAATGGTGGACGTTTTGTGTAATAATGGAAAGCATGTTTCTGAGCTGGCTGAACAGACAAACGGAAAGAATAGGTATATTTATAATCACATTTGGAATTGCAATTCTCAATCTGAATTTACAAGTTCTCAATCTGAAATTACAAGTTCTCAATCTGTTATTTCAAAATATGAATCTGTTATTTCAAGATGTAATTCTGAAATTTTAAGACGCTTATCTAAAGTTTCAAGATGTCAATCTGTTATTTAAAGTAGTTTATCTGAACTGTCTAGTTCTCAATCTGAAATTTGAAGTTGTGAGGATGTTATTGCACGACCCTTTGGAGTGCACTATTATGACTGTGTGAGTTTCTCTGTCCACCCGTCCATCTGGTAGCCGTTAGTGAAAATGCTCATAACTGTTGAACCACATGGTATTTTTACTCAAATGTTGCAAACCTATGGATGTCAACATTGTCTTACCACTGGTTTCAAACTATTGATTTGGAATTTCAAGATATAAATCTGTAATTTTAAGATGCGAGACACCAATCTGCAAAATTAAATTTGTGAACTGACAAAACCAAAACTGAAATCAATCTTTGCCCAATTGCTCTAAAGTACCATTTGAGCCACGACATGTGATTTCCGGTTCCCTTCTCTAGACCTATCTAGCAAGCTGGTTTCCATAGCTGTCTGTAGTCTCAAAATGATCTGTTTTTACAAAATAATTCTAGCTGTGCATCATTTTGCGGTCCCATTTATTCGTGATTAAATATTAGAATAGGCTGTGCAGTTTATACGCATCCTTTTTGTTTACGATAAAGATTTGAAGTGGAGCACACAGGGCTATTATTTTTGTTTACTTGCCAACCAGCTAAAGGTTGCAACTGTAGCCGTTAGGGTGTAAACGTGCGTGCGCATCTATTACGTAATAACTTTAGTAGGAACTTTAGTTCGATTCGAAGTGGGCCGGTGACGTTCAAAAGGCCTACATTTATAGCTGTTAAGCATAAACTCACTTGGTTATTCAAATGAGACAGTGGCCAGCCCAGTAGGGAACTTAGACAGGGTGGTACTGGCCTTCAAACTGTAGTGGATGCTATTACAGTATGGAATTGTTCAATGCTGCCGTTCTCTGGACTTTCTTGATGTTTTAGCTAAATGTTATTGCCAGGGATGATGCCGAATTAGAGCACAGGATTCAAGCTGTAGAGGAACTTAAGTTTTTAGGCAGTTTCTCTTATAAGAGTGTGATATCCAATTTAGGTCATTGCTGATTGTGATTCCTAAGTATTTAATTGTTGCAGCAGATTCTACTTTATTTTATGGAGTTTTTTTATGGAATTATTACAGCATTTGTTTTCTTTTTAGATACTCTTGTCACTTCACATTTACCAGGGTTGAATTCCGGTGATTCCAAGTTTGATTCCCATTCTTCCTATTACTCAAGTACTATTTTTTCCAGATTATGTAAGTCATTCTGTAAGGTTTCTGGATCTGACGGAGATTTATTATCAGATGGACTATTGTGCCGTCTGCACATAATCGAATTCTGGTTTCAAGGAGTCGTGCATTTCATTTATATAGACAACACCCTACTACAGACCCTTGTGGGACTCCTGGCATGACATGTACTGATTTGGACTCTTTATCTTTAACAACTACAGATTGAGTTCTATTTAAAGAAATAATTTGATCTAGGAGTCTGGTTTCAGATTTACACCCGTGTTAATGAGCTTGTATATTAAAAGATTGTGATCAACTTTTTATATGTTTCACTGAAGTCCATTATTAATGAGATCTGACTTATTTCCAAAGTGTCAGATATTTCTTTGGTATAGCTTATTTGTTGAGTCTCACAACGGTGTTTGGACCGTAAACAATGTTGAAACAGACTAAGGAGGTTTTAAAGAACCAAAAAGAATCATGTTACATGTAACATCAATTTTAGAAGCTACACAGTATATACAGCAGAAAAAGCGGTCTATATTTTGGGTCTTTTTGTATACAGTGACAATAAAGGTAGTATTCCAGTCATCATGTACAATGCCGAGTGTCAGATTGGTCCTGATTCATGTAATCGTACAACAATGCTGATGTGATGCTGAACTCCTTGAACTGGGATAAATTTCAAGGGTGTCTGCGTGGAAAAATCATGGAACGTTTGAGTTCACGCTCTTAAAATACTACGTTTCTGTCAACATTTTTAAGCCGATCTTGTGCTGTGTCTTTGAACAAGGCAAATCCTTAAAGCTTAAGACTGGGCTGAAGAATGAATCGTTTATTTGGATGTAAATCATCAACCCAAAGAAAAGTAAAACGATGCAGACAATCAGCATTATTGTACTTATCCTTAAATTACAATGTATCAAAGTCCTCTTAAATGTGACGATGTAGAGTGACAGGTATAATACGTTTGTGTAGCGTATTAGATGTGATTTGTGTACTATGCAAATAGTACAAACCGTGCTATTTGCTATACGAGTAAAGGTACAAACCACCCTTGATGGGCGAGTATGCTTTTCCACTGACGGAGTCTGTTGGCTCCCGCTACATTTGTGGCAGATCGGAGATGCATTACCCATGTATTCCAAGGCCATGCCTCGGGTCGAGACTTCCCGGAGAGGAAGGTTGTCTGACGATGTTGTCACAGGTATAACACGTTTGCGTAGTTATTGAAGGCACTATGTGTACTATGCACATGAAAAACCCTGCTTTTTGCGATACGAGTTAAAATAGCCTATATACGTAATAAACCACCATGCATTTCCACTGATGTAGTCCGTTGGCATGTTTGCTCCCACTACAGAGGTATGGCCATGCAGCACAAGCGTACTCTCTGAAACTATGTGCATTTCAGTAGTATCCCTTGATGTCCATAAATATTGTACCGTTCAGCCTAAGCCCTCACCGGTGTCTAATAAGGATATATGTGGCTATTTTAGCAACTACGGTATGTCAGCACCAAATCACGCGGATTATCAAACGTGAGGCATCTTTCAAAACAAGTTCAACGAAACCTTAGAACTGTACCAGTCTGAAGTACATGCTTCAGCCTTCGAGTGCCAGAAATTACTCCGCCAGGGAAAGCATGTGCAAACAAAATAGTCCCTAATCTGAATGCTCCAGGAGCTGTCAGATCAAGGACATTTTGTTCATTTTCTTCAGCGAATAATTTTTTGTTTACTTGGATGCAATTAGGATTAGTCTAGGTCATAATTTTTCGTTTTACGTTTATCCAGCCTTTGGTTTTTTTTTCGTCCTCAAAATGTCCGCTTTTTACGTCTGCTGCATATATTCAAGTGCATTTAAGACTAGTTTTTGTCACGAAAACAAACAATATTAACCCTTATCAGACTGCTCCCAAGGGAGCAGTCTGATCTGAATCCATAATGTTTACAATATAGGCTACCTAAGACCATAGCAGACGAGAGAAGCAGGTGACAAAATTCTTGACTGGCGGGAAAAGGGTTAACTAATTTCAGCAGTCAAAGAGTTACTTCCATAAAAATGATAACTTGTTACTGGAAGCCACAAAAAAGATGAAAGCATGTTGTTTAGGTGTTTGCTGCCTTCTTAATAGGTTATATGAGAAAGCATATTAAGACGCGAGCTTTGAGAATTAACCTATTAAAGCATAGCTTCCCACAACATAGGACATTAACATACAGTGTAGAACCCAATAAGATGCCACAATATGCGGCATCTCATCTGGGTCGTATCGTACTTTTCTGTTAAAAAACGACATTGCACAGCCAAAATAATTTGGAAATGCATCTGAGACCCATATGCCAGACAGATATAATGTTAAAATACAAGAATGGAAGGGTCTATTCAGCAGATATGGAAATATTATAGCGTCAACAAGCTTCTGTAATAATTAATCACGGAGCTCCGCGTTTAAGAACTGATTCCAGAGGTGTTCAGATATTCAATTCGCATAAACGGATTGAACTAGACTGGCTCCAGTCCTTAAAACAATTCTTCATCAATGCGTCATATCATATGCTTGTAGCCAGTCTAACTCTGATGGCTCTGTTATAGCACTATCGGTAAACAGACACTTTGGCAAAAAATGGAAAACCATGCTTCGACAGTCCCTGATAAAATGCAAATTTCTGAGATATTTCATCATTATCTGCTCTTAAAACAATTTATGTGTTGAAATGTCGCATCAGAGTCTCCCTGTTTGCTAAGAAGGGAGAGAAGAAATGTATTATTTTATAGAAATTTTGTCTGGCAACCCCTTAAAATTTCGTACCTATTGTATCAGTATATATGTGTAATCTGTAAGAATGATTAGAAATGTTTCCAGAGGGCACGGATGTCCCTGCCCTTGAAAAATGATATAATATCACAAAGCCAAAAATGAATTTTGATAAACAAATGGCCATGACTCTATTAGCAATGGGATTATATGACTCATTAAGCAATATTTGTCGGCCGGACAACAACGCTACTGTGCGTCAGGTTAATGTGAGGGCGAATGGTTAGTCCTAGGTTTCTGACAAAACAACTTTAATAATTCTGGATCTTCTATACAACGTTTAAAAAGAGGATATTAAATCTACGTGCGCATCCCTTGCAGCCGACACACCTTGTGCAATGCGTTAAGCCCCCTTTAAGCGTTCAAGTCCAGTAAAACTTAGATTTAAGCACCCATAACGTTGCAGATCCTATGTATACGAGCAGGGAAGGCTCTGCTAAAACATTGCTGAGTCTTTGCTGGGCACCAAATAGACTGGCTCCTGTCCTTAAAACAATTTTTCATCAATGAACTTGTAGCTAGTCTTACTGTCATGGCTCTGTTTTAAGCTCCTGTCCTAAAAACATTTTTTCATTAATGTGTCATACCATATACTTGTAGCTAGTCTAACTCTGATGGCTCTGTTTTAAGGACCTTAAAACAGAGCCATCAGAGTTAGACTGGCTACAAGTATATGATATGATACATTGATGAAAAATTGTTTTAAGGGCTGGAGCCAGTCAAGGCACCTACGTAATACTTGAAAGTACCGATATCTCGTAAGCCATAGAAAATAATGTATTTCATGCCCTGAAGATCGATTTTCTCTTTGCAAACAGAGCAGGTCCTTATGAAATACCGCGTTATGCGACATTTCATTTGGGTCTTCACTATTTGCAAAAGTTCTTTCAAGGATTTCTAGTAAAATTGGTAAATAATAAGGAATATTCTTTCGCGTCAATTTCGCCCACAAGTTTAGAGAATTTACGATTAGAAACCATATTAATCTTATAGGCTGTGGTTCATACAATTAAATTAAAGATAAGTTATATCTCTATCATACGTACGTATAGAAATGTATCAATTTTCACATGCTTTAGGAGTGTTATAGAATTCTTGTTTCATCATTTACATCAATATTGACGTCACACAGGCATGTCAGACACGGAAAAGGAGGGTAAGATTTAGTCATACGTGCGTTAAATCATTTAATGGGGGTAGCATACAAAGAAGGCTAAAGAGATAATGCCACCAAAGACATCAGAAACATTAAATGTAAGTTGATTCTTAACGAGGTAGAAGCTCAGCTGCCACCACTTTTGGTGTAAACTAACACTTACTGTAAATTTGGATATTTTCGCGATGGTTTTATTTTCGCGAAACTTCGCATATGCGATGTTTCGTGAAAATAGAACCGTCGCGAAAGGAGAAATCACTATGTCATTTACTGATGTAGGTAAATGATATCCTAGTCGCGAATTGTTAACGTCACAAATGTGTCTTTGACGCTTTTCGCGAAAATAAAATTATCGCGAAAATTTCCGAATTTACAGTACTTCCCTAATAAAAACAACTTGAGCCCAACCTGAAGTGATAATTGTTAAATATTTCTAACTGTTATTGTTGTAGATGTAGCATCATGAGTGTTGGGTTGGGATAGAAAAATCCGGCATAACCCGGCTTGTCAAGCGATGTCAAATGTCAATCCCAAGGGACGGATTTTTCTATCCCATCCTCACACAAATAGTAGGTTCTATCTTGCTTTTTACCAGGGTGTGTGTGTGTGTGCGGGGTGGCAAATAACTAATGCTAAACACTCTAACCATATTGACAGTTTAAACCATTGCAGCCATTTACATGTAAATGATTCTGTACATATACATGTACGCTGTAAATATTTGTGTAAGACGTTTACACAGAAAGAGCTGGCAGCTCAGCTGTCACGTTTTTGGTGGTAACTTACTCTTTTCCCCTTCTACAAAAACTACAAATAAACGATCGTAAAAGTTTAATAAATATTACAAAAATGCTTATTTTACCCGATCAATGTAATTAACCCATATATAAGCCTAGAATTATCTTCCAATATTCTTTTCAAATTCAATGGTGGATAGGAAAGTTGACTCTTAACCTTTGAAAGAACCTTAGAGCTGATTCCATTTATCTTCATTTCAATCTTCATCAGTGATTGGTTTACAGAACAGGTTTAATAAGTACTTCACATGTAACCATACAAGGAACCTGTTGGAAATGAAAATATTTGTTTATGTTCTATTGTGAAGAGATTATGAACATAGATTTGGAAACTACCAACACAATAATTTCTCAAGTATTCAAGTGAGTTGTCAACCTACCCCTAGCCTAACCAAATTTCATTGTCCTATCAACATTTTGCGATAAGTTAAAGAAACACATATTCAAATCTTTTCTATGCTTGCCAATTAACTTCATAATCATTCAATGAATATGAATGGTGAGTTCATAGTTTGACAAGAGGTTTAGAAGAAACTTTCATAATGGTTTGTATGCATCTCTGTCTGATTTAACTGTAAAACAGTTACAGTTTTAAGGCTGTCATCATATTTGGTGTAAAGATGCACTTATACTGTAAATTCGGAAATTTTCGCGAGGGTTTATTTTCGCGAAACTTCGCATATGCGAAGTTTCGTGAAAATAAAATCCTCGCAAAATGGCGAAATCACTCTGTCGTTTTCTGATCTAGGTAAATCATGCCCTTGTCGCGAAATTTTAACATCGCAAATATGTCTTTTGACGCTATTCGCGAAAATAAAATTCTCGCGAAAATTTCTTGATTAACAGTATTTTATTTATTTGTTTCTGTTTCATATTCTGTAAAATGAACAAAATTAAAAAAAAAAACATATGCAGTACATTGACGTATTTATTTAGTCTCTAAAAATGCCTTTTAAAGCTGCATACTCTGTAACTATGAACATTTTTCGAAATTTTTTCTTTTCTTTTTAAATCATTTGTAAAAGTAGAATTAAGCTATGTTTCCACAATAAATATGTTCAGTATCGCTGAAAACTGCATGGAAAAGTGAATTATCTTATCAAATAGGTGTATTTTTCTCTTGTTGGTAATTATTTGCGTCCCTCCAATAATTATAGACCGTTGAATTTTAACATAAACGCAGTTGTTTTGATAGTGATAACTTGTTAAGATTTACGAAAATGGTAAAATGTTTACCTGAATTTGAGTATTTTTACTGTGTTCTTGAAAAAAAACAACATTATTTTTAAAATTAGAAGATCAAAAGTTACAGACTATGCAGCTTTAAGTCCTTGTTTATTTCACGAAATTGAATATTGATTGTCACGAGGGCTCTGTCATTCCTTGTTTCTGATTGAAATGCAAGATAGTTAATCGGCCCTGGATACAATTAAACCATGCACATTATTGCCAGAAAAGAACAATCAAACTGACTAAATATGCACAGTCACAGGTTATCCGCAAGACAATTCGTTTTAATCTAGGATTGTTTATCTTCCAAACTTCTAGACCCCTTTAACAGCCGTGCCAACTAAGATTCACAGTGACGTAATATTGTGTTTACAATTACTAAGTAAAAATAACGTGTACACTCCACTTGATCTAACGCGAATCGATAGATCACTTGTGTATTAATTCTATCCTGTACACAAGTATTCTATCGATTATAAGTCCCTGATAATGTTGTAAACAAAACATTAAGTCACTGTCACTCTTGGCTGGCAGGACAGTACCAGTCACTAAAATAATAAAGCTAGTTTTAAACAAGGAGATTCCGACTTTGAGGTCATAATATGATTTGATACTAAATTTAAGGTATCAGTAGATCTTACAGTTATTGAAAGTGATATCGATTTGAGAATGTACCTTACGTTACTGCCATAAACGATTTGTGTAATAGTAAGTGATAAGTTTGCGAAAAATAATGTTTCATTAATTTAATGTTTTTTTTTTATTTTACAAGGATTCCAAACAGCACAGGGGCTATTAGTTGGTCTCCTTACATACATGATACAATTACAGGACAGAATCCAGGACTAAGATTCGGTTGGTAAAATATATAAGCACCCCACTGTAGCTTCATATGCTCTTTTTCCTTAGGCGGTCATTCTGATTTTCTAGTGTCTAACTTTATTTTCTAATACAATAAAAACCTATCTAAAACTGCCACTCTCAATAAGCATTCTGCAATACTTTCGACCTTCATTAAGCAATTATTTGTCAAAAAGATCTTTATTTTGATTATTTTTTGAGTGACCGTTTTACACAGTTTTACTGTACATACTTCTTTTTTCCGGGGATATCCTTTCATTAATGAGCACCGAAGATTTCTTTAATAAACTGTTTAAAATGGTCGTGGCAGCTCTATTATGCTGTACATGTACCTAACAATCTGAAACCTATGCAATATTTGACACGAGTTTCATATTCTGTTCATTTCAAGCGACTGCAGTTCTTTATCAAATTAACTTTTCTGAACTCTGTCTAGTCTTTATTACTCTGGTTTTATTCAATTGCCTTGTAGTATTGTCATTAAGAGCAATTTGCAATCGGCAAATGATGCTATTCTTTATCGTCACGTTAGATCATCATTTGTGAGAAATTTACGTTTCCAGTTATTACTTTGAAACTTCCTATGACCTTCGTTTGCAATTTCTATCACGAGAATGCTTGCTTTATCGAAAAGAAGCCTTGTATTTTCTCTACGTATAACAAGGTGGTCTATATAAAAGTACATTTTGACTGATTTAAATAGGTTAAAAGATTGATTGAAGGTGGAAAGGTTAATCGAGATAATCACCAACATCTGTCATATGTTTATCTTTCGTACACGTGTTAATTAACTTTAATGACAGATGGCTCGAAAACACCGTCCAGTTGTCGGTTGAATATGATATACTTTTTTCATTAGTATGATAAGGAAAATGACTAAAACATCAAAGGCGTGTATATTTCTAAAATTCAATTTGAAGAATTGAATTCTATAAATTTAGGAAATATACACATCTTCGATATTTTAATTATATTCAAGAATGCATATGCTAAGCGTGTAACGTAAACGATAAATGAGAAATGCTTAAGATATTACCAAACAGATAGAAAATTAAGGGGATGAACCTCAAGATATCCTCAAACAGATAGAGAATGAAGGTGATAAACTTTAAGATACCACCAAACAGATAGAGAATTAATATGATGTCACCACTAATCCCCAAAACACAATACCTAATCAACACCACGAAGTGGAAACTTGTCACCGCTGCAAAACTGTACTATGCAAGTACCCAGAAGCGCATCTGATTCTGCAAGTACAGTCTGGGACCAAAAGTAATTCCACAACAGCAGAAATTTCAAATACTTCAATGAATGTTCGCTATTTAAGAACATTTTATTTTTCCTTCTGGCCTACATACATGTACTGTTATATGGAAATTGCAAGGTCGAAACTTTACCTTAGCTACATACTTTGCGCATATATTATTCAACTTGACAATAAGTGCAAAAGAATGATGATCAAACCATGATGTCAAACAATATTCAGCTTTTGTAAACGTGATATTGCATTAGAGTCTATTGGGAATCAGTTTTGTGGAATTACTTTTATTTCTTCTTTGTGTTTTAGGCTGTTCTATTATCTGTGAAACTGTGGTCTACTACTGTCTGTAGTTAGGCACTACGTAATAGTCATACCTAGGCTTGTCCGCCTGTACGTTGAGATAATCCACGAGCTTTAGCGACATAGTGGTATAACTATTTTATACCACCTGCATCAGTGTAGACCTTGCACATCACGAGCTATTTCGTGCTAAAGTTGGTAAAAGTCACCAGGTATAAATTATGTATAAATTATGTTAAAATAGCTTAAGTTTCATTTTCTGTGATTAGCGATAGTTTGGCAGCATAAACCTGGGTAAGTCTTATTTGTTCATCATTTTGTGTATTTAAACTCTACAGACCACAGTTTAGACCTTCTCAACCCCACAGCAGTTGAAGCTATTCGGAAAGCAGGTCAAAACGTCCTAATGGCAAAGTGCTGTTTAGTAGTTCCTGCCAGAAATAATAAAAGTATCGCCAGTCCGAATAAAGATTTGTCATAAATAACCAAATGCCAAGCATAAATATATTTCAGAGCCGCTCATACATTAAGCTGTCAATCAATATTTGGGTTACTGTATCAAGTACCTGTCATAATGTGACCAAGTGTGTTATTTACCTGACATACCTCTCATCAAAGGCTCTTTACTTTAATTTGTACTTGCTAAAGATACATTGTAAGAGATATGCCAAGATGAGCGTTTCTCAGATCCGAATGTACACAACGAAGGCGTTTCCTACACAAATTTGCAAAATATAAACAACATTTACCGTTACCGTTAAAGCACCACCTCTGTTTGTAGGAAACGTTATTTTGAGGAGAAAAAAATAACAGTTTCTTTTTACTATGAGCTGATGAGGTTGTCATTTCATGTGAACTGTCTGCTGAAGCAGACAATTCACATGAACTATCAACCCTTGTCTGAAAATGATGCACGAAATCAAATATATTGGCGTCCTTGGCACTTTAAGGGTTAGCCCAATACTACATAGCAGGATGTTTCTTAATTCTGATACAGACCGTTGTTTATGCTTTCCATCTGTTTTACCAGAGCTGCTATACTGCTGTCTACAAGTCAGCTAATGAGTTCTTTCATATCTAAGAATGGAAAGTTGTTGAGAAACAGATACATGTATTTCAACAGTGAAATCTGTAGTTTGCCTCCAGCAGTGACCTATACATATATTCTACTGTAGTATAGCCCGTCAAATGGAACACTATCTTTCGGCGATAACATTAAATCTAAAATGCGAATTTTAAATTTAATTTGAAATATATATTTAAACCAAAAAACCCTTATCAAAATATATTTTTGAAGTTTGCATGCGTTTTCATAAATGCTGTGTTAGGATGGCATTTTAACATTCTTAATGTTATAGGCCAAATAATATTCCCCTCTTGTACCTTGGGCGAAACGGATCAATGACTATCAGTTGAACATAAAGACATGTATATACTAATATACGACAATTTATAACAATGCTTCAGTGGTTTTAAATGTAGCTTGCGTTGCCGTTTATCAGCCTAGTCCGTAATGTTTCAGTTATTTCAAACCGTGTCACAAAAATGTTGACCCGAAAGAAAGGACATTATTCGTAGACCTTTAAAAGCAGCTTGGATTGCATCGTAAGCCGCACAAATTGATACCTTCACCAAGATATTCGTCTGCTGTAATCTCTAATGGACATTTTATAGTTGAGCAAATACTGGTATATCTATCCCAGGTGTATTGCACCGTCAGTACAAAAGTGGATACTGAAAAGGTATTTTCATACAAACAAGTTATTTATTTTTACAACATATCGGAGTAGTAAAATTTATTTCATTCTCCGCCAAAATTTAAATCTAGTTAGGGTTTATCTATTTCTATGCGCATGCAAGCTTTCAGTGTGAAGTAACTTGTGTGTAAAATTTTAAAAACGAACAACTGTGTTCCATTTGAGATGCAATAGTACAGTAGTATACGCCACTGCCTCCAGGAACATGTTTGAAGCCCCAGGGTATGCTTCCATAAAACAACTTACAGCAGTGTTGTCTTTCTTAAATAGTAAGTGAGTATGATGAGGAATACCACAATCACAAACTGCAGAAAAACCCATGGCACCTCGAGGAAGACCCAAACAACAATCACGAGTCACCTGGAAGACAAACTAAGCAAAGCAACATGGCCCACTTCGAATCGAACTAAAGTTCCTACTATAGTTCTTACATAATAGTTGCGAACGTTTTCATCCGAACGGCTGAAGTTGGAACTTTAGTTAGCTGCCAAGTGAACAAAGTGAATAGCCTTGCATGCCCACTTTCAATTCTTCATTGCAGACAAAAATGTTGTTCATATACTGAACAGCCAACTCTAGTTAACAATTACGAATAAGTAGGACCGCTAATAGAGCACAGCGAGTATCTATTTTCTAAAACAAATTATTTTGAGGCTACTGACAGATCTTGAACCCATCTTTTTAGATAAGGCTAGAGGATGGAACCAGATAATCTACTAGAGTAACGGTACTCCGACCCACCGTTGATCTCTAGCAGAACTATAGTAGCGACTATCGATATTCGAATCGAACTAGGAACTATAGTTCGATTCAAAGTGTGCCCATCTCTTTCTCTTCCCCATCAAGATACTTGCAAAATTAGAATGGACATAAAGTAACGTACAACAAAACATAGAAAAAATACAGACTCCCACAATGAGAGTAACAATAAACAAAAAGTCAACAACAACAGAACCACCGCCTTAGAACGGACGACATCCTAAGCCACTGGAGGGCTTAAATGCGTTTTACTGTTACCTAATCTTCGCGCTAGATTCTGCAGTTGTTGAAGTGCAAGAAATGTTCAGCTCGGATGGAAGCCTTCTAACTATTGCAGTGTATCATCATGGAGAAACACTCTAATCAAATTAACACACTATGATGAAACAAATAAAAGGGCTCACGACCCACAGATAGTCAGAGCTAAAGAAAACCTAAAGTTGAGCCACGGTGGGCCCAGCTACAGATAAGCATCTGTTTCATCTTCTGTGTCATGTATTTTAGCTCAAAATATGTTCTTAGTATACGTCATGTCCAGTTGTGCTTCATGTTTGTTTGCTTGGGTTGATTCTTTTCGTTCCAGCCAGCAATATTTCAGTAATGTCGTGACATATCTTCCTGGGTGGAACCAGTACTAAGCAGCGGACAAAGTGCTTTGCTCAAGGACTCAACATAGTGACAGCGCTGACGGTGAGGCTCGAACTTGCAACCCTGTGATCCTCAGTCTAACGCCCTTCGCCTCTAACAACTGAGCCACTGCGCACCGCAAAGTGCTTTATGGGTTATAACTAAATATAACAACTCTGTTTACAGCGGAAGGGACTTTCATGGAATATCATCCAAATAATCAAGCAAAATGCTTCTGCGTCTTCCAAATAATCAAGCAAACTATTTCTGCTCCTTCCAAATAATCAAGCAAATCGTTTCTGTTCCTTCCAAATAACCAAGCAAATTATTTCTATTCCTTCCAAAAATCAAGCAAGTTGTCTCTGTTCCTTTCCAAACAATCAATCAAATTGTTTCTGTTCCTTCCAAATAATCAAGTAAATTATTTCTGTTCCCTTCCAAACAATCAAGCAAATTGGTTCTGTTCCTTCCAAATAACCAGGCAAATTGGTTATGTTCCTTCCAAACAATCAAGCAAACTGTTTCTGTTCCTTCCAAATTATCAAGCAATTTGTTTGGGTTCCTTCCAAACAATCAAGCAATATGTTTCTGTTCCTTCTAAATAATCAAGCCAATTGATTATGTTCCTTCCAAATAATCAAGAAAATTATTTATGCTCCCTTCCAAACAATCGAACAAATAGTTTCTGTCCTTTCCAAATAATCAAGCAAATGGTTTGTGCCCCTTCCAAATATTCAAGCAAATTGTTTATGTTCCTTACAAATTGTCAAGCAAATTGTTTCTGTTTCCTTCCAAACAATCAATCATTTTTTTTCTGCTACTTCTAAATAATAAAGCAATTCTTTCTGTTCCTTCCAAACGATCAAGCCAATTGATTGTGTTCCCTTCCTAACATTCAAGCAAATTGTTTCTGTTCCTTCCAAATAATCAGCCAAATTGTTTCGAATCAAGCAAAATATTTCTGTTCCTAATCCAAATAATCAAGCAAATTGTTTCAATTCCATTCAAAACAATAAAGCAAATGTTTCTGTTCCTTCTTAATAATCAAGCAAAATGTTTCTGTTTATTCCAAATAATCAAGCAAATTGTTTTGTTCCCTTCCAAATAATCAACCAAATTGTTTTTTCCCCAAAGAATCAAGCAAAATGATCCTTCAAAATAATCAAATAAACTGTTTCAGTTCCTTCCAAACATTCAAGCACATTGTTTCTTTTCCTTCCAAATAATCAGCCAATTGTTTTCTTTCCCTTCCAAATAATCAAGCAAATTGTTTCAATTCCACTCAAAACAATAAAGCAAATGTTTCTGTTCCTTCTCATTAAGCAAATTGTTTCGCTTCATTCCAAATAATCACGCAAATTCTTTCTGTTCCCTTCCAAACAATCAACCAAAATGTTTCTGTTCATTCTAAATAATCAAACAAATTGATTCTGTTCTCTTCCAAACAATCGAGCAAGTTGTTTCTGTTCCTTCCAAATAATCAAACAAAATGTTTCTGTTCCTTCTAAATAATCAACCAAAATGTTTCTGTTCCTTCTTAATAATCAAGCAAAATGTTTCTGTTTATTCCAAATAATCAAGCAAATTGTTTCTGTTCCCTTCCAAATAATCAACCAAATTGTTTTTCCCCCAAAGAATCAAGCAAAATGATCCTTCAAAATAATCAAATAAACTGTTTCAGTTCCTTCAAAATAATCAAGCAAATTGGTTCTGTTCCCTTCAAAACAATCGAGCAAATTGTTTAGGTTTCCTATAAATAAGCAACCAAATTATTTCTGCTTCTTTTAAGCAAAGCAAATTGTTTCTGTTCCTTCCATACAATCAAGCAACTTGTTTCTGTTCCTTTCAAATAGTCAAGCAATTTGTTTCTGTTCCTTCCAAATAATCAAGCAAATTGATTTTTGGTCCCTTCCAAAGATGAAGCAAATTTTCTGTTCCTTCCAAATAATCAAGTATATTGGTTATGTTCTCTTCCAAACAATCAAGCAAATTGTTTCTGTTCCTTCCAAATAACCAAGCCAATTGTTTCTGATCCTTCAAAATAATCAAGCAAATTCTTTCTGTTCATACTAATGAGAACAGGAAAAAACATTTCGAGATTGTTTGCCTCTTTACAATCATGGTGATATCTAATTGTTAAAACAGCGATCTCTCAAACTCTCCAATTTGGTCCAAACTGGATTTTTCTCTAATTTAAGCGTATTTTAGCGGCCATTTTTGTTACTACAGAAACGGTAAAAAGTAAATTAACACTATACTTCTACACTTGGGATACTTTTAATAAAAAAAATAAAAAAAATTGTCAAAATTGACATCTCAGAAGCAAGTGGGGACCGCCCTGAAAAAATGTGCTTCCTTCTTTCTAAAAGACAGCAACTAACTTGCTTTCAGAAAAACTATGACGGACCGTAGACCAGCTCATGCCACTGAAAAAAGACACACAACACAGAGACAGTCACAAAACTACCAAATAAAGAGCCAATTCACACCATAATTATGATTACTGTCTTTTGACAAACTTCTCAATTCTTTTTGCTTGCGGCGCTCTCGCCGCAAGCATTTCTGTCGGAATAGTGATACCCTCTACCTGGTTTGTCTATTTATATAAACAAACTGTTAGCATAACGGTCGTGTTTATGGGAACAAAACAGTTCAACGACAAGACAACTCACCGACAGCAACTAAAGACAGGGTTCGTACAAAAATGGGAAATGGGAAAACAGAAGTCCAGGACTTTTCCAGGACTATTCCAGGACTTTTCATTTTTCAAGGACTCAATTTCTTCCTAGTTTTAAACCCAATCACAGTTTATAGCTATGGTTTCCTCTTTAATTGCACGACGGTGGGTCAGGCCTCAGACTCTATGACAGCTCTGACGTAAAGCTTTAAACGGTGGGTTGGTGCCTGATGCTTATCTGTAGCTGGACCCACCGTGGCTCAACTTGAGGTTTTCTTTAGCTCTGACTATCTGTGAGTCATGAGCCCTTTTCTTTGTTTCATCATGGAGTGTTAATTTGATTAGAGTGTTTTCCATGATGATACATTGCATTAGTTAGATGGCCTCCATGCGAGCTGAACATTTCTTGTACTTCAACAACAGCAGAATCTAGGGCGAAGATTTGGTACCAGTAAAATGCATTTAAGCCCCCCGGTGGCTTAGGCTGCTGTCCGTTCTAAGGCGGTGGTTCTGTTGTTGTTGACATTTTGTTTGTTGTTACTCCCATTGTGGGAGTCTGTATAATGCCTTCAATGTTTACCGTCGTGAGTTGGCTCCCGGTACCGTTAGTTTAACAGGCGACAGGGCCCAGGGCGACGACAGTAAACATTGGGCTTACAGTAATTGTTCTATGTTTTGTTGTACGTTACTTTATGTCCATTCTAGTATTGCAATCATCTTGATGGGGAAGAGAGAGCTGATTACTTTGCTTAATTTGTCTTCCTGGTGTCTTGTGATGGTTGAGCGGCTCTTCCTCGTGGTGCCACGGGGTTGTCTGCAGTTTGTGATTGTGGTATTTCCTGATCATACTCACTTACTATTTTTGTAAAACACAACGTTTTAAAGTGCACTTTTTCAGTCAGAAGCGGCGAAATGAATAGGCGCACTCCATTTCTTTGATTCTGACACTGGTGATAAAAACCGGGACTACCGCACAAATTGAATAGAATAGAATACGAGTTGCACCTCGCTCTTTGACGTGTATCTAGCGATTTTCATTCAGTTTTTTTGCGGTTTTCACACAGTTTTTAGCGCATCTCATAAATCTGAAAGGAATAGTTGTATTTTTATATTTTTCAAAGACTAATTCATATTTTCAAGGATGATTTGACAAAATTGCAGGACAATTCCAGGAAAAAAGGCACTTTTTTCCAGGACCAAGGCCAAATTTTTCCAGGTCTGTGCGAACCCTGTAAGCGCATATCTCATATTATATGCCATATTAACCCCCAAATTCAATTTGTGGATATATGTTGTGGTCATGGAATGTCGCTCACTGTTTTCATCCACTGTGACCTTGATCTCAGGAGTCAGTTCTTGAAAAAATGCACCCACAGCAGATCGCCTATTTTATTTATGGTAGCATTCCATATTTGGTATGTAGATACATCTTGGACCCTGGAGAGTCACCAAATATTTCCAGGTCACTGTGACCTTGACCTCTGGTTTCTGCTCTAGCAAGGTCGAGCACAGAGCATATCTGTATATAATTTGAGGTAGGAATCCTAAATTTGATGTGAGGATATATGTTGGGATCATGGCGTGTTGCATACACTTCTGGGTCAATTTGACATGCAGCTTGTACATAAGCATGTATAAAAACACTGCAGATTTAGTTTTATAACTTTATTAATCATGCCACGATTGTCCAAACATGAACCATCTGGCACAATTGGAATGATATTGGCCGACTTCGAATAGAACTAAAGTTCCTACTAAAGATCTTACGTTATAGATGTGTGCGTATGTTTACACCTGAATGGCTACCGTTGCTCCCTTTTAATTAGTTGTCATGTAAACAAAGTGAATAGCCCTGTATGTCCCGCCTCAATTCTTCATCATAGACAAAAAGGGGGTGCATAAACTGCACAGACTACTCCAATTAACAATTACGAATAAGAGGGACCGCCAATAGAACACATCAAGGATTTATTTTGTAAAATAAAAACATTTTGACACTATTGATAGATCTTCAACCCATCTTGCTAGATAGGTCTAGAGGAGGGAACCATATAAGCTACTAGAGTAACGGTGCTCTGACCCACTGTTGATCTTTAGTAGGTTCATGACGTCATTATAGTAGCGACTATCGATGTTCGAATTGAACTTTAGTTACTATAGTAGGAACTAAACTTCTATTCGAAGTGGGCCATTATAATAGAGGAGTTTCCCATTATCGGATTTTACCTGTATCACGTGACATCGGCTGGCCAGTCCAGCAATTGGACTACTTCCGGTGTATAAAGCAACATATACTGACTAAAGAACTTCTATATATCGGTTACAATTTTATAGAAATAAAAAACGGCAATTATTAATTGAAGAGTCTGACAAGACTGCGTGTCACTATGGTCATTTATGGTTACATTTGTACACTGTCTTTATTTTGTGCTGGTCCAAATTGCATCCGGTTCTCAGTTCAATGAGTGTCCGGGGGGGGGGGGGCCCTTTGAAACAATAAAATCCTGCGCACGTGTCTTTAGAACTTCGGCACGCGTCGCTTTCTTTGAAGTTGATCAGAAGCCGAGCTAGACGTCTACTTATCTAGCCTGGGTTCCAGTCTGATCATTTTTTCTTTTTTTATTTTTTCCGTTCTTTGGTCAAAAATTAATCGAAATCAATAACGAACAACCGATACCGTTGATGTGGTGTATTTTTATTCTCTTATTTTGTTTAAGAATATAAGCATTAGAAAATATTGCCTGGACCCAGGCTACTACTAATCACATATTTGTAAAAGCCTTTAAAACGCCCACACAATCTTATCCAGCGGGGCTTGAGGCTGAGTCTTAATATACATCCGCGTGTGTGTGTGTGTGTGTGTGTGTGTGTGTGTGTGTGTGTGTGTGTGTGTGTGTGTGTGTGTGTGTGTGTGTGTGTGTGTGTGTGTGTGTGTGTGTGTGTGTGTGTGTGTGTGTGTGTGTGTGTGTGTGTGTGTGTGTGTGTGTGTGTGTGTGTGTGTGTGTGTGTGTGTGTGTGTGTGTGTGTGTGTGTGTGTGTGTGTGTGTGTGTGTGTGCAGGGTAGTTCTACTAGAAAGACCCTGGTGTGTGCGAGCGGCGAAGACTCTCGCGAGTCTGTGTGCTCTTTAGAGTCTGCGCATCCGTACTAGTGGATATTGTTTATATATGGTGAAATTATGGAATTATGAATGGATGTATATTTGATGAGATTTCATCATTTATAGCATATGCTCAGGCTCATCTGAGTTATAGATGTTAGTATAACAGATTCGTTTGTTTTATTAATTGGCATGAGGGAGCGCAGTGGCTCAGTGGAAGAGTGCTTGACTCGAGACCGAGGGGCCGCGGGTTCGAGCCTCACCGGCGTCACTGCGTTGTTGTCCTTGAGCAAGACACATTTATCATAGCTTAGTACTGGTTCAACCCAGGAAGACCCGTCCCTGTTTAACTGAAAGATTGTTGATGGGACGTAAAGAATCAAAACAAACAAGAAATATTTTACACTTATTACATGTATAGAATAAAAAATACGGAAGACTTATAAAAAGGATATGAAAATATAAATATATCTTTTTCGAGAATAAGAAAAGTAGCGGTTCCGTTCGTAAGTTCTTTATAGCTAGACAACAGTGGATTGGAATGTTTGGTGCGTACATTCAGTGGCCAAAAATTGTGAAATGAATATATATTGCTGTTTCGTTGAAACATTTAGATGAAATTAGACATCTATAGAAATTCTACCCGAAATTTCTTCAAGTAACTTAATAATTAAGATTCTGTAAATGTTCCCGAATGACTTACAACGCCAAGCTCTGTAAACAGATACTGTAGAAACACGTTTTAAAGTTTCTATTAAAATTCGGCGTTACAAATGCAATAACAATTTTACCGAGGAGGGATATGAGTTACCCGACATTCCGTTTTGGGCGCATATGCGGTCCCAAATTTCAAAACCTATGCCAGTTTGACGTAACTGATTCTCTACAAATAGGGAACCATTTAAATATTCAACTTCTTTCAACTCGAAGTGCGCGCGGGTTTCAGACATTTCACAGCGAGCTTTCAGTAGTTTGAGCTAAAAGGATTTTGGTTGCAAATAATATTGAATCAAAAAGTTATAATCCTCCTCTTATCTTAAAAAAATGTGCATTTTGAATACACAAAAACAAGCGTTTCGTTGAGATGGTTCTTTTGAGACCCACGAAACATTGCATATTAAAAAATATACCCTATATTCGGAATCCAATGTGTCATATATTCTATTCGACATATATGCGGATGCTTCGATGTACCAGGGTTCGAGCTGTTGAGGTTTTACTATATTGCTGCAACTTCTAAAAAGTAAGAACAGCGTACAAACTTGCTTCGCGATAAATAATACATTTGCTTCTAGTGCGAACATGTCCAAATTATTACTTTTACTCCGATGGTTTTTGGCTAGAATGAGACTTTAGTGAAACAGGCAGATAGTTCCCTATTATTCCCGTTTGGAGATATGTGTTTCCCCGCGGGTCTACACTATCCATAAATTATCCCTTTTGAAAAAGTCCGCATATATGGCGATATATCACCGGATAGATCAAGACATCCTTTCTCGGAAAAGTTCGCATAAAGACACACCGATTTCTGTGTTATTTTTGGACATCCTTGTTGGGAAAGTTAATAAATAGTGTAGACCCGCAGAGAAACACGTCATCTCACCAGGGCCTTCGTCAGCAGCAGCGGAAATAATTGTGGCAATATATGCCGGTACACAAACCACTTGAATAAAAGTCTTCAAGGCTTCGTTCAGGGTAAATTAGATAAATATGAAATAAAATTAACTCTTTTTGTCATCATATATAATTGTGCTACATATAATTGTCATTTTCCTTTTGGTTTGTGTTTTAACCGTCATAAATATAAGTGAAATGCATTCAAAATTAGTAGTAAGTTATTACAGTTTCACATACCGGAAGTAGTCCAATTGTTGGACTGGTCAGCCGATATCACGTGATACAGGTAAAATCCGATAATGGGAAAGGGGTCTATTGCCATCAATAATCTATATAGAATTGCTACCAGTCTGATAATAAAATTGGTCATTAATACATGTAAAATATTGCAATAATATTTCTTTCTTTTCCAAATGGTTATGTGCATTACTCTATAAATGTAATTGTCTGCAGTAGAGTTGTGTGATTATCAGAACTTAGCATCAGCCTATAGACTAGCAACAAATTAGGAATATGTTTTTATGGGAAACATGAAATGACTATTTGAAAAGTTCTAGGCCTTTGGGAAAGGCGATCAACTATACAGCCCCTCAGAGATCGTCATCAGGCTACAGGGACAGTTAAATATTGAGGCAGGTCTGGTTAACCAAAAATGACGACCTGACGTTAAGACGGCATCTTACGTCAAGTGTATCAACGATATTTGCATTGACGATATACGTTCTGGCTGGCTATCATCAGTTCCAGACAAATAATAGGGCTTCGAGGGTAATTTGTATCCAGGTTTTTAATAAAAATATTTTTAAACAATTACTTAAAATCACGTCTGATTCCTAGACAAATTTCAATTTGCAACTTTTGAATCTAAGGGTATTGCTAATCAATAGACTGTTGTCCTAACATTATTTATTATTTTGGCATGAAATTAAAAACATGTTTTGCTTACGTGTTGATGTTCATTGTTGCCAAAACTCAAAAAATTGATACATTGAAAATAAGTAAATTTTATTAATTTCATTTTCTGCGTTTTAAAGTCCTTCAGTGTACGGTGCTAGGTGCGGCTTTAGATAACTGTTTGTGTTTTTCTTTTTCCAAAAGAGTATCTTACCCACCGACTCAATAACTATTGTTAATGTTCGTCTACGACGTGGTTTAAGTGCAGTGTAAACAATAACCAAATTTGGAGGTGTTCCCAACAAGGTGCACATGATGTTTTTCAACTAGGCAAGCCCTCCTTTAAAAAGGAAAATTTATTATTGTTTTAGTGATTAAAGCTTACTGGTGAAATAAACAACATTTCAAATAGTTTTGTATACGCCGGAATATGTAGACTGCAAATTTTATGTTATTGGAGGTTTCAGCATCAAGGAATGCTAAATTGGTACCTTGCGTTGTTGTGTAAGTGACACTAAACACTGGTCAAATGGTCAGTTTCAGATTCTGCAACTACTAATCAAGTTGTTTGACATGTTTTGGGTTTGCCTTAGACTGGCTCCAGTCCTTAAAACAATTTTTCATCAATGTGTCAAAGCATACCTGTAGCCAGTCTAACTAACTCTGATGGCTCTGTTTAAATAAAACAGAGCCATTAGAGCTAGACTGGCTACAAGTATTTGATATGACACATTGCTGAAAAATTGTTTTAAGGACTGGATCCAGTCTAGGTTTGTCTGTTTCAATGATCTTTATAGACAGGTTAAGTGGCATTGTGTAATGGAGCAGGTTGTTTGATATTGAATTTGCTATAATAAGAGATCTGACAGACACAGTACTATGTAATCAGAACAACGAGTTGTCCCTGTGGGTAATACATTATGTTATAAGAAGGACAATCGGTGAAAAGGTGCTTTTAGGCCAAACGGATTCCAGCCCATTTGAAAATATCATTAGTTGCACCGGAGCACCTACCCGTCATATAATCTGGCCCGTCGATCAAACGATGTAAATCCAATTCTCTGATATGGGTCCACACTGACGGCAATAATGTTAGCAAGTTTATACACGCGACCTAAGAAGACGTCATAGTCAGATGTAGTTTAATTTCAAACTGACGCCATAAAGGGTGTGCGTGTGCGTGGCGGGATGGGGGAGGGGGGCTTACAATACCAAGCCTCCCAGAAGAAGTAGGATATACGCGGAGGCTTTTATTGCGCACCAGAATATAATACTATTAGACAAATGCACTAAGGATGATGATACATGTATATTTATCCCATCTTTATTAATTGTGCAAGTTCAGTCCTCATTTTACTTAGTCGTGGCTGGGATAAACTAAATTTATATAATTTTGAATTGATCTTCCTGAAGGAAAATTGTGGAGACTCTAATCGGGGACTATTTACATATAAAAAAAAACAATCAATGCTTATAATATATCCCATCTTTATTAATTGTGCAAATCCAGTCCTCTAATTAGTTGTGGCCTGGATAAACTAAAATTATATAATTTTGAATTGAACTTCCTGAAAGAAAATTATGAAGACTAATCTGGAACTATTAAAATATAAAAACAACAACCAATGCTTATTATATGTTAACTTGTAAAGGTATACAATGTACAGAATCCGAAACTTTTGCAATTTTGCACTTGCTTTTTTATAGTCGGGGAACCAAAGTCGCGTATCGTGCAAAAACACACATTTTTTTTTGCACCCGAAAGGTATACGGCTGGAATTTTGTATACTGATAGTCTAAATAGTGTTTGATATGAAACCACTGTATAGCAATGCGACCAGAATTGCATTTCGCGGAAAAATTCATTTTTTGTATGCCACATAGGTCATGTTAAGCAACCTTTAATAGCATAGAAATTGTGTTTTTTCCCTTATAAATAAGTTAAAGAGTGTGATTTTGGCCTTCAAAAGAACCGTCTCATTTAATAGGTCGATTTAGGTACCCACAACATATGTTTTGGTTGAGAAATAACAAAACTAATTTTCCATTACGTACTCTTATCTGGAGGATGGGTATGAGAAGCCGTTTGACTGTTCGATGATACAATAATACACTATCAAATGCATTTAAAAGTATGGGCAGTCATTTGTGCACCAAAATAATCTTCATAGGGACATTTTCGTCTTTACAAATACAAGGCGGTTACATTTCTGCATCTCAGATGGGGACAGACAGGGTTTTCATGGTGATATGATAATAGTTATACGAGTTTTTTCATATTTATTTTACCACTGTTAAATCAAATTATTGTTTTCAGTAGATAAAAAAAACCCTTGGTCCCTACAACGACCCTCTTTTCAAAGCTGCTGTAAATATGGAAGATAAACTTCCTTTAAACCTTGATAAATTTAATTTATGTGTTAAACTGCTCTTAAGTTGTCTTGATATTTAACTACGCACCAGCTGGCATGGATTAAATTACTAAGTATCAAACTGTCGTCGTTTCATATTTTTACTTTTCAGCTACCTTTTCTAGTTTGCCATAGAAAATAAAATAGATTGTCTTAAATAATGTCCCAAACGTCTGTCTAACTGTATGCAGTGTTTAAACAGATTCAATTTTAAATTCATTTATTTATGTCAAAAATGTGCAATTAAAACCACTTCAGCGGGAGAACAAAAGTGAATAAGTAAGCACACAATTTTTTACGAGATATCCTTCCAAGCGATATATAAATAATTATCAAATACATTTTGGGCAATTTATGCAGTTTTAATGAGATTTAAAGAAAAGAAATCTATAAATTTAATTTTAAAATGGGGATGCCCTAATCTACATGCTTTAAAAATCAATAAGCAGTATTCTTAGATGACTACCACTGCTTTTGAGGTCTACACCGATGTTATATTATTATTTAAAATCAATATTTTTCAATCCTGAACTTTTTTGATAAAAATATATAACATTTTGAAAAATAATATTTTGATATGTTCTTGCTGGGCTTCCGTAGAAAGTTGATTGCTCTGGCGTTATGCAAGTCGATAGAGTCTGCTATACAGTGGTTTCATATACACCATAGAATTACCTTTGCAACCATGCACAATCCAGCTGTATACCTTTCGGGTGCAAGGGTTAGCATTTTTTCTACCTTGGTTCCCCGACTATTATGTACATTTCCTGCAATTGTGAGATTCTGGACATATAATAATGGACCTCGACGCGACACAATCTGTCTTTAGGGTCTCCGACAAAACGGGACTCAAACCAATCTTCTCAGCTACAGAGACTACATGTAGCTAGAAAATTGAAATTTGTTTGTAGCAAGCTTTGATATGATACGAGGATGGGATCAAAAGTAATGCCACTGGCTAATTTTCACCGCAACTGTTGGCGGGAAGATAGAACCCACGCCTTGTATGTGTTCTCCATTCTCTCACCTTTCAATCGATGTTACGTATCAACTGCACATGTAGACACAATATCTCTCGTGAAATTTACTTTTACACAAACCCTACTCATAGGCGGTTAAGCAAAATGGTTGGGAGAAGCGTTTAAAATGAGATCGAAATCAGGGCTGACATTTAGACTCGCGCATTACTTAGCAGAGGTTCAACGGACATTTATGCTGACATATGTACTGTTTATGTTAGTAATTCAATGTCATTTTCCACAGTTAGCAGACAGGTTAGGCGTAGGGTCTGTTACAAGTGCTCCAAAATATTGTAGATCTAAATCTGCAAGTAGTCCAAAGATTGTTATAAAAATTATATAGTAAAATCAGACGCAAACATATACTTCTCAGCAGATTGCGGACATGGTTGGCATTTCAAAAGCATTTGCACTGCGCTTTGGTGAAATATTTTGAAAAAATGAAGAAGGAAAGCACTTGGTGAGCCCCACATTTGCTCAATGAGGAGCAAAAATACACGCATGTTAGGACGGCGCGCAAACTGTTAAAAACGATTTCCAAAATATGATCAGAAATTATGTATGAATGTAGTAACATATTATGAGTCTTGGATGCACTATTTCGAACCGCATCGAAAAATAAGTAATCGAGTATGACTTACCAACATGCAAGGAGACCTTGTATTGCCAAAAGGATTACCAGTGTAAAAAAAGGTTATGTATGCCATATTTTTCACTCATAACGGACTAGCAATACAAGTCTCTATACCCAAAGGCAAGTCAATGAATACAAGGTTTTACAGGAACAAAGTTCTTAGAAAATTTGCCAAATTCTACCAGAAATGTTGACCGAAGATAGGCATCTGTGGTATTTATTTGTAACATGACAATGCCTCAAGTCACAAGGCCGCAAGTGTGGCGTCGCTTTTGGAAAGAACAGGGGGTCTATGTTCTAGAACATTCACCTTATTCCCCTGATCTAGTCCCCTGTGACTTTTTTCTCTTCCCTCGTCTCAAGAAAAAATCTTGCTGGCAGAATTATACCTCCCGCCAAAAGTTAGGTGTCTCCATATTAAACCTCCTTAGAGGTATACCCTAAAAAGACTATGAGAAAGTCTTCAAGGATTGAATTAAAAATTTGAAAATGTGTGTATCTGTGAAGGGGTGGTATTTTTGACAATTTGAAATAAACAAAAATGCAATCCCACCTTTAGTTGTCATTTAACATCATTGGTAGCATTACTTTTGATCCCGCCCTCGTACTTTCCAAAAAGCGAATAACAAAGGCGATGATCAGCCTGCGCTGATGCGCAGGCTGGTCAGCGCCTTTGTTGTTCGCAAACCCCGAAGACAGATTTTCTCGCGTAGAGGTAATCCTGATCGTATCTTTGATTCTACTTAAAGCTGCATAGTCTGTAACTTTTGATCTTCTAATTTTAGAAATAAAGTTTCTATTTTTCAAGAATAAAGTAAAAATACTAAAATTCAGGTAAACATTTTACCATTTTCGTAAATCTTAACAAATTATCACTATCAAAACAACAGCATTTATGTTAAAAATCAACTGTCTAGAATTATTGGAGGGACGTAAATAATTACAAACAAGAGAAAAACACCTATTTTTATAAGATAATTCACTTTTCCGTGCAGTTTTCAGCTGTACTGAACATGTTAATTGTGAAAACATAACTTAATTCTATTTTTACAAATGATTTAAAAAGAAAAGAAAAAAAATCGAAAAATGTTCATAGTTACAGACCTAGTCTCTTTAAGTTTCATTTGTCAGATTTACAGAGGCCAAATAGGTACCAATTCTTAACTTTTTGCTCCCTTCTTACCAACAAATAAATTTGCTATCATGTGAGGCGATGTTTCTCATTGCATATCTATAATATTTAAATTTTAATCCTTTAGGGCAATTCTATAACGCCTACGAGAGTTTTATTCTTACCGCAATGGTGAGCAGGAAAGGCTCTATCGAGCCTGGGCATACGCGCAATCTCGACAAAGTCTTCGCTTCTCGCATACACAAATCGCACACACAAAGTATAGAATGTTGAGCACCACGAACTTCGTAGCTACATTTTTCAGAAGTCGAATATGTGATGTAAATAAACCTTATAATTAATGATAAATGTGTGATATAGGGATAAGATAGTGTGACAATCGTGCTACTATCGTGCCAGCCAAGAGTGACAGCGACGTAACATTTTGCTTACAATTGTTAAGTAAACATTAACTTGTACACACCACTTGAGATAACGCGAATCAATAGATCACTTGTGTATTAATTCTATCCTGCGGATAGGATTAATACAAAAGTGATCTATCGGTTCTAAGTACCTGATAACTATGTAAACAAAACATGACGTCACTGTCACTTTTGGCTGGCATAACAGTAGTTTGCCAAAGTGTGTGACCGTGAATTCAACAAAAACACACATAGGAGTCAACTTATTTTCAAAGCAACTTTGTGTACATGATTAAATGGTGAAAGTTTTGTGTGAAAAGGGCAACCGATATGTTTCAATATGTTAGGGGTTACTTCTAAAGATTTCAGGACGATATTAAGAGGTTTTGATAAGTCACGAAAACTCATGATTTTGTTACAAAATCAGAATATCACATGCATTTTTAAATTTTCATTTAAATATTTATGCAGTCTCACAACAGATAAAGATTTGTCATATTAAATAAAATTTCTCCAAAAAAGTTTGATTGTTTCCGCAGAAAGGTGGTGCTTAACCTTTGACGCCGTCTATAGCTACCTAAATCCGGATTTTAACAGATACAGGCATTATCGCGGATGGTATGAATTCTGTGCTGATTAATCTATTATGACATAAGAGCTGCGCTGATTAATTAATTATCCGTTCTGGCACATCTATACAAACAACTTATAATCATATTAAGTAGTTTATGTAAAACATAGACAAAACTAATCAGACACAACCCTGTACCCTGTATTAGTTTAACTGCGATATTTGACTTACATTGACATTGTATCTGTGAGCTGATCATGTTGATTTTTCTTTCTAGAAAGCACAAAATTTGAGCCGGAATCCAACAAAAGTTACAAGTTGCCATGTGCGCCGCCATCGAAGACTCCGATCAGACTGCGCATCCAAGTCTTCGATAGGTTCTTTATGGATAGCCATGGGGTCAACGTTTATTCAAGCGGAAAATGAAGACTGATTAGTATGTGTGACTGTGCAAGACTGATTCGAATTATCCCTGTACGCACATAATACCGGCTAAATTAAGACACTCATACGGGGTTATTTCTGGTCCAGAATATGGATGGGACATGAAAATGGGCCAATGGCCGATGTCCCATTCATTTGCATGCAAAAAGCAAGATTTCGATGGGCCTTTTGAAGTTTTGATGGGCCATTTGGAAAAAAAAGATGGGCCCAAGAAACCTTAATTCCACCTTACAACAAAATGAACAGCATATTTGTACAGCTTATGGATGGTACCCAGCCAAAAATGAAATCAGAATCACTCTATCACTCAGAGTTTTCTTATAAAATAGTTCGGGCCCATTCCAGAAATATCCCTGCTCGTTTATACTGCTCACAGAGTCCTCTGGAGGTAAATTACTACTAAGTTTTATAGCAGTAATCCCAGACAACGAAATGTGATCACACAGGTTCTTTTGCTGCTTTGCTGATATTTGGGAAGATGCATACTAACATAAGTTTTATGCTGTTGGGAAAGTTAACTCAACTGTGCATCTGAAACAACTGTAAAGCAGTTATGCCAGGCTTGCATTTTCTAAATTCTACCACAGACACTCGGAGTTAATTGTTTAATACAACATTGTTTTAAAAACTCTTCAGTAACCGGGCATATCAGAACCTGTATTTACTGGTGATTTAGTTTATAAATTCAAAAGAATTGTTGGAAAAGCTAATTTTAGTGATCAATTAAAAAAAAGATTAACAAACGTTATAAAAAAAGTTGGATATAACTTGGATATAATGCGACAGTCTACATGCCCGGTTGTAAACCGAGTCATGGTTTATAGCTATGGTTTCCTCATTAATTGCACGACGGTGGGTCAGGCCTCAGACTCAATGCTGGCTCTCACGTAAAGTTTTAATTGGTTGGTTGGTCCTTGATGCTTGGCTGTAGCTGGGGCCACCGTGGCTCAACTTGAGGTTTTCTTTAGCTCTGACGTCTGTGAGTCGTGAGCCCTTTTCTCTGTCTCATCATAGTGTGTTAATTGGGATATATTGTTTCGCTAAGATGATACATTGCAATAGTTAGGAATCCTCCATGCGAGCTTAACATTTTTGGGCTTCAACAACGGCAGAATCTAGGGCAAACATTTGGTACCATTTAAGCCCCTCCCCCCGCCCCCCGGTGGCTTTGGCTACTGTCGTTGATTCGATGTCGATTGTTCCTCCCGTTGTGGGATTCTGTAACTGTTCTATGTTTTGTTGTGCGTTCCTTAATGTCCGTTCTAGTTTTGCAATCATCTTGATGTGGAAGAGAGAGCTGGTAGCTTTTCTTTGTTTGTCTCCCTGGTGTCTCATGATTGGTGGTGGCTCTTCCTAAGGATGCCACGGGTTTATCTGCGGTTTCTGATTATGGTACTTCCTGATCATATTTTTGCATGACGCCACAGCAATTAATTTTCTATGGAATAGTTGCAACAGGACTTGCAAAATTATCATATTCGTAGGCCAGTATATATGCGAGCAGCGAGGGCTCAGAGAAGCCTGTGCTAATGTTATGGATGAATGCAGCTTAGGTCGGGTCGTTATTGATCTTTTTGGAACTCACTTACCAGAGAAGCTCGCTTCTCAAAAAAAGTGAGTATGATCAGGACATACCACAATCATAAAAAGCAGACAAACCCATGGCATCGTGAGGAAGCGCCACACAACAATCATGAGACACCAGGAAGACAAACAAAGCAAAGCAACCTATCTATCTTCCCCATTGAGACGTTTGCAAAACTAGAATGGACACAAAGTAACGCACAACAAAACATAGAACAATTACACAATCCCACAATGAAAGTAACAACCAACAATCATCTAACAATCATCAACAACAGAACCACCGCCTAAGAACGGACAGCAGCCAAAGCAACTGGGGGCTTAAACAAACACTTCTTCGTTTCTTTTCAATAAGTTGGTATACTTGCAGTAGTCTAGTAGCAAAATATGTCTACTTCTAGCCCATTCAGCTCATAACCCTAGCTTATAGCGTACTTACACCAAATGTGCAGTTCATAGACTCAGTTTATGGACTCTACTTACTCATGGTTTTAATTATTCCCAAATTCACAAATTAAACCTCACTGTATTCGTCTTTAAAACTTGAAAAAACAGATCATCATGATATATAAAGTAATAAAGAGGTCAAAGGTCAGAAATCGATACAATCAAGTACCACACCTGACCCAGGATACCAATGGGAAGGTAACAAACTCATAATTAGACATCACAAACGAGAGCCAAGAGGTCAGCCTTGGAATATATTCGTAGTACAACATTAAGTTCAGAGACTTGGGAGTGTAAAATATAGAGAGCTGGTTGCTTTGCTTAATCTGTCCTCCTGGTGTCTCATGATGGTTGAACGGCTCTTCCTCGCGGTGCCACGGGGTTGTCTGCGGTTTGTGATTGTGGTATTTCCTGATCATACTTACTTACTATTTTGGACAAATTTGCTTAAGTCGCCAATTTCTTCAGTTTAATTTAAATGTGAACTTAAGAACAACAGCATATCTTTCTGAAACAAAGAGAGGTTTATTTGTATTAAAGAAATTGGATCTATCACAATTTGCCCATAAATTCTGGTTGACAGCATGACTTCTTTTGGTAATGAGACATTCTTTGAGCCATCAATCATCGTAGTACAACATTAAGTTTAGAGACTTGGGAGTGTAAAATATCTTAAATAGTATCAAGGCCTGTAGTACCATCATATTTTACAAAAAAATACCGTATTTATCCTACAAACCTGTAGCTCGGATACCTAAACAAGTTACTACTCAAAGGCATTTCAAACTCATACAGCTGGCAAAGATATTTATAAAGGCATCCGGTTATTTCTTAGCTGCATCATATTGCATTTGACAGGTTGGAATCTCATACAACCTTTCCTTGCCCAAGCTACAAGTTGGTTGATGTCATTCTGGAGTCTCAACGTGTCCTCCACTTCCTCAATTTCATAATAGCAGGCAAAATCATCGGTGAAAAGCCTTATTTAGGAAACAATATCTATTGAGATGACTTTAATATACATACATGTACAATAATAATAGCAAGGGAGCAAACAAACAGGTCCCCTGTGGGACACCTGACGAATCTGGAGCACAATCTGACTTCACTCCGTTTACAACAACTCGCTGTTGTCCGGAGTACAGGAGGAGTCGATCCATTTCAACATTTCCCACCTATTCCAGACGCTGAAAAGGTTACTTTTAAATAGTTGAAGAAGTGGGGTGTGTTAAAGGCCTTCTCAAAATTCAATTTGAATGTATCTAACTGTCTTTAACTGTCAACAATTTTAGCCCACTCATTTATAACCGTAGCTTCACAACTATGTTTTCCCCTAAAAGCATGTTGCCTTATGTTTACCTAGATGAGTCATAATATTTGAGCACGTACTATGCTCACACATCTTACAAGGCACACAAATGAAGGAAACTGGACGATAATTGCACTCAAGTGTCAGTTTATTTGAAAAGTGGGCAGATATTTGCGAGAGACCATTCCTTTTGGATTCCATATGTGTTGAATTTACAGCTGGAAAACATGAACGAACACTAATGGACCTAACTCAGTTGCTAACTCCTTAAGGACTCCGGGATGAAGCTCATCATGTTCTTAAGCTTTTAATGGGTCCAATTCTTTAAGAAGTTAAGTTACATGTACTCCTTCCTCAGGAACACAGCTGCTATTCATGAAATGGACAAGTCTGTCTAGAAGAGGGACCTGGCTATGTTCGTCTGTGAACTGACTATTAAATTCAGCCTTTTCAAGATCTGACAGGGCAACACCACTTCCGCTCCTTTTTTCAAAGATTGAATACCTTGGGTGTCTTCTTTCTTACCATTGGTAAAACCGATAGAAGTCTTTTGAATATGCCCTTACATCACCAACCAACCAAAGTTATAGCTATCTATATAGTGTTGTGACTCTAAACGTTCCCTGATCTACCTTATAGCGCCGTGATCATGGTACATATAATCAGGATGAGCACTTCACAGTCATAGTTCAACGCCATATCCAGTAAAATATATTTAAGGACAATTTCGGGTATTACCCATGTGTACCATTCCTGCAGCGGGGAAAAAGGGAAAGTTGTCTGGGTCGGACGGACTTTGGAACCAGTGGACCAGGGTCGATTTATTGTAGGGCACCTATTATACATTATTTCTTCTTCTTCTTTTTCAGCTTTATAATGCTGAGTTACTTCCTACAAGAATATGAATTGATATCAATGACAAAATGTACACTCCGTAACGTTTTATATTGAATTATCCTCAATATCTGTGGGGTTGGGGTAGATTTTACCCTCCAAAATGAAACTAAGTCTGATGAACACCATTTTTTATTCTTTTTGTTCTAAAAGGTAAAATAATAATCTATGAATTATAAACAAAACTTTAAGATTTTCACTGTCAGATTTTTTAACACAATTTACTCTAAAAATCGTATACCTATTTTGGGGTAATTACCAAAATATTTCTTTCGGTGTCTTGTCACGGCTTGGGAGGAAAATACATTTTTACATTTTCTAAAAAGCTTGATGTCGTGAGTGATAATAAAAATTAAAATGAAGAAGCTGGGTGGCGATTACAAATAGTTTAGCTTAATATTAAGGACTTGTGTTTGTTTGTTGTTGTTTTTTTTTTCAGAAAATTTGGAAAATGCTGAAAACTTCCATGTGAGATTATGAAAAAATTGAGCCTTGTGACATATCCTTTTTATTTCATAAATTGACAGTCCGTACATAAAACAAACTGTATATAAAGTATTAAAAAGATTTCAATGTGTGAAGTAATTATTCGCAATTGCCCTTAAGAATCCCCACACTGGCTTAGATAACTGTCCGCTTTGAAGTGTTATTACGGTTATGTTGATGTCAGTTCACCTTCTATTATTACTACAATTTCAGTAAGTTATGCTAGCATCTGGCTGTGGGTAATGCTGTTTTGCGTCCTTTTTTAAAGTTAAGTCTCCTCGATGCTGAAAATAGAAAGCTAGTAGGCTGTTCTTAGTTGTGATAAAACTTTTTCATGCTCAACTCTGTAAAATTCATAATGTATAATGCTCTTTAAAACTAAAATACTGAAAAAATGAAGACCTTTAATGCTTTCAATGTCTCAGCGATGTTGTATTTATCATATTCAAATGCCATAAATTGTTGTATTTTAACATTTTATGAACAAGATCAATTTTATGCTCAGTTAAGTTAAGCGATTCCATGAATTAGCTCTCTTTTCATAAGCAAGATGATTTTCACACCTGACAGGACACAATTAATGATTTAACACGGACCAACTATGGGAGCAGCACAAAGAACTACCTGTATATTAACTACTGAACCACCATTTTAGAACGGACAGCATCCACAACAGTATTGTTTCATTTATAGGTTTGCAAGTTTGAATGTTTTTATCTGTAATACTGTACTGTCTAAATACCGGCCTATCTAGTTTCACTTTTGTTTAGTTCAAATTAACTGAAATAATCCATGTCCCCATTACCATTATGAATTGACATTGTTCTCTATCTCTGTTAAAAGTTAAATTTTGGGTTATGATTCAGGCTTCAGCATTGCTTGCTCTGCTCTGTGATCCATTGGATATTACCATATAGGGGATGCAATGACTGTGTCCGTGGTTAATTAGGAGTGTTTTATAGCGCCATTTGGCTCTTTCGGGGGATTTCGGCTGTAAAACAGCTGGGCTGTTTTGATTTAGGCATTCGCCAAATCAATGCCTAGACATGATACCTTTACCTTAAGGTCAGCTATGAAAAATATTTAACATGAATATTCACGATTTTTTATCAAAATAGTAGATATCAATGAAAATGCCTTTTTCAAGGGGTGAACTTACAAATCTAAAAATATCTCAATTGCTAAGTGCCCTAGGGTACCAAATTTAATTTTGAATTAATGTCAAGACAGTATCGTGTTTGCCAAATGATCAAATATGCAAATGATCTTATTAAAGTATTCATGAATATTGATGAAACCATGCGAATTTTGAGAAAAATACTTGAAATTCTACACAATAACTCATATCTCAGCTGTTTATAGCCCTAAAGTAGCAAACATGGTGCTAACTTATTGCCCATTTTCTTAATGCTATTAAATGCAAATTGTCTCGTTTACATATTCATAAATATAAACATAACCACATAAGAATGAAGAGAAAAATCGCTGAAAATTAAAGGGGTGGTATACCTATAATTTACCAATATCTCAGCTGCTAATTGCCCCAGCGTAGCAATCATTATACATAATTTAAGTCAATGTATCACACTTTTACCTAGTGGGCAGATATAAAAAAAGTATCTAATTTGTATAAGATCACAATTAATGAAAACATTATATAAAAATTGATAGCCATATACTTACAAAATTACTCATGTCTCAGTTGGTATATGTCTTAGACTTTTTTGGTACAAAAAATCTTAGATTATGCTGTATTAAATGGTACCAAGAGTGTTACTCTAGGGCAATTGAAAGCTAAGATATGAAACATTTTATTGGTATACCTCTTTAATTTTCCTCTATTTTTCTCTAATTGCTCATGTTTTATCAATAATCATGAGAAATGAGATTTGATGTTTTATGTAGCTGATCATTTAGTAAAAACAGGCTGTGTCTGAGCATTAATTCAAAACCAAGTTTGGTACTATAGGGCACTTAACAACTGAGATATAAGTAATTTTGGACGTACACCCCTTGATTTTTCCGCAATTTTTCGAAACTTATCATTAATTTCTACTGTTTTCATTAAAATCAATGAATATTCATGCAGGTAAGCCTTTGGCAGTTTTATACGTACACCCCTTATTTTTTATTAGATTTCTCTCATTTCTAAAGTTTTCATTAATATTCATGAATGTGGATATTATTTAATTTATATAATTAACCACTAAATAGATATGTCGAGGAGTTAATGTTGTACCAAGTTTAGCACTTTAGGAGGAGTTGCTGCTGATATATGAGTATTTTGTACGTACATCCCATTCTTCAAAGTCGCATAATGGATTGCCATTGAAACCATGCAATTTGATGTAATCAAAACGCATTTATTTTTAGGACAATATTTTTTTTAGCATTTAAGTAGTCTCATTGAACACATTTACACCCATAATAAAATGTCTTATGTGTTCAATGAAGGTCTGATTTTCCCCTGGATACTAGTTTACCCAATGCCCTTTCATTCATTTTTAAGTTTTCGTTAACATTCATGAATTTGCAAATCCGATAGTTTCTTATAGGACAACTGGATGAAAGGACTTATCAAATTGTATCACTGATGATATAAAAACGTGTAACAATGGTAGTTTGATGGTGTTTTTGGGGCTGAAATATGTTTCTTTATGGGGTTTTTTATGATTAAGGTTTTCATTAATATTTAAAAATATGCAAATTAAAAGAGTTACACAACTGACCATAGGAAAAAAGTCATTTGAAAGTTAAGATATGAAACATTTTATTGGTATACCTCTTTAATTTTCCTCTATTTTTCTCTAATTGCTCATGTTTTATCAATAATCATGAGAAATGAGATTTGATGTTTTATGTAGCTGATCAGCTTTAATTTGACACCAATTTTAGTACTCTAGGATAAGTAGAACCTAGATAGGATGTAATTGTAAGCCTACCCCTATTCTCGAGAATAATATAAGGGGTTGTCATGAAAACCACACATTTCCACATTGCCCATACCAAATTCTTTTTTAGGACAACTTCGTTTCGCATTTGGGGGATCCCAATGAACAATTTGGCACAAATGAAAATTGTCTGGGGGTGCAAGGTAATCTAACTTGGATGCCGGGGTATAATGTTTTAAAGTTAAAGAACAGCGATATACGGTACAAAGTAGAAATTTATAGTTTGTGGTAGCCTTTTGTAAAATAAAAAAACAAAAAAAAAAACAATGAAAACGATACTGGACAAATCTTCGTCCAAGATTCTGATGTTACTTAAGAATTGAAAGTTATTTTTCTGCGTTTCACTGAGGTATGAAATGTCGGAAAAATTACATCTAATTTGCATGAAATTAGATGCAATTTAAACGACAATTCATAAGGAGAAACGCAGAAAAATAGCTTTCAATTCTTATAATTACAACTCGTTATTCAATCTCCTAAGTATTCTTTAAACCTATTTTATCTTTTTAATTACGTTCCTGATAATAACGTTTCGCGCATTTAAACTATGACGTGCACTATGGCGTGTACGTAGACGTCACGACGTTCAAAACACAAGATGGCGGCAAGGGTGCAATCACAGGAACTAGTCGCAAACCCTTAGAATAAAAAATAGGCCTATATATTCTTTTATATCTATTTTTAGAGATACACGTATTCATGTTTCTAAAAGTTTGTGACTAGTTCCTGTGGTCGCAATAGACAGCTGATCAGCATGAATACTGTTAATTTAAGCGTCGTATGTAAGTTAATCTTTGCTTTTCCATCTGAAAATATGTGTGTAAGAGTAAAGTAAAGTGTAAGTAGTTGCCGACTGTCCATTTCTCTTCATAGAGGCATCGCACAGAGTATCACAAAAAAGTTCTACAGTGAACGTCCCCGCCCCTTATGAATACGGAGGGAAGTTCATTGAAAAATGAAATGCAGGTCAATACGATCAGATTGCCGTTTTTGACCAATCAGATTAACGGATCTCAATAATATTACAGCACAAACTGGTAGCTCACGAAATCAAATTTGTGATGTAACTGTCATGTAAGCAGATCTGAAGCTATTGTATGGTTTGTGTGTGTACGGGAAGATAATGAACGAGCTTTAGCGAGTGTATTAGTGCTGGTACATAAGAACTTGCTCATTGCACCAGCATGCATTTGCACTTTGAGCATTGTGAGGTGTTTGACGTTAAACATTGGAATTTCCATTATAGGTGCAATAAATATACACAATTTGCCATATAGTGACAGGTATTGTAATACAGATTGGAAGTTTCTGATGTTTAAAGAGGCAAACACAATGAATGGACATAATGCTTGATTAGTAGTAAAAGCAAATTCAAGATAGCTTCAGTATCATTTGCTGTGACAAATTCAATGCGAACTAACAACTTATGTCTTTCACCATAACCCTTTTTTCTTAATTTTCAAACCAGTTTATTGTTCTAATGAAAGGACGTGTAACGGTTTTGTATTACAAATGGCCCACTTTTACAGTAAAAAATCGATTGTAAAGAAATCCCTCCAAAATATTACCAAATGATACTTAAGAGTCTCTAGTTTAATGTCCACAATTTATTTTCTTCATTAAAATGTATTTTTATGATAAACTTTGGGGTTAAATGCATGCCCTATCAACCACACTTAACACTAAGTCTATGGTAAAACCAAACACCCTCGTGTACTTCGTGACTCAATTATATACATGTCCACATGCGGAACCGGATAAAACTATTTCTCATTTTATTGTGCATATAATATTACACCATAAAATGATAACTCTGAGCCGGTTCCGCATGTGGCAAATACTGTAAAAAGACTTTTTCTGCAAATTTTATCCTGAAATGTATTATTCAATTCATACTTATCAAAGCACTGAGAGTACTAAAATCACTGGAGAGACGTAAGATTCCCGAACAAAAATGGAATACAATGTACATATTAGCAAGCTCGTATCAATATTATTTCTTACAAACAGTCCTCGGATATATTGCGTTTGAAAAGCAAATACAACAACATTTCAGTAAATGCGAGTCTTATTTGAGAGAGAGAGAGAGAGAGAGAGAGAGAGAGAGAGAGAGAGAGAGACCAACTGATACATAGATTTCTGGAGACAGTTCTTTGGTACAATCTGCTTTTAAAAAGACAGCTCACCGCCACTTTTGTTCTGACATGGCCCATAGCTTTGAATTAAGATTGTCAAAAATGGCAAATTATGTGATCATTCTTTGAAGCATGAGGAAAAATAATCACTTATTGGTATTTTCAAATTACAGGGCAGACACTGTTTAATATGGCCATACTAGAGTAGTTAGGAATGGAAAATATATAACATTAGATAGAGTTGTCCCCCAACCCACTTAAAGGAGTTATGTGACGCTGGTGATCTTGGAATTAAGGTCAATTTCACCGAATTCTAGTCATTCATTAAGGTCTTCCCAATGAGTTATCTGTGTCAGTTTGGTAAAAATCTGGTCATTGGTTAGGAAGATAGAGTACAGAAAAGCCTTTTTTATATATCCCTGGTGACCTTGTAAATAAGGTTGAGGTCACCAAAATCTTATAATTAGTTTTGGCTGTCCCAGATAAGTATCTGTGCAAGTTTCAATAAAATTCATCTAGCGGTTCATAAGGTAGAGCAAAAAGCTACTTCACAACACAGATACAGGAATCATTTGATATGATTCCAAAATTTTGATAAAACTGTGTCAGTTTAATGGTAATATTATTAAAGTGGGGTTATTTGAACAAAAAGGAGCTGGTGTGATGTATATAAATGCACACTCTCAACATATATTGTAACTGACCCTCAAAACTAACACCTATCTATATTTTTTGAAGTTCGTAACTTCTCATGTACATATATGATGCATATAGGTGGCGCAGATTTTGTCGCAAATAAACCAATGTAATTCTTTGATTTAGTTTTGTTCTTTTCAATTCATTGTTATTTATGCAAGAAAGCATGTATAAAAACAGCCAATGGCCTGAATGCGAACGCCACAAGCATTTTAATCATTATGAGTGTAATGCGCTTTTCATGCTTACATGTGCACAATATCTGTGCTAAACTGTGTGTTTCCTCAACGAATATCGCTCTCGTAAAGTGTTTGCTAAAGTAATGCAGTATATATACCACCACCACTTATCTGCAGATGGTAAACAGTCACTGGTACCAACAAACACATACATTTCATATTCAAGGATCGAAATACTGTACTCTATTTTAGATGTTTATTCACCTTTATCAAAACGCAATGTATTTTGTTCAGACGGTTCCGAAATCCCTGCATTGACGGAAGTTGTCACCCTTGAAATAGATGTCTGCACAACAAATGCTTGAAACATGACTAAGTGTTTTAATGCTCCGCGTCACTGCTCTACGTTACACTTATACAGTGAACCATATTGCAGTCATGGTGTTTCCTCAATTGAACATGTATTATGCAATAAAGATGAAAGGTCTTGCACAATGACACAAAACATATGTTTCTTCGGGATTGTGAACTGCGAACCCTTAGTTACACGTAAGATAATAGGTAAGAAATATAGACCACAGTGCTATCACGACTGTTAGATATCTGAGCTGGGACATGCGTAAAATATGGAGCAGATATGCATTCTGTACATGTAACCTATGACCGCCTGCTTTGACATGGCCTTAAAGTATTCATTTATTCTGCATGTTCATCCACAAAGGTGCACAGTTTTGTGAATTAATCTTATAATCGAATCAGGTGTTTGGAAGATACGCCACAGACACAAATGTCTGACATAAGACGAACTGACAGATGAACAGACAGATATACAACACTCACATGTATCTATTTAATAATTGCGGCTGTGAGCAAAAAAAGTGTTCAAAGCTTCCATTATTATTTCTGTTGCTTTTTAACTATTTATATTCATGTTTCATACTAATCCAGCAAAAAAAGGTTGCGCATGTAATGCCGCGTTTAACATGTTACATGCACGCTTGTGTGCATGTCGTACTGATTATATTGATATGAATAAACCGGAATAGGCTTGTTTGAGCTATTGATTAACTGGAAAAGGCGATAAATTACTAAATATTCAATATATATTACACCTAAAAACAACATATCATCAAGGTAATCGTGAACACAGTATTTAGCCAAGTTTTAGCATAATTTTTAAAAAATGATGGTAGTGTTAGCTCAAATTACGACAAAGACATGACGAGTATAAACATACGCATGTTTGGTATTATATTTGAGGTCAGTTTGCTTGTTGCATCTGTAAAATTATCCACATTCATGGACAAACCTCTGTTTATACACACTAGTGAGAAACTTTAATCTATGTGACTGCATATGCCGTCGTTAATTCAAAAACACGCTCATGTGAAAAGACAAAGATCAAACCACCATATATTCAAATTTCAGCCAAATCCATCGTGGGCCAAAAAAACGGCCAAACCGTTACACGTCCTTTGCATGTCGAAATGAACAATATACTTGCCAAGTTTATCTTGAGACGTTTCATTGGAATGAAATGCTAACCTGTTAGTTGCGTGGTGGTATTTACAAGGCAAATGGTAATGTTTCATATCACTCGTGTATCCCTATCTATACGAGTATCTACATAATCCAAATGCGACCACAGAGTTACCTTAGACGTTTTATCTAGAAATTGTTCTCGTAAAATTCTTTATTACATTTAAGCAATACAATAAAAGTGCAAACAGATAAACAATTAACAACTATAATGCGAAAACAGGAAACTGATCAGCTCGATAGTGTGTTTCTCCTATTCCTGAGATTGCTAATTCACTGATTACAGGTATTAAAATATAGGATCTGACAGCAAGTAACTAAGCAGAGATGCAGCTGCAAGCTGAAACCAAATAAACACCTGCACTTCTATAGAATAATTGAAATATAAACAAATTACGTGACAATGAACGATGTCGCAGAAATCGTTAATGGCACATCAGGTAATGAAGACAGTCTCAAACCATACTTTTAAAAGGGTAAGCATGTGTGTCAAGGGCGTTATATCATAATTTTCCTATTGTACCTTTCATTGATATTCTAATGTTTAGCGTAAAGCACAAAGTACAAATATATGCTTGTACAATAAGCAAGTTATTGTTCGGTTTTGCATCTGTACGGGTGATAATCCACTCGCTAAATCTCTTGGCTTATCTTCCCGAACACACACACAAAGTAAGAAAGGGTGCAAAGATCAGGAATCGATACAACCAAGTACCACACCTGACCAAGGATACCAATGAGAAAGTGCCAAACTCACAGTTATACACCAAAACGAGAGCCAAGAGGTCAGCCCTTTCCCAGCAGGTGACCACAAGGCACAAATAAAGAGACGGGCACAAAGACATAACAAACACAAGACAGAAAAAATATAAAAGATCCACAAAAGAAGTACCGCCTTGGAACGGTCAGTAAAATATTTTACTGGAGGGCTTAAACCGGTCTCACGGCGCCAACCTCGCCTTTAATTCAGATGTGGACCAAGACACATAGATATTTGGTTTGCATGAAAGACCCCTAACTTACAATGCATCATCTCCCAGAACAAATAAATCAAGATATAAAAAGGTGGTAAGGCAAAAATAAGGACTCAACAGTAAATAAAACTGTACACCTGAGCAAACAAAATCCAACAGGTAAACCCCGCTGGGCCCAACAAACAGCAAACGCATCAGGCCCCTACCATCTCATCAAAAGATAAGTCTTTAAGTCGGAACCGTCATAGTTTCTGAAGTCCGACCCACTGGCGTGCAATTAAAAAGGAAAGCAAAGTTGCCAACCGTGATTGGATTGAACACCAAGCATGCCGTCTGTTGCAATACATTAATGTTATAGCCAATCTTTTTACCTGCGTCGCTTTAGCGAAAGCAGGTCTAGTAGTGGGTCCACTCCGTCCGTCCGGTCGTCCGTCCGTCTGTCCGTCCGTCCGTCTGTCCGTCCGTCCGAAACACTTTAGGGTACCAAGTTTGTGTAATCTGTAACTCCAAAACTTTTCATTCTTTTTTATTTAAACTTTGCCTAATGATTATACACATATTGAAGATGTGCACCTTCTATTATGTGCACGTTTCATAATTTTTTTCTCATTTTTGAGGGGTGTTGAACTTAGACATTTTTTCCTTCAGCAATGCTTAGGGGGTGCCTAGTTTGTGTAATCTGTAACTCCAAAACTTTTTATTCTTTTTTATTCAAACTTTGCCTAATGATTGTTCACATATTGAAGATGTGCACCTCCTATTTTGTGCACGTTTCATAATTTTTTTCTCATTTTTGAGGGGTGTTGAACTTAGACATTTTTTCCATCAGCAATGCTTAGGGGGTGCCTAGTTTGTGTAATCTGTAACTCCAAAAGTTTTTATTCTTTTTTATTTTAACTTTGCCAAATGATTGTTCACATATTGAAGATGTGCACCTCCTATTTTGTGCACTTTTTATAATTTTTTTCTCATTTTTGAGGGGTGTTGAACTTAGACATTTTTTTCCATCCGCAATGCTTAGGGGGTGCCTAGCTTGTGTAATCTGTAACTCCAACAGTATTCATTCCTTTATATTCAAACTTCACACAATGATTGTTCACACATTGAAGATGTGCACCTCCTATATTGTGCACATTTCATAATTTTTTTCTCATTTTTGACGGGTGTTGAACATAGACATTTTTCTCCATCTGAAATGCTTAGCGGGTGCCTAGTTTGTGTAATCTGTAACTTCAACAGTATCCATCCATTATATTCAAACTTTGCATAATGATTGTTCACACATTGAAAAACTGCACCTTCTATATTGTGAGATTGTTTCATTGTTTTTTCTCATTTTTGATGGGTGTTGAACCTAGATATTTTCCGATCTGTCCGTCCATCCGCAACATTTTAGGGGTGACAAGTTTGTATAATCTGTAACTCCAAAAGTTTTCATTCCTTTTAATTCAAACGTTGCCTTATGATTGTTCACATATTGAAGATGTGCACCTCCTATATTGTGCACGTTTCATAAATTTTATCTCATTTTTGATAGACTTTTTTCCATCTGAAATGCTTACTGTAGATTACTTTGCGAAATTTGGGTGTAATCTGATTTCATTCCTGTTTATTTGAACTTTGCATATCGACTGTTTACACATTGACGATTTGCTCCCGCGACGCAGGTCCAGAGCAGAGTTTGGTCTTGTTATAATAGAAATATATTTTAATGAACTGTGCTGAAAATTATAAGAGCCAACAATCTTCTTCAATTTATACACCAAGTCACCATAGGATTCACGTTCCGAAAGTCCTTGGCGCAAGAGAGATTTAAGTCCAACTTGGAATTTAGATATCAAATCATAGTATCGTCTATAAAATTTAGAAAGGTTTTGCAATGTTTATGATACCTAAAGCCTCGTTTAAGAAGTTTCTGTGTTAACAATTTATTTCGAGTGTTGAAGTCAGTAACAAAGCTCTAGCAAAACGAATGAGTTGAGAGATATAGACTCCATAGGATGAAGAGCGAGGAACATCACCATCTAAAATGGGAATTGACCATTTCAAAATCAAAGTCGTCACGTTTATCACAAATTTTGGTAGAAACAATATCATTAGAAATTGACAAATGCAAGTATAAAATGGGGCTTCTTTATCAGAGGTGTTGGCTTTATTAAGTTGGAGCTCTGGAGGGTATATTTGACTTACCATATTGTCAACATAAACATTATTAATGTTTAAATATCGTCCAAATATTTGGATGTAGTGTTAAATGCATCAATAACATCAGCCTGCTTACCATCAGAAAAGACATCATAAAGTCCCTCTCATAACAAACTGAAATAAAACGGCAACCAGAGGAGCATAATTTGTGCCCATAGGAATCCCAACTACTTGACTATACAGCTTGGTGCCAAATCGAATAAAAAATGTTGTATAACAAAAAGGTCAGCGCTTCACATACATTTTGACATGACCATGCATGATATTTATAGGTTTTTCCAAAGTCGAAAATGCATTTCTGTCATTGCATGCAAGGTAAGGAGAGCATTCTCTCTCTAGAAGGTTCTTTAAAAAAGATCAATAAATTTATATTTAATCAAATTATGAGGTTAAGCAGTGTAAAGAGTTGAAAAATCATAAGTAGACAAACGGGTTGCATTGAAATCTCTAGCATTAAGTTTATCTAAAATTTCAAAATAGATTTTTACCTGATCTCTCATATATCTTTTCACAGTACTTGATAGCAAGATTTTAACAGGTGTAAGACACGAGGTTAACAATTTAGAAAGTTCTGTTGTCGTACAAAACTAGAATTAGCAATAAATCTTGTTTTATAGGGGTTTTTATAGAGTTTTGTTAACCAGTACAACATAGGAACTTTGTCACCGAAAAGTAGGGCTATAAGAAAACCATGCCCATCGACAATCACCCTCTCACTCAAAGAAGGCTGCAGTTTATAGACATTAGTGTCAACAAGCTAACGCTTAAGAGTATTAATATAATACAATAGTCAAACAACTTCAACTTTGTTAGCAGCTTTATCTGCTGGAACTAAAACATAGTTCATACGAAAATCCTGGATGTCCCGTTTAAGATGACGAAAAGAAGATTTAGGTCTATGGGATAAAATATGTGTATTACGAGAGTAAAATGAAATACGAGTATCAATAATTTTAAAAATGTTAGTCTTCCAATCCTTCAAGGCATCAAGTTCAACATTTTCCCGCTTGCACAAACGATTACTAAAGACATTTAAAGAAGCAACGATCTCTCTACGGCCTTTAAGGGAAATGAATATTAGAGGGAAATCAAACCATACAATAACTTGTGCATATTCTACTCAAAAGCATATGCTGTGGGTTCTGATTGCCTACGCAGTCATATTAGAAGTAACTGCAAATGTTGTCGCTGAAAGTGTTGGATGTGTATAACCTACCTCATTCTCTATTAGAAAACGACCTAATCAAACTAAGTAATAGTTATACATGTACCATGGTGTGTCCGAATGTACGTGGAGATAATTTCTTACGTACAGGTGGACAATAATGGTATAAGTATACCACCAACATCAGTGTATACCGTGCATATTACGAGATATTCTGTACTAAAATTGGTAAGGGTGGTATGAGTTATATACAATCGCCAAATTTGAAAAAAGAAACCTGAGCAATTTTGCACATGATATTTTTTTATGTATATTTCCAGCGTGTGTAACAACAAAGTAGAAATAAGTTATTTTAAGCAGTGTATTTACAAGTTATTTTAGCAGTTTATTTTTAAACATGACAGTTCATTCTTGAAAGTAATGGCAGGATGTCTGTACAAATTTCTTCAGAAAAAATCTCAATTCTGACGTGAAACGCAGTCCTCGATGTGAATGTTTCAACGCGATTCTGATGAACCTAAACGGAGAGCTCTCCGTATTTGAAAACCAACTTCAAAATTGTTAAGGGCGCCGTGAGGATCTAAGAGGGTCTAGATGGGGGGGGGTGTCTGGTATTCACTATTTATTAAAATTTAGCCCATTATTCATCTCATTAAAATTTTGGGTTATAAATCAAAATAAGACCAATTATTCATTAAAAGTAAGAAAGGTGGCAAAGAAATCTGATTATTCACTATTCATTAATTTTTCTTCAATTCATTAAAAAAGGATTATTTATTAATTTTTAAGCACCCATTATTCACTATTCATTATTTTTTGGCTAATTATTCACTTTTCATTATAAAAAGGGCCATTATTCACTAATCATTATACCCCATCCAGACCCTCATCTTACATGATCGCTCAAGTATTACTGTGTTTATTAAACGAATTAGGAAAAGAGATTAAAATGCGAGGCTTTCCGAGCATTTTATCTTTCTTTTCGCAGCTAATTGAATAAATTCAATAAAACATGAGCATGAACGTTAAATTCTAACTCTCATATAATATTAAAATAAATTTGAAGTCGCACTTTTTGCGTGAAAATAGTAAGATTGTATCACTATGTACACAACGTTGTTATCATCGTCATTAAGTAACGTTAACCAGTGCAACGTAGGAACCAGTGGGTTATAGATTTTAATACATGTACATGGCGTTATATCACTTCCAGACGCGATAAACATGACAAGGCACATTATTCAATCAAACCTATGGTATATAACTCCTGTAAATTCAACAGTTCATAAGGATACATACTTGTTGGCAAAACTACACATGGTTGCCATTCCAACAAATGCACTTAAGTAATTAACCATATTAACTAAGCAGCTAGACGAGTATAAGAAATAATGAATGCATTTAAAAATTGAGTACATTTCCTCTGTATTTTGATTCAATAAGGTTTGCATTTCCTTCAGAAAACTCAATAAAGAAGTTAGAATCGCAGTCATACTAATTGTACAACTATGTGCAGACAATTTCAATAAAAATGGGGAAAACGAAAGCCTAAATTCAGCCAATGTAGAGAACAGTAAACTTTAAGGTGATAGATGAAAACTTGCAAGTAAAAGCATGCACGGGACAATTGGGTGCAGGAAGACAAATGCTAACGCGTCTTTAATTCTAGAAAATGTCTAGTAAAATTGAAAAAAAAACTGTTCTGGAAAATGTCAAGTGTAAAATCAACTTGATGAAATGCAGGAGGGAAATTCTAGCTTCAAAATTCAAAATATCATGTTTTCAAAACAATGTAGATTTACATAAACTGGCTTCTGAATCTATATCTATTATAAAATTACACCACTGGATTAGTCCACACAGTGAACATAGGACATCTACACTAATAAGGTCGTATACAGTCATACAGTAAAAACATGCGATAGTAACCATGGTTCTTCCTAACGCAGGATGTTGAGTTCCAGATTCCCCAAACCAAACCCTGTCTGGGACCCCCACCCCCCTCCCTCTCGAGAAAAAATAACAGCCAATAAAATAATAACTAATTAGAAATATTGAATTCGGGGTCATTTTAATAAGCAATGCATTTCAATCATTTATCACTTCGCATAATATGTTTGTTAATGAAAAACTGTGAGTAAAAGCTATTCACAGTTTTTCATTAAATCAGTGCAAAAACTATTGACAGTTTTCATTGAATCAGTGCAAAAGCTTTTCACAGTTTTCATTAAATCAGTGCAAAAGCTATTCACAGTTTTCCATGAATCAGTGCAAAAGCTATTCACAGTTTTTTCATTAAATCAGCGCAAAAGCAATTCACAGTTTTTCATTAAATCAGTGCAAAAGCTATTCACAGTTTTTTTCCATTAAATCAGTGCAAAAGCTATTCACAGTTTTTTTCATTAAATCAGTGCAAAAGCTATTCACAATTTTTTCCATTAAATCAGTGCAAAAGCTATTCACAGTTTTTCATTAAATCAGTGCAAAAGCTATTCACAGTTTTCAATGAATCAGTGCAAAAGCTATTCACAGTTTTTTCATTAAATCAGCGCAAAAGCTATTCACAGTTTTTCATTAAATCAGTGCAAAAGCTATTCACAGTTTTTTCCATTAAATCAGTGCAAAAGCTATTCACAGTTTTTTCATTAAATCAGTGCAAAAGCTATTCACAGTTTTTTTTTTCATTAAATCAGTGCAAAAGCTATTCACAGTTTTTCATTAAATCAGTGCAAAAGCTATTCACAGTTTTTCATTAAATCAGTGCAAAAGCTATTCACAGTTTTTCATTAAATCAGTGCAAAAGCTATTTACAGTTTTTCATTAAATCAGTGCAAAAGCTATTCACAGTTTTTTCATTAAATCAGTGCAAAAGCTATTCACAGTTTTTTCCATTCAATCAGTGCAAAAGCTATTCACAGTTTTTTCATTAAATTAGTGCAAAAGCTTTTCACAGTTTGTCATTAAATCAGTACAAAAACTATTAACAGTTTTACATTAAATCACTGCAAATGCTATTCAGAGTCTTCATTAAATCAGTGCAAAAGATGTTCACAGATTTTAATTAAATAGGCCTATACATATATGTAAAGCAAGAGTATAAGATTTTATTTTTTGTTGACAAATTCAAATACCATTCACCCTACATTATCAAATTTGACTGCATTGATTTTATGTGCGAGTCAAAGGAGGATCCTTTATTTATACTTCAGAACCCTAGGCACAGGGAAGTGAGAGCCTGAAAGTCACATGCAGGGTCTCTTAAATCATTATTGAGGAAAACTCAGGTAAGATTTCTACATTAGTATACTGAATATTGAAGTGATAATACGTGCAGTAACTGGTACCCTGTTATCACGATAGATCTAGGCTGAGGGAACCAGACTACTACAAGTATACAAGTGGCTTATTAACACATTTTACTGGTTGTTAAATGGTTCTTGGCACACTACTCAATGCTCCAGATCTAACAACACAAAAGACGTTTATCATATTATCCGTTGACAAGTGGAATGCTACTTTATAATTCAGTTTGTGCTCAGCAAAACAAGCTTATCAAAAATCTATACTTAGAAAGCGTATAAATGTGGGTCACTATCGGCCCACCTGTGAAATACCATTTATTTATTCCGCAGCTTATTCATTTCGCGAGAGTATCTTCTTATGTTAAAAACTTTAAAAACAGACACTGAATATCTCAATAAAAATTCCAAAGGGAATTTAATCACACTAAAACACTATGTTTACTCTGTTTCAAATTTTTGGCCACTTGGCCTTTATCAAGAAACAAATAACTGAATTAATGTTGTAAACTACATCTCCATTGTCTTAGCCAACCAGTAAATATAATTCTAACACACCTCGCCTATAGAGCCAACGGTAACGAACTGTGATATATCGGACAATAATTCACCGCAAAAGTGTGTGATAGCTGACGTCACTGGAAAATGACGTCATTCATGGCGTTAGACGGTGTAACGTCGCTTTTACGCTTGAAAGACGTTACAATTACATGTGAACGTATGCGACGTAGTCTAAGTATTGGCGGGAGTTCTTCATTGCAATGGCGGAAAGTTGGAAGAAGCTGAAGACTTCGAATGTGTTTTCGTCGTTTATTGAGTGTTAGAATCGAAATAGATCAGCTCCAGTGCGTGAATTGTTGAGTAATAATTCACTGTTTGTCGGTAAGTTGTACGAAGATAAATCACTCGCGCTGCGCGCTCGTGATTTGATCTTCTTTACAACTGACCTCCAAACAGTGAATTATTACTCAACAATTCACTGCTGGAGCTGATCTATTTCTTAAATAACGTTATGATATTGTCATGGGCAATACGACGTCACTTCCAGTACGCCAAAACGAAAAGTCCTGATGCATAAGCGCCAAATGACGTCATATCACTTACCAGACAAAATCACATCCCAAATACCTGGACAAATGCATAAACTAAATAAATAAATAATAAAAATATAAATTAATTAAATAATACAAAAATAAATATTTGAAAATGATTATTTAATAATAATAATAATGATAATAATAAAACTAATAATAAAAATAATAATAAACACATCCCAAATACCTATTTATTTTTGTAGTTTACAACATTAATTCTTCAGTTATTTGTTTCTTGATAATGGCCAAGTGGCCGAAAATTTGAAACAGAGTATACATAGTGTTTTTGTTTAAAAACAGAAACCAATTTTTGACTGTTGACTTATTAGAACAAGGTTATAGATAGCATAAACTTCATAGAGTTGATTGTTAATTAAATATTGGTTTACAAACACTTCTGCAACAGGGCATATTGGAGCCTGTATTTTAATGGTAATTTAGTTTATAAATTCAAAAGAATTGTTGGAAAGCCTAACTTTAGTAATAAATTCTGAAAGATATTCAAGCGTTTTTAAAAAATATATCATGCAACAGTATGCATGTCTGGTTGTCAACCAAATCGCGATTATTAGCTATGTTTTTTTCTTTCGTGGCATGACAGTGGGTCAGGGCTCAGACTCACTGATGACCCTGACGCAAAGCGTTCATCCGTTGGTTGTTGTCTGATGTTTGTCTTTTTCCGGGCCCCCTGTGGCTCAACTTGATGTTTTCTTTAGTCTTGACTATCTGTGAGTTGTGAGCCATCTTCTTTGCTTCATAATAGTGTTTTAACTTGATTGTTTCATTGCATAAGTTAGGATGTGATTGTGGTATTCCCTGGCTGCTCTGCACATAATTTGCACACAACACAGGCCAAGAAATAATGGTACTTATCGAATTCGCTTAAAACTTCCTTTTAAATTTATATACATAGCTTTCTAGTGGGCTTGGATGCCAATTTTTGATCTTAAGCTTTACCTTGGTCTTTATCTAATACTATGCGTGTCCATTTTAAGGCGGTGATTCTGTTGTTTATTCATTGAATGCTTTGCTCCCATCATGTCATCATGTGTGGGTTGTCTGTGTTGGGTCATTTGATTTATGATGTGGTTCTTCATGCTTAGTGTCTATTTTTGTTTAACAGTTATCTTGCTTAGCATGCGCGGAGCCAGAAAAAAATTGTCAGAGGAGGCCCAACTCTGATCAACTCTGACGTTTTTATTTTTATTTATTCATTTATTTTGATGAGAGAGAGGATATAAGCGGGCTATCATCGGTCCACCAGAGAAACTCCATTTAAATGGCGTTTCGCTGGCGGGCCAATGGTGGCCTAACATTGAATGCTGGCTTGGTAGCTTTTTTTATTTTTTCAGGGAATCCGGACCAGTATTGCTAAGAAACCCTATAGCTTTGTGATTTTTCAGGATTTTTCTGGATCCGCGCATGCCAAGGAAGAGAGAGAGAGAGAGAGAGAGAGAGAGAGAGAGAGAGAGAGAGAGAGAGAGAGAGAGAGAGAGAGAGAGATGGATACTTCAAGTACTTTTCTTTAATTGTGTTATGGCTGTCTGTGATTGTGGCTTATTCTCAAACTCAGAATAAAGCCCTATGATTGGCTTCTTGATGGCACGTGCCTGGAAGCAGCCAATCATTACGTTTTATTTTGAGTTTGAGAATGTACTTCCGGACCTGGTCATACTCACGTACTTTTTGTTTCTGTGAGCAATGATGGCTCTGGCGAGACAACACTTTTTTGCAGTCGCGTCTGAGTTGTCCCTGCTGGCCTTTGCTTAACCTGCCACTTTGATTTTATGCGTAGTTGAAAATATTTATGCACCATTAATGCCAATCCGCGAACAAAGTAAGATCTGTAAAGCAATTCAATGATATGTATTACTAACGATGCATTCTACTAAGACAACGGTTTAATGAAAAACAGTTTAGATACGACAAGGTCGTTCTGTCTGTCAAAAGGACGTCGCAGAACTGTTCTTTACTATTTTGATTAAACTGCGAATGATTGCAAGAAAGGAATCCCCGTCTGCTTTATTGCTGAGAGAACTAAGATTCTAGGAATATTGCCTTTTTCACGGAAATTAAAGAAGCTGTTCAATCTAATGTTCAGCACATTCAAATAATCACGCCACGGAAAAAAGTCCGTCTTCTGTGGTTATTTGTCATAAAGTTAAAATTTAACTTGCAAAGTCTTTGACCTGCACATTTGAGCTGCGACATGACATTGTGATTTCCAATAATGTGACATTTTGACAAGTGTAGACTCAGACTAGCCTGTGCGTCTTCCTTTTAAGCTTAGAAACTCCAAATGATGCCCAGTTAGTAGCTTAAGAGTAATAGAATATTCAAGCGACTAGCAACGGCTCTGGTCAGACTGCGCATATGAACAGGCTGATCTGGGCCTTTGCTTGTCGCACGTACCACATTGTTGGAAATATCATGTCGCGGCTCATTTATTGTTCACATATGACAAAACTGGTTCAGTCGCATGGTTGCCATTTTAAATGATTCTCTTATAATTGCATGCCATCAAAGAACTGCAATAGATGTCAAAGGGATTACAAAGATCGTGTCTCTGTTGGTCCTTGCTTTAATATGTTGTCACCATATTTTGAAAAGTACTGCAAATGCATGACCCAAAACTGAAAAATGTCTTTGTGCATCATTTTCAGTATCAATCCATCTGTAACTCAGAAACAACTTGGATTTACTAACAAATCTACTAATTACCTTATGTTTAATACGGGTCATTCATATTATTGTTAGTTGATAACAGAAATCTTCAATGCGATTTTATTTTCTCTGATATTGAAAGGTATCGACATCTTTCCTAATTTTCGAAAAAAATAAGATATGATATTTCATGAGAATTATCTGCAAGCAGACAATTCTCATGAAATATCATGTCTTATTTGTTATTTTTGATAAAGCAGCAAAATTTGAAATTGTAGTCTGCTGCAAATTATAGGCCTCGCTTTAAGGGTTAACTTCACTCATAAAGTACATACAAATACGTCACTCGAATAATAAAAATCACTTAAAAATGCCATCTGAGTGACGCAGGACCTAAACCATTTGATACGAGGTAAGATAGCTTTGTTCTGTTCACGTTTTGATTATCCATCAGGAATGAGCCCTGAAAACATAACCTGGACGTATTTATGAGATCCCATCATAAGTTTGAAAACTGGCATATCCACTGACACACGTTGCTTCCCAGAGCGCATTAAGAATATTTTCATTGGCAAAGTTCATATTCAAAATACAGAGTTGTTTTGTGTATGGCGCTTTAGTTACCTGATTTCAAGACTTTTTTGTAGATGCAATATAACAATATTTGACACCTCCAAAGCGCCCGTTTGACAACAGCGCCACCATCAGAGTATCTCTACCAAAAAGGAAAGCAATTTTCGTCCAATTCGCCTTATTCAAACGACGAAATTAAAAAGTTTCTCTGCGATAAATAATATATTCAACATCAGTGAAAAGTTACCAGTAAATCACATAGGACAATATTTAGTCCATTCTGAACGAAGAACGGCGGATACTTCAACACTCAATTTTATCGCATAGAGCCCAATGCATCACCACAATGGAAAACGGTATCCATCACACCCTAATGCATTATAATCATTCCTTGATGGATCCCGGTAGTTTTCATTGCACTGTATAGGAAAATGCAAAGTTTTGGTACTACCTTAAAGTTTGATCCTCATTTTTGGCGTTTAATGAGATGACCTAACCATTTTGGTGGCGTTTTCAATGAAACTGTCTAGGGCATGTCCTGACATGTTGTCTTCTGAAAATGATGATTTCAAATTCTTAAAAACTGCTAAAAACATAAAATGCACGTGCATCACGTGCACCATAGTTACAGGGCTCGTGTAATTGTTTTATCTCCCCAAACCAGCTTTTCGTTGTATTGACCAGAAACATGAACGTAACAGTAGCCAAAGAGCTGTATTATATATTTTCTGAAATATCAAAATTTCGATACTGGTAACTTTTCATTGACACTGAGTATATATCTACATGTTTACATTTATGAAAGTGCGGTCTTGTACAGAATTTTTTTTTTTAAATGAATAATACGTAAAACATAAATGGGTTATACGTAATTACAGATAATGAGGGATCAATAAACTAGCCTGACAACATTTTTCTGACAACATTTTAGTCACTGATGGTCTTTGATGTACTTCATTGATGTTATAATGGCCTTAATGGCTGTTGATGTCGGCTATATGGATAAACATTAATTTTATGTTGATACAAGAATAAGCCCGTTAAAGGCATAAACCCTTAATGTACCGGTTTTCACAGAAAAGCAGATAAATATGTGGATTAGACTAATTTTAATGACTCGTGGCTCTCAGACACATTGTTCTCTTTATGGCTAGGAAAAGTGGCAAGAATATAGCCAAAGCTAGATGTTTGTTTTGTGGTGGTAATGTGATACTTTTTTCATAAGGCAATATGGGAAAACAAGCTCTAATTAGCCATGCAATGGACAAAAACCATCAACAGAAAATACAATCTGTTTTAAGCGGCCACTCAAAAATAGACAAAGCAATGGTCTGAAAGAAGCTTAATGAAGGTTGAAAGTATTGCAGAATGCTCTCTTAGAGCATTCTGCAATACTTTTGACCTGCATTATCGATAATCGGTCTTGAAAACTAATTTTGGTCTTCTTTTTGAGTGGCCGCTTAAGACAGGTTTTACTGTAAATATAAATGAATATGTAAAGAAAGGGCATGCTGCATTCAGAATATATCAACCAGAAAGTCAGGCAGCACCAGAAGCAGATGATGCAATGACTCTGAACATTCCTGAGCCACATCCACAGGTGTCAGGTACAACTAAAGACAGAAGTCCAGCTACAACATCAGTCCTACAGATGACATAAACCATCTGACAGGTGTCATGTACAATTAAAGACAGAAGTCAAGCTACAACATCAGTACTACAGATGACAGATAAATCATCTGACAGGTGTCATGTACATCTAAAGACAGAAGTCAAGCTACAACATCAGTACTACAGATGACAGATAAATCATCTGACAGGTGTCAGGTCCATCTAAAGACAGAAGTCAGGATACAACATCAGTCCTAAATCAGATGTACTTAATGCTGAAGTAATGTGGGCGTTGAAGACTTTAATATCCCATTATTCACAGAGAAGTAGTGAGGACACTGATAAATTTATTAAAAACGTGTTTCCTGATAGTCAGAAAGCCAAAAAGTTTCAGTGTAGAATAATTTACCATGTTTTGGGCTTGCTATTCTCAAAACTAAAAGAAGTAAGTAAGGGTGCAAAGATCAGGAATCAATACAATCAAGTTCCACACCTGACCCAGGATACCAATGGGAAAGTGACAAACTCACAGCAGACACCAAAAACGAGAGCCAAGAGTCAGCCCTTTCCCAGCAGGTGACAAGAAGCATATATAAACAGACGCGAAAAAGACATAGCAAACACAAGACAGAACAAAAACATAAAAGATCCACAAAAGAAGTACCGCCTTGGAACGGTCAGTTAAATATTTTACTGGAGGGCTTAAACCGGTTTAACGGCGCCAACCTCACCCTTAATTCAGATGTGGATCAAGACACATAGATATTTGGTTTGCATGAAAGACCCCTAACTTATCAATGCATCATCTCTTAAAACATATAAATCAAGATATAACAAGGAGATAAAGCAAAGATAAGGACTCAACAGTACATAAAACTGAATACCGGAGCAAAAGAGCCTGGCACAAACTTTGTGATCTCATTTGACGAGTAGTTGAATAAGGTTTTACAACAAGACCAGATGTATATGATAGGATTTTGGTATAAGACAACTCAAAGAAGTATATCTAGACACTTAGACTCACAGTTCATTGGACACACAAGAGCAGCAGAACTATTGAATAACTTCTCAATTGGTCTGGTAGGGTTACATTCAGCTAATCTGGATGGATCAGGTACTTAACTGGAAGTTTTATGATCATTTGTTAGAGGAAATGCTGCAGAAAGGTCCAAACAGAAACAAAGAGGTTGCAGATTCAAACCTCACTGCAGGATCTAGGTAGCTTCTTTGACCAAGACACTCTATCCTCTGCAAAGTACTAGTTCAACCCAGGAAGAACGGCCCTGTAATAACTGGAACATTGTTGACTTTGACGTAAAGAATTTAAACAAACAAACAAAAGCTTGGGTAAGCCCAAAGAAGTGGATGCAGGATTTGATTCAAAAGTGCTAGAATAGTAAGGCCAAAAAGAAAATAAGTGTGTTTCGGGTAACTGGTCTGAAAATTTTAGGTAGGGTAGGCACACGTTTTTTTCTAGAAAAAATACAGTTTTATGCATTTTGAAAGGCATTTCGCCTTTCAAAATGCATAAAATTATTTTTTTCCAGAAAACCTGAAAAAAATTCTAGGTTTCATCAGTTAATTAAGGTGGGGTTGGGTTACCCCTAACACAGTTATTTTTTTATCTGGCCTAAGTATATATAATAGTGATAAGGAACAGACAAAAAAATCACAGATTCTTGGCAAATTATGAAAAAGTACAAAGATCAGGAATCGATACAATCAAGTACCACACCCGACCCAGGATACCAATGGGAAATTGGCAACTTCGCAATTAGACAGTCTTAACAGTCAAGAACCAAACTGTCCAAGTTGAAGAAGATATTATTTGGGTGCTAAACAGATCGATTAGCAGAAGAACACAGAACAGCTGCTGAAGAGACTGAAGAAATATTGAATGTCGAAGGATAACTTACAGTAAACTATGATATGAGCCATGACATGTGATTCCCAACAATGTGGCATTTTGACATGTGTAGACTCGGACGAGCCTCTGCAGCCTCTTTTTAAGCTTAGAAACTCCAAATGGTGTTCAGTCAGTAGCTTAACAATCATAAAATACTCATGCGACTAGCAAAGGCTCTGATCAGATTGCGCGTATGCGCAGGCTGATCTGAGGCTGTGCTGGTCGCACATACCACATTGTTGGAAATCTCATGCACTGGCTCATATGTATTTTGTTAGCAAGTGAATTTATATTTGCATTAGGTTTAATATCATTTTTATTTTGATGATGAGAGCCAGATATGATTTGGGAGTTTCCTACAATACATACATGTACACTAGTAACATTCATTGGTTGTTATGGTTTTCTTTTTTATTTTTCAGAGCCTCAAAATCTGCACTACTTAGTAGATATTTTGGTCACTTACGATCATATTAGCACAAAAATGCCAAAAGTTAAAAATAAATGTGGATATGACAGGCATGTGATATCCTTAAAATGTATAATCATGCTAAAAACTAGCCGTTGGGGTATTATGAGGCCCATTTTCGCGCAGAAAGTGGTGGTTGAAACTGAACAGATCAGCTCAGAAGGACAGGTTTTGAATATGAAAATTTTGTGTAGGACATTCTGGTTGCAATATATTTAATATTAATGAAAGGTCTTATCCATTGGAATATTAAACTATTTAAAACAACACAAAGTAATGTTTATCATGTTCTCTTTCAGAGTAGCTCTCTGTTTTTTTGTTGATGTTTTTGCTTTGTTTCATAGATTAATCTCTCATGAAAAAAAGAATGTACATTTTAATATTTCTAGTCATAAAGTCAATCATAACATTTGAATTGCTGTCAGAATTTTTAAATAGTGGGTGGAACAGATGGCTTTGAGGTGGGAGAGGAAGCCGTTAATCGCGGTAATAGGTCAAGGAAAAATTAATTTAGTTCAGCGTAAAGTTAGGGAACTTTATTCCAGACTAAAGGTGGACATCCTGTGAAGACTGGTGCGGAAGAGAGAGTCGGTTGCTTTGCTTTAACTGTCTTCCTGATATCGCGTGACAGTCAGTGCATAGATCTAGATAAGGACATTTTATGAGCGTAAAATTGTTATTATGTTCTTACCTATGTTTTGGGTGCTCAAAATAACCGTCTCATTGAGACGGTTCTTTTAAGTACCCACAAATTATGTTTTGGATTAGAAATAAAGAAAATAGTTTTCCATTACGCACTCTTATCTGGAGGCCTGTCAATGTTCTGTGGCTCTTCTTCGCGGTGCCCTTGTTTGGTCTGCGGTGTGTGATTGTGGTGCTTCCTGATCATACTCGTGCACTTGCTTTTTTGCTCTTTTCTTAGTTTTCTCGTCAATGGTCCTTCAATTTCGATAAGGCAGTGCAGAACAAAATGTTGTGCTGCCAAACATCCCATCATGCTGTGCACTGCCTGTCAAAACAAAACAATATTCAACATATGAAAGGAACTGGCATTTGTGGCCTGCAGTCTCTGAAGATAAATTAACAAAGGAAGCAATAAGACTGAAATATTCAAGTGGGCATAGATCATGTATACTGGTTAACTCTTCGAGTGTCAGGACCGCATTACTCAGTCAGTAAAAGCAAGCGCAAACAAAATAGTTCCAGATCAGACTGCTCCAAGGGAGCAGGAGCAGTCTGATCAGGGACTTTTTTTGCTTTCTCAATAAAATATTTTGGGGTTGCTAGAAATGATTTGTCCAGATGATGCAGTTGTTTATACTATTATTATGGCAATTCAGCGCTTTAGGAATTAATGACTTACAGTCAATATTTCAAACGCTAACTTGGTACAAAAGCATTACGCTTAGCTATTTTTATCTTTCAGTCTCCCCGTCGTATCTTCATAAATTTATATAGATCTTTGTACAATTGATCAAGAGTAACAATCCAAATATTGTTTTCCCCATTAGATGTCTTTTCTTTCAGAGCTTAGAGCATAAGTGATTGGCAGTCAATGAAATATATATTTTTTGAAGTTTAAAGTTATCAAGTTTGACGACGGAATCCTGCCTAATAAACCTTATATTGTTGGTGAAATGCAGTATTAAAGGAATACAACCGTGGAACATGCACAAATTATGACAAACCGTTATAGCTAGGCGGCTAAGAGCCAAGATTGTGCTATTCCGGATACAAGCATGAAACTTTCCACACTTGTTAAGGTTGGTGAGCTGATAATTTTTAGATATAGAACCACTTCGACAAATTTCCTCTGCGCATGCGCAAGGCAAAATTCACTTCCGTAATAGAAAAGTTGGTCTCATTTGACTACACAGACCAATATTTGCGTTTAACATGGTAAAAAGTCGACCCACTATATCTCTAGATGTCCTAAAGGACATACACAAATATATTTTTAATAGTTTCTATAAATACGCATGCGCAAACTAACTAATACTTCCGGTTATCTCGTTTAATGATGTCAAAACGGTAGAAATCATTGAATAGATGGAATACTTATATATTTTGATTGGGAAATAAATGTGTTTCTGCACAATCATTTATCCAATATTTTTTGCTGTGCATGCATTACGCTAGAAAGCCACTGTACTAGAATAGTGCAGTCATTGCGGGTCGGTTGCAGTCTATGAGGGCACACACTATATATTACTTTGGTTTACTGCGATCCCATCTATGAGCTAGTTCTTTACAGCTATTTATTTCCATGATGATGTTTTCAGTTGCAATGATCTTTTAGGTATTGTAGTCCTTTCTGGATCAATAAGAGCCTTTAAATTCTAAAACTAGCTAAGTACCTGCCAATTTCTGTATAGCCAGTTGGATTTTTTATGTGTACGAAATGTGTTCACAGATTAATGAGACGCTATTTTAGTCATTAGTTATGATTTAATGGCATCACATAATGAAGAATAAGTGAATGAATAAAATGTTTTGCATATTTCTGTTTATATTTTGTGAAGTTGCAAACCATTTCGTAGCTGTACGCAAATTTGAGTAGTGAAGGACATTGTACTAGTAGTCGAGGGTCTTAATATAATTAATTTGTATGCAATCTATAACCCGGTCACTGGATCAGAACAGCCAATATATGTAGTTCTATGCGTACAGTATGAAACTAAGAATGGGGGCAAATATCATGGATCAAAACAGTCTGACACAGGATACAAAATGGGACAGTAACAATCTCACAATTTAACACCACAAAAGAGGACCAAGAGGTCAGCCCTTTCCCAGCAGGTGACCACAAGATAGCAATGAGCAGCCGCGAAAGCACAGAAATAACACATATGATCCACCAAAGAAGTACTGCCTTGGAATGGTCAGTAAAAGTATTTTACTGGAGGGCTTAAACCAGTTTCACTTGTCAATAACTTTCAAAATGCTCTGCCCTCAGATTTCGACCTTTTGCGCTTTAAAGTACTAAAATTTTGCATTTTATCTAAACTAACTAAAGTAAGCATAATATTCCAGAACATAAACAAAAGTGGCTTCGATCCTTTTTTCTGGAAAAATATCTTTTTGGCATAACTCAGGTGCTATATCGACTAAAGCTTAACTCACATAAATCTTTGTTAAGCAGATATACAGCTGGATATATAAGTGACAATAATAAGCACAGAATATGTTCCAAAGTAAATATTGACAAAAATATATCCCTTTTTAACAGCCATGTACGCTCAAACGGTATATTTCGTGGCCTCGTCGACAGCAGCCAACCCGCGATGCATGCCCCTGCTGTTCGAGTACAGTGGTTCTCTAGCGCAGCATTTGACATGAATGAATTTCTCTTGTTATGCTGGGGACATGCATGGTTTACAATCATGTTCTTGAATGACTGCATACCGTAATGTAACTTTGACTGTAACTAATGTTATGGAGTTTACTGAAGAGTGTTTGACTGTCTTTTGGACGTATGCCCATGCATTGTTATGCGTTTATTTCTGTTTACTTGGCACCTGGGTCAAGATGACAAGATCACGTTGATCTCTAAAAGTGACATTTAACCAAGAGAGCTGGCAATATGTGCCATAATCTGTATGTAAGCTGATAATACACAGCCTTCTCAAGGATTTTCAGTTATTTAACATTACTTATTTTTAAAAAAAATCACCAATTTACAGAAATGTAGTGTTCAAAGTTGCCACCACAGACACAAAGGGTCGTACACTGGAGAGCTGCATTTTGTACTTCTGCAACCTTGAAGACAGCCATATCTCACAAGGTCAAGAGAAGACTTTGCTTGTAGTATGGTGGTCCACAGTGGACTGTACATTCCAGTGTCTAGTTCTATCGATCACAGTTTGCTGGACTTGGTATTCATTTACCCTTTTCTAGTACTGACCCTTACACATGAGCCTTGATATGCTGCATTTAAAATGTGCTGGTACAAAGCCACCTTCGTAAGGGCTGTCATTTCATCGAACAAAACTTTTTGGTAAACAAACGTTTTCTAGCCATGTCTATGTTTATGTAGGTGCTTGTTTGTTCTACCATACAGTACTTTGATGAATCGTTCAATGGTGCAAAGGTAATCTGTAGGTGGCTTTTCGGGGAGAGTGTTCATTTTTACAAAATACACTGTTACAGCTAGAAAACTTACCCACCTTTTTCCACGACCAAGGAGAAAGGATGTTTTATTGCACCCTGTGAGTGATTGAAAAAAAAGCAAGACAATTTGATTTCACACCAACGATAGCCGGCGATTTTTGCCAACCTCACAGTTCATCCACTCACAACTGTTGCACCACAGGTATGACCAGAATTACTATAGCAGTATAAACAGCGCGACTGCTTATTTTCTTGTAAGCATTGTAGCTGCTTCCATAGCACGAGCAAATGGTCTTGTAACTGCCTCCTCATGCAAAAAAGGCGCAAATGAAGGCATATCGCAGGCTGCACACACTAAGACTGAGCTTCTCCCGTTAAGTGCATGGTTTCTCTCTAGAGTATTGTCGCACTCTCATCGTGCAACACCTGATCTCAATCTGTGGTTATAACATCTTAGTTGGCATATCTTATGTCCAGGAAACACAGCAGTTGGAATGATAATGTAATTGTTTATTGAATCTTGCCAATTTTTCAGTACAACGTTTATTTGATGGACCGACCGCCGGTGGATGTCATTTCCTTGTTTTTCCCTTGTTTACTTTATGCTTTTGAACTCTCCACCTAATAAATCCACTTGATCAACTGCGCAAAAAGTGGATATTACGTAACGTTTTAAACACATCTTTGGTATACTGCTCACTCTTACACCTATAAGTATCTGAACAACAGATGCTCCTTCCAAAATAAAAACACTGACTCCAAGTGCGAAATCTTTTACAGGGGGACCAAATGCCTCGAAACCAGTCAGTAGCTTCACAACCCAAAATATGAGGTATATTAGGCACCCCCCCCCCCCCAAAAAAAAAAAAAAAATGTAACGTTATTATACCCACACAAAACAAACTGGCGTAGACTAACTAATATTTGGTATGGTTCGTTTACGGGAAGTGAGACACAAATATAGATATACAGTTCACTGACAGTTTGGAGACAGTCTATCGACAGACAGTGATATGAGGTCTGTGAGCACAAGCACGGAAGAACATAAATGTCTGCCTACCTGTCTGTCTGTGAGTCTATCAAAAAGGTATATTGCCCTTGGCCAGTGACCTATATAAGCTACGTCACTGCATTGGCTGAAACAGAACTTGTTTTAGAGACGTCCCCAGGTCAAAACAATCCAACTTGGTCAACCCATAGAAAATATGTGGTGGTGAGTTTGGACCAGACTGGTAACTCAGGTGGTGAGAGCGTCTGTCTAGATTGAGCTTGAGCAAAAAAAAGCAAAACTTATTGCATGTTTGCCTGTCTGCCACAAGCCTACTATCCTCTTAACTTAAAACTTGACTTTTAAGTCTAATAACAATTTTATATATGTTTAACGTAGATAAAGATTTTTTGTGAAAGCTTATACTTGTAAATAAATGGAGCTTTGTTTATCGTCTAAACGACATCCGGTTAAAAGAAACCAATTGCGCATGCGCATCTAAACAGGTCTGTAGGTCCCTATATTGAAGACATGCTATGGTCCTTTGATTGAGGCATCGGGTTTTGCGCAGTCACCCATAAAAGAGAAACAGAATGCCATCTTTGTACAAAATTCAAATTTAATGTGCATGCGCAGCAACTAAAGAATAAAGAGGACAAAACTTCAAACAATTTACATCAGTTCTGCCATATTTTATTATTCTACAGCCAACATGACCCCTTCTTTCAAGTCAAACTGTATGAAAGCTCTATGATAACAGCCTAAAATCATAAAATGCGTTGCGCATGCGCAGTAGGCACTTCCCAATGTGGTTCTATATCCTATTCTACATAGTCAATCATGGTCTACAACTGTGCCAAGTTTCATGCTTGTATCCGGAATAGCACAATCAGGCCAAAATTTGGCTCTTAGCCGCCTAGCTATTAGTGAGTATGATCAGGAAATACCACAATCACAAACTGCAGACAAGCCCGTGACATCGTTATGAATAGCCAAACAACAATCATGAGACACCAGAAAGACAAACAAAGCAAAGCAGCCAGCTCTCTCTTCCCCATCAAGATGATTGCAATGCTAGAATGAACACAAAGTAACGCACAACAAAACATTACAGAATCCCACAATGAAAGTAACAATGATCAATGAATCATCAACAACAGAATTACCGCTTTAGAACGGACAGCAGCCAAAGCCACTGGGGGGGGGGGGGGGCTTAACTGCATTTTTCTGGTACCATGTCTTCGCCCTAGATTTTGCTGTTGTTGAAGCACAAAAATTGTTAAGCTCGCATAGAGGATTCCTAGCTAATGCAATGTATAATCATAGAGAAACAATATAATCAAATTAACGCAATATGATGAAACAATGAAAATGGCTGTCAGAGTTAAAGAAAACCTCAAGTTGAGCCACGGTGGGCCCAGCTACAGCCAAGCATCAGGCACCAACCCATCGATTTGGGCAATACTTCAGAGCCGTCATTGAGTCTGAGGCCTGACCCACCGTCGTGCAATTAAAGAGGAAACCATAGCTATAAAAGTAAGTAAGGGTGCAAAGATCAGGAATCGATACAATCAAGTACCACACCTGACCCAGGATACCAATTGGAAAGTGACAAACTCACAGTTATACACCACAAATGAGAGCCAAGAGGTCAGCCCTTTCCCAACAGGTGACCACAAGGCACAAATAAACAGATGCACACAAAGGCATAACAAACACAAGACAGAAAAAAAACCCATAAAAGATCCACAAAAAAAGTACCGCCTTGGAACGGTCAGTAAAATATTTTACTGGAGGGCTTAAACCTGTTTCACGGCGCCAACCTCACCCTTAATTCAGATGTGGATCAAGACACATAGATATTTGGTTTGCATGAAAGACCCCTAACTTATCAATGCATCATCATCCAAAACATATAAATTAAGATATAAAAAGGAGATAAAGCAAAGATAAGGACTCGATAGTAACTAAAACTGAATACCGGAGTAAAAGAAATCCAACAAGTAAACCCCGGTGGGCCCGACAAACAGCCAAAGCATCAGGCCCCTACCATCTCATCAATAGATAAGTCTTTAAGTCGGAACCGGCATAGAATCTGAAGTCCGACCCATCGGCGCGCAATTTAAGAGGAAAGCAAAGTTGCCAACTGTGATTGGATTGCCCACCAAACATGCAGTCTGTTGCAATGCATTAATGTTATAGCCAATCTGTTTATAATGGGAAATTATTTTAATGATCTGCGCTGAAAAAATATTAGAGCCAACAATCTTCCTCAATTTATACACCAAGTCACCATAGAATTCAGGTTCCGAAAGTCCTTGGCGCAAGAGAGATTTAATTCCCATTTGGAATTTAGATATCAAATCATAGTATCGTCTATAAAATTTAGAAAAAGTTTTGCGAAGTTTATGATACGGATAGCCTTGTTTAAAAAGTTTCTGAGTTAACAATTCATTTTGAGTGTTGAAGTCAGTAACATAGCTGGATGCTCTAGCAAAACGAATGAGTTGAGAGATATAGACTCCATAGAATGTAGAACGAGGAACATCACCATCTAAAAATGGGAAATTGACAATTTCAAAATCAAAGTCGTCACGTTTATCATAAATTTTGATAGAAACAATATCATTAGAAATTGACAAATGCAAGTCTAAAAATGCAGCTTCTTTATCAGAGGTATTCGCTTTATTAAGTTGGAGCTCTGAAGGGTATATTTGACTTACCATATTGTCAAAATAAAAATGATTAATGTTTTTATTGGGTGATTTGGTTTAAAACCAGGTATGCAGACTGTCGCATGATATCCAAGTTATATCCAACATTTTTTTAAAAAAGTTTGATAATCTTTTTGAATTGATCACTAAAATTTGGTTTTCCAACAATTCTTTTGAATTTATAAACTTAATCACCATAACATATATATGCCCTATTGCAAAAGAGTTTTTAAACCAATATTGTATTTAACAATTACCTCTGAGTGTCTGTGGTAAAATTAGAAAATGCTTTTCGAATTTTATGAAACCTGTGCAATATTACGCAAAATGCATTGATTGAAGCCCAGACAAACCCAGTGTCTAAACTAAGTATTTTGCAAATAATACCTAACACATGGAAACGTTATTCCATCCATCTTTGTTGACTGGCTACATCCTAATGAGCTGCCATATTGTTTCGGCGTTTGCAGAATGAATCGTCGATTCGAGTTCCCGCTAAAATCCCTAGAGCTTCATAAATCTAAACCGATGTTATTATTGGCAGTAAAACACATCTGTCAAGAAACCGATGTTAAATTCTTATATTAACCCCTAAAGCCCCACCTGTAATTTGCAGCAGACGACAACTTCAAATTTTGCCGCTTTTTCAAAAGTAACCAATAAGGCATGCTATTTCGTGAGAATCGTCTGCTGCAGACGATTCTCATGAAATATCATACCTTATTTTTTTTTCAAAAAATTGGGAAAATGTTACCAAATTTGTCGTCTGCTGCAGTCGTGATTGGCTCTTTAAGGGTTAAGCTCTAAAATCTTACTGTCCCCTGTGGGAAATAAAATACATCGAGGAAGAATATGAAGACATTTTCTGACAACGTCGCGACACATTTGTAAATGCGTGCATTAACTGAGATCCCATAGCTGTACATGTGTTGTTGCGGTTTTTCGTTTGCTGCCATTATGCTAGCTAGGTATTTACCCTCAAAAATGAGTATTAAGGGTCCTAGTGATTCTCCGGCTCTCATGGTTTTAAAGTTTAGGGGTTTCATTTTTAGTAGTTTTGTTTTTTAATGGAATCATTTGTGTTCTTTCTTTGGGCTGGTAATCATTCCGCTGAGGAAGAGAATGCTGGTTATCTTCGTATATTGGTGTTCCAATCTTCTTTCATTTAGTATAGGTTATATGTAGATCATATGAAGTCCCTTATGTTAGTCTGTGACTTTGACTCTAGTATTTCCTGTCATTTAGATTTTAAAAAATTGGTCAACAATGCCATTCCCGTGGGTAACTTTCCATCAACGTTGAAGCACAAACCAAATATTCTGACTCTCCTTATTGAAACAAATGCGTCTTGTTGACAGTTGAATTGATGCTTATCAAAATTGAAATGTACTCAAATCGAAATTCCATTGAAAGGATGACATTATCCATTATTAGTTACATTTCCAGAAGCTATCATAGAAGTAATGAAAGGTTTCCTTAAATTGATGCACCAAATTAACTTCGTCTGAAAACACTCCTGTCTTCTAATGGAATAAAATCCTCTACATACCATTAAAGTATGGTCATTGCATTATAGTTCGACCAACCCAAGGGAATTCTAGCGCCGATTTTTCGAAATACTCGCTTATATTTAGAAATAAATTTGGGACAAACTGGATTCAGATAGGAGGACCAATTTATGGACTGTTTTTATTGAAAAGTACCAACCCATGATTGTATTTTTATCTGAGTCTTCTTTCCTTCTGATGTTATGCCCCTTTGAATCAAATGCAATACGGTATGGTTGAGTCTTGTTAATTGATATACTTATTTGAGTTGAGCAGTAAATAATCAAATAAACGTATGGTTGAATTTCATGAGCAATAACTTAGATTATACTGTGTTTTATTATACTTTGTCATTAACTTTTTTAGCCCCCCCCCCCACACACACCAAACCACCACAACCCCTGGAACTAGAACGCTATTTATGTTATACTTATGGCATTTTGAGTGTTGACGATATTTATGTGGGTGATGAGATACTTGCATTAATTCTTATCATAGTTATTGCCCCTAATTGCTTGAAAAGACAATGACTTTAATAACACGATACTACAACTGCAAGAGAAATTAATCGTGAGACTTTTATGGAGTTCTAGCAATAAGGCGTATATTTTCCCTAGTTGACATGATTACATACACCAAATTTTCAAATGGCCCTAATGTTTTTAAAATTGGTGTAGTTCGGCAGTAAAATATGCATAGTAAGCAACAATATAGGTTTCAAAGCGATCCACCATTTACAATACCGTGAAAACGTGCACTTTCTACTCCCACCCCTCATTTAACGTCTTTATACTTGGTGCCGTTTAGACCAGACTTTGAGTAAATGCTTTGCTAGTTTTACAAAAGTAAAAGTGCTAAAATGTTAAGGATATGAGTTCTCTACATTTCTCAAACTTTACCATATTCATTCTGCGCATGCGTACGAAATAAACCTAAAATTGTGACATTTGTCTGTAAGCATGCCAACTAGGGAAAATATACGCCTTATCGCTACAACTCCTTTGATCTGAGGAGTATGTAACGGGCTTACAGTTTGGTTACATTTAAACAAACTATCTGAGTTATAATGCCCCTTTTAGACTGTACCGCACCTATCCCAGGATACCAAATGGGAAAGTAACAAATAATCACAATAAACATCACAAACAAGAGCCAAGAGGTCAGCCCTTTTTTGGTATCCTTGTTAGCAAGATATAGATCTATAGAGTATTAAAGCCAACATCTTGTTATTAAAAGAGAACCGCCCATATGGACAAGCTTATATTTGCTATATACAGCTTCTTTACAGCACGATTTCTAGTTAATCATACAAAGGAATGGCAGCCATTTTGGACATGTGACATGGAATGTAGGCTGTTGCAGTTCAATATATAAGATCAACAGACAACCTTGACTTTTCCAAGACCAGGCCTTAAGGTTATAAAACTTGAGTTCATTCTCAAAATAAAGTGAAATAATTGGCTGTTTGCGGACACGTGTCCACAAGCAGCCAATCATTGCGCCTCTGCTCAAGTTTTATAACCTCGGGACCAGTGAAGAAAGAGTTGAAATAATTTAAAACTGCCCGCGGTTCTCAATCATTGATTGAAAAAACTGAAAACTTCTTTTTCCTGGTTTTGATTTTTTTGTTTGTTTATTGTTACTCCCATTGTGGGAGTCTGTAATTGTTCTATGTTTTGTTGTACGTTACTTTATGTCCATTCTAGTTTTGCAATCATCTTGATGGGGAAGAGAGAGCTGGTTGCTTTGCATAGTTTGTCTTCCTGGTCTCTCATGATTGTTGTGTGGTTCTACCTCACGATGCCATGGGGTTGTCTGCGGTTTAGGATTGTGATATTTCCTGATCGTACTCACCATTTTTTAATTTCCAGGTCAGCATTGTTTTTCTTTCTTTCTCTATATACTGCTGACGCCCTCACGAGCATTATCGACAGGCGTACTTTGCATAATTACTGACAGAGTCGTTCCTTGTTTTTGTTTGTTTGTTTGATTTGATTCTTTTCGTCCCATCAGCAATCTTTCAGTTATGTAGAGACGGGTAATCCTGGGTTGAACCAGTACTAAGCTAGGATTAATCACAGTATGAAAACTGAAATAAACATCCTGTACCCGTTCCTCCTAGCTCTTGCCTAATAAACATGAATGACAACACTCGTGCGTAACCAGTAGTCGGAAAAATGCGTGTATTGAGGTACATGTACACGTTTCGATTTATATTGTTAGCGATACAGATAATACACATTCGAACAAGGTAAGAAAAGCCAGTTTATCTATTTTATTCCGTTTTATTTCGCGATTTAACGGTTTCCTCCTTTGCATTTTGCTTTGTTAAAAAACGACTTGCTCACAATCAGAGCCGTTCTGTGCCGAAAACGAGCTTAAATGCCAGTTTGCATGGTTTTAGTGGAATTGGCAATCACATATGTACATGATTACATGGTTGTAACTGTAAAAGTTACTAAGATTTATGGGAAAAAAAATTAATAGGTGGACCCTCGCAATTACAGCAGTACAAACAACTCTCACATCACGATTTCCGACAACTGGTTACGCACGAGTGCTGTAATTTATATTTATAAGGCGAGAGCTAGGAGGAATGGGTACAGGATTTACATACTGTGTTAATGTGTCTTGCTCAAGGACACAACGTAGCTTGGTTTTAATCAAGTTTGATTCCGATAGCACTCGGTTAATATAAGTGCATAAAAACAATAATAAGGCAAGTCTGTAAAAATCAACCTGCTCTAATGCGCAGGCTGACGATTACCATTCATTTCTGATCCATTGCATGATAGTATAAAGAAATAAACTTGCTACATTCAACCGTTTCAATATTGAAGCCGGTCCATGTAGCTGCGCACTCTAATATGAACCTTGTCTTCATTTCGTAACTCGTGGACAGATTTTCTCGTAATGATGCTAACCCTTAAAGCGCCAAGAAAAAAAATGCATATGAAAATGTCGTCTGCTGCAAATAATTGCCTAGCATTACTGACGAATTAAGTATAGAAGCAAACAGCGTGGACCCACAATAGACTGCTCCTATAGGAGCAGTCTGATCTGGGTCCACACTGTTTGCCATAGAGGCTTCTGAAACATTTCAGCAGACGAGAAAATCAGACGACTTTTGTTGCGATTGGCGCTTTAAGGGCTAAATGCTACTCTTAAGTCTATGCATGCTGGGTATTTTTTTCATGCTTTAGCTGTCGTCTGCTGAATTTATTTTCAAAATGAACTTTTTCAAGCATTTCTTTTTATGAATATTATCAGTGTATTAAATAGTTTGGATTCAGGTCAGGCCGACGTGTCGTCGGGCCTGGTCTGTGTGTGTCCAAACTGTTTGCAAAGGTTATCAGCAGACGGCACTGGTAGGTAAAGAGCTGATTGGTTGATGGTATCAGTCGGATTGCTTCTACAAATAAGATGACCTTGGTAGCGAAGAAGACGAGGCTATCTGTACGTTTAGATGAACGATAGATTTAAATTGATAACCTAAAAAGACTCAGATTTACTGAGAAAAATATAAATATTTACAAACGATGTCAAGAAAGAAACAAATTAGTAGGTTCATTAAACAGTACAAGAATGTATGGATGTATATCATCAGTTCAGAGGTCTACAACTCAGTACGTTGTTGTCATTAAAGAGGTAAAAATTTGAGCAATAATACTGGTACCACTCAGTATGACTCTTTCCAGGGGTCATACTGCGCAGATCAAAAGGACAGTCATGATGAGGTGATTATGACTTCCTTACAGGGGCAATAAAGTGGTCCCATGGAGGGATTAGGTATTTTATGATAAAATATTGATCTTTATCTTAGTGAATGAAATTGTGTTGTATACAGTAAGTCCCCTCTTGAGGCCCCATTAATTTTGTGAGATGCTGAAACTGTCCGTTATCAGTTAATTCTTTAATTATCTCTATTGGACAGTAATATATGTCTGTAAAGTATCTAAAGCTACAAGGGTGTGTGGTGGTATAAAAAGTCATACTGGTACGGATGTTCGGCCCAGATTTCACAAACCCAGCCCGTTCATATGCTTAAGCTGTCGAAAATAGGATCCGGTCATATGAGCAAATCATAAATGTGCAACAATATACGAGGGGCATTTTTATTTTCGTAGAATAGGATTGCATTTCTTCAAATAAAGAATTTACGGTACCATAAGTATATATTTTTGAAATGTTTAGCATTTGTCTATCCATTGAGATAAATTTTACATAATTCAGTTAAGATGTATAGCTATGAATAGACCATAGTAAAGGACCCTGGCTGAAATTCCTGTCATTTTAAGGGCGCAGTCAGCAGGAAATTAGATGTTATTGAAAGTAAGTAAGGGTGCAAAGATCAGGCATCGATACAAACAAGTACCACACCTGACCCAGGACACCAATGGGAAAGTGACAAACACACAGTAAGACACCACAAAGGAGAGTCAAGAGGTCAGCCCTTTCCCAGCAGGTAACCACAAGGCACTTATAAACAAATGCGCACAAAGGCATAGCAAACATAAGACAGAAAAACATATCATTCACAAAAGAAGTATCGCCTTGGAACGGTCAGTAAAATATTTTACTGGAGGGCTTAAACCAGTTTCACGGCGCAATGGTAAAAAATATTTGCCGAGCCGAATTTCCTTTTGCACCATCAAAATAATTGAGTCCAACGCTAATCATATAGACATGTATAACAAAACTATAAGCATGATGTCTGCTCTTCTACAACAATTTAAAACACCCTTCAGTATACAAAAATAATAACAGTCAAGTGCTGGTTCATGTACCTTTTAAAATTACGATTATGGACAGAATTTAAAATGTCTTCTGATTTTGCAAAGTCCATGATATATGTGGCCATTTGTCAATAATTATATTGATATATCGATTAAAGCGTGTACCTGGCAACTTCCGGTACTTTGATACCCCTATGTCTTAAAAACCTGGATGGGTGAAATCGATTCCAGGTGGAAACACAATGACAATCAGATCTGCATTATATTCTTATTGAAGTGATGCTAACACTTGTTAAGAAACAAAAAAAAAAACAGTTTTAATGTATTTTCTAAACAAAATAATGCTTCATGACGTCATTCATATATGTACAAAGAAAGGAATTTTAGCATACCAAAGGCTTTCTATTTTACAATTCATTTCTAATAAAAACAAAAGCATTAATTTTGATTTGGAATAAAAGTTACCATAACACTTACATCAACCTTATAGATTGTGCAAACGAAAAAACGAAAAAACGAAAAAAAATAATAGTACTCTTATGTCAAATTCAAAAGCCTGTTTCCAACTTCATTATGTATCAAAGTAAGAATGCATACTGTACAATTTGCTATCGTTCCGAATAAATCCTTGTTGTATATATGCTATAATGACAATAGACTACTGTAGCATCTCTAGCCAACTTGTCAAACCCCCTATATGTAAATCAACCAATGTTTATGCAATTGTTTCTAACATTCTGTCAGAGGTAAAGACCACCATTGTCAGATTTTTACCATATTTCCAGTGTCAGGTATATAGATGTGCCTTTGCCTCTTGAAAGGCATTAAAGTAATTAATTTTAAATAGGTTTGGGTTACCTGTATAATATAAAATATATAAAATCTCAATCTTTCCAAATGTATATGTAGTGTAAGTGTTAACGTTCGCTGTTTTCACTAAATCAACAGTTCTACGAACTTAAAAATGCCCCTGTTGATATACTGATCTTCGAATTCCAATACATGTACTTATCCATTAGGCAAACAGTCTTGGCAATCATTTTTAATATTTCTTGAAAGAGGGCCCCCTCTTTTTGATTAACAAAAAATGAAAAATGTATAAATTTGAAAGCAAGTCATAAGTCATAATCACCTCATTAAGATCAGACTTAAATATGTGAGGAATAGCCCTCAGGAAGTGGTCTAAGAATTTACCAGTTTAAATGCTTACACAATCGTGAACCCCAAGACATTGATTGTGGCGTAGCGCAAGCATAAAATTTCAAACAACAATACAAATGAGCCATGGCAAGACATGATATTGCACTAAAACTATTTATCCGACTAACAGATTAAAATAAAATTTCTTGCAGATATTAAGGAGTGTTGATAGTGATTACTTGCTAAAGTTTAATCAAAACAATTTACATGCACGCAATTGTGCATCTATTTACACTGTTTTAAAGTAAAGTCAAACTAATTAATTTTAATTATAACACGTCTTCAGCCTACACGTTAACATTTTCCTGCTGTTTTTGAGCTCATTACAGATTATAAAACAAAACATCAAAGCATCACTGCATATTCCTTCATCATCCATAACTATTAAAAAATAAATTCATTGTCTAATTAAAGGCTTTTACTTGTAACGTTGACATTTTTAAATCCAAAACGTGCCTTATAAAGTACATTCGACAGAATGTAGCGCTTTACTAATAAAGCTGATATACATTATAAGACCGTTTTTCAAACCCTGATGACGCTGGACCCTATGCTGATACCTGCGATGGATAGTTTTATAGGAGTCATGTCCACAGTAACTCAAATGCTCAAAATAAGATAAATTGAAACAACAGTAATCCTCAGACTTGTTTTCTGAAATGGTAAAAATTAACCCTTAAAGCGCCACCTATAATTTGCAGCAGACGACAATTTCAAATTTTGCCGCTTTTTCAAAATTAACCAATTTGGCGTGATATTTCATGAGAATAGTCTGCTGGCAGACGATTCTCATGTAATATCATATATATCTTATTTTTGTCGAAAATTGGGTAAATGTCACAAAATTTGTCGTCTGCTTCAGCCGAGATTGCCGCTTTAACAACATTATCATCTTCGATTTTGTCTAGTATGATAGATATATTCTATGCTTGAAACAGCTATTCTATAATTAGCCGAAACCTACAACATTATTATCTGTGATTGATCTAACATGATGTCACCTATGCTTGATACATCTTTTCTATAATCAGGCCAAACATACAACATTATTATCTGTGATTGATCTAACATGATGTCACCTATGCTTGATACATCTTTTCTATAATCAGGCCAAACATACAACATTATTATCTGTGATTGATCTAACATGATGTCACCTATGCTTGATACATCTTTTCTATAATCAGGCCAAACATACAACATTATTATCTGTGATTGATCTAACATGATGTCACCTATGCTTGATACAGCTATTCTATAATCAGGCCAAACCTACAACATTATTATCTGTGATTGATTTAACATGATGTCACCTTTGCTTGATACAGCTATTCTATAATCAGGCCAAACACACAACATTATTATCTGTGATTGATCTAACATGATGTCACCTATGCTTGATACATCTTTTCTATAATCAGGCCAAACATACAACATTATTATCTGTGATTGATCTAACATGATGTCACCTATGCTTGATACATCTTTTCTATAATCAGGCCAAACATACAACATTATTATCTGTGATTGATCTAACATGATGTACATATGCTTGATACAGCTATTCTATAATCAGGCCAAACCTACAACATTATTATCTGTGATTGATTTAACATGATGTCACCTTTGCTTGATACAGCTATTCTATAATCAGGCCAAACATACAACATTATTATCTGTGATTGATTTAACATGATGTCACCTATGCTTGATACAGTTATTCTATAATCAGGCCAAACCTACAACATTATTATCTGTGATTGATTTAACATGATGTCACCTATGCTTGATACATCTTTTCTATAAGTAGGCCAAACATACAACATTATTATCTGTGATTGATTTAACATGATGTCATCTATGCTTGAAACAGCTATTCTATAACAACATTATTATCTGTGATTGATCTAACATGATGTCACCTATGCTTGATACAGCTATTCTATAATCAGGCCAAACATACAACATTATAAATGTGATTGATCTAACATGATGTCACCTTTGCTTGATACAGCTATTCTATAATCAGGCCAAACATACAACATTATTAATGTGATTGATTTAACATGATGTCATCTATGCTTGATACAGCTATTCTATAATCAGGCCAAACCTACAACATTATTATCTGTGATTGATTTAACATGATGTCACCTTTGCTTGACACAGCTATTCTATAATCAGGCCAAACATACAACATTATTATCTGTGATTGATTTAACATGATGTCACCTTTGCTTGAAACAGCTATTCTATAATCAGGCCAAACCTTCAACATTATTATCTGTGATTGATCCAACATGATGTCACCTATGCTTGACACAGCTATTCTATAATCAGGCCAAACCTACAACATTATTATCTGTGATTGATTTAACATGATGTCACCTTCGCTTGATACAGCTATTCTATAATCAGGCCAAACATACAGCATTATTAATGTGATTGATCTAACATGATGTCACCTTTGCTTGAAACAGTTATTCTATAATCAGGCCAAACATCGGTCCAAACCTACAAATTTGTTGTCTGTGAATGGATCTAACATTAATCATTCTGTGCTTGATGCAGGTATTATATAATCAAGCTAAACTTAGCTGTGAATTGATCGAGGAGTCTTTAGACATCGAGTTGTTTATACTCATACAGCTATTCTATAATTTGGCCAAACCTACAGCATTATTATCCGTGAATTGATCTTACATGATGTCTTCTATGCTTGATACGGTATTCCATAATCAGGCCAAACCTACAACAGTATGTGCTTAATACAGGTATTCTATAATCAGACCAAACCTACATCATTTTCACGCTTAGGGATGTCTGTTACAACGCAAGGTGGTTCTGGACGACAATTCGTTACGGGCCTATGACGACTGCTTACCTGTGCTGGACGACAGGTAACGGGTTTTAGATGACATATTTTAGGTTTTGGACGACAGTTGAAAGGGCAACACACACAGACGTCGCAGAAAACGGTAATACAGTGTGTTTGGCTATTTTAAATCATTACTGTCATATTAGTGTTTGTAAGTTCATCATTTAGAAGTACAAACACCATAGATATTTGTAGTTAAATTGTAAAACTCTGGTCTGGAATAGAAACTTCAGAAATGTGTTATTTGTGATTAATTACTTGCTTTCCCATCATGAAATAAGCACAAATGGTCAGACAATAGATCTCAGATGATTTTTCAGTCATTTCTAACATGTCCTTCTTAAAAGAAAACTGAAAACCTCTAAATTTCAATATTTTAAATGTTACTGGCTAGAGACGACTTTGTAACAGGCAATAGACGACGTTAGTTTTTCTGTAATAGGTGTGAGACGACATTTTTCTTTCTATCAGGAACACTTGAGTAGATGTAAATACTGCTCTGAAGTGGTGTAAAGTAGTTTTTTTTAATATTTGGGAGGGTATATTACCAAATATACGGTGGGATATCATGTTTTAGGGAGATAGAAAAAAAACAGGCGACCAGTGGTTCTGTAAAAGTTAACCTGATACCTGGGCTTGATATACGCACAAACTATACAAAACCAGAGGCGAGTTCAACGATGCGAGCGCTGTTGAACGCTGTTTGTATTGGTGCCAGGTTTTAGACATTACGAATAAAGATAAGTAATTGAACAACAAGCGCACGTGAACGCTCGCATTGTTGAACTCGCATCTGGTAAGCATGGCTGAGCAAAGCTTGATCTTGTTCACGCATTATCCTTCCATTATCATTTAGTTGATTATATAATGCTAAGTTCATTAAATTCCATAGAATTCGTCATTGCCACATGTTAACATATAAAAGTAAGAAAGACAGCAAAGATCAGGAAAGTTAAAAAATTAAACCTAGCTTTAAAATACGTTAATGTCAATACAGGGTTATCATTTGATCAAAATATGTTGGTTTGACCTTGACCTGTTTTATACAGAGTCAAGTTTTGTAACTTAAAAACTATAGCAGCCTGCTATCTGAAAGTTGGTAGACACAAACACCTCTTGATGTCACGCAGGTATATTAGGTATTGAAGATCAAGCATTTGAACCAACTATGATAGGCTGGACTCATAGATGCTACAGGCCAAGTTTCATGGAACTCGAGTGTTTGGATCCAGAGAAGAAGATTTTTGAAGTGTGTTTATACATGGGCGTAGTGGCTATTCCTTTGACCCAGATTTCATGAGCAAACGTTCGTTTCCGCTATCTATGGAGGCTCGACACAAAACTTGGCTTTTTTAGCCAAGGCGTTTAAGAGATGTTTGAGCATTGTGAACGGCAGACAGACGCAAGAGCATAGGGACAGACGCTGGAACATAGATATACAATAAACTCAGTCACCTAAGCCTCTGACTCAGGTCGACTTCGAACGGAAGTATCTGAATTAATTGTAGTAGATGGGACAGGAACACTGTTTTCAAAGTATGTACATGAACGTAGGGTTTCGCACATGTTCGAATCCATGTCATGTTCTCACTCTCATTACATTCTAAAACTTCTTCTGAGGGCCCCTCTTCAACGACATAACTGAATGACGTTTCAGCCTTGGCCAAAATAGAAGATTCTTGAGTCCAAGATATATTTAGTAAATCCATCACTGTCGTCTCCACCTGCGACAGTGTTGACAATAACCTGTAACAAAATATTTGCTGTCGTTACACATCTGTAACATGGAAAAATGACTGCAGTATATTCGCTTTGGTTTGAAAAACGTGTTTGTCTAAAGTGAGCAGATTTATAAGAAAAATCTTTCTTCATCTATATGATGGATAATGCAATGTTTAGTCATATCAAGTCATAAAATGTTCAAAGAAAACGAAAGTGAAAGTACTAAATAAGGATATGCCGACAAGTGTAGTAATAAAATACATTTTCATGAATAATAATGTATCATGTACGCGTTAACTGGATACAGTCGCCATGCTCTATAGGATTAATTAAGTTTAGATATGTGTCTTGGACAAATATACAAAGACAGAATAAGATACTGCGGGTTTTTGTGTCTTAAGTCTCCTGAAAACGATATACATTCAATAACACAAGCCTATATTTAGAAATGGTTCGTCCGGTACCCGTAACGTACTGTCGTCCAGAACCACCTTGCGTTGTAACAGACATCCCTAAGCGTGATTTTTAGCTGTGAACTAATCTGACATGATGTCTTCTTCGCTTAATTCTATGCTCGATACAGCTATTCTATAATTAGGCCAAACCTACAACATAATTATCTGTGAATTGATCTAACATGATGTCTTCTATGATTGATACAGGTATTCTATAATCAGGTCAAACCTACAAATGTATTGTCTGTGAAAAGATCTTAATGATGTCTTCTATGCTTGATACAGGTATTTCTATAATCAGGGCAAACCTACACATATATTATCTGTGCATTGATCTAACATGATATCTTCTATGCTTGGTAGTTATTCTATAATCAGGGCAAACCTATAAATGTATTAACTATGATGTATACTATGCTCTATAATCAGGTCAAACCTACACATGTATTGTCTTTGAATTGATCTCATATGATGTCTTCTATGCATGATATGACCAATATTTTGCTTAAGTCGAGCGCGGATCTAGAGAGGGGCCTGGGTTCCCGACCCCCTTGAACATTACAAAGCCATAAGGTTCGTTATCAATACTGGTCACAATACCATGGAAAACCACAAAGCTACCAAGCCTGCATTCAATGTTTGGCCATCATCTGCCCGCAAGCGTCGATGATGACCAGCTTTTATTGCTACTTGGATCCCATCTCCCATAATCAACTAAAACACCTTGTCAGAGTTTGCCCCTCTCTAACAAAATTTTCTGGACCCTTACATGTTAGTTTTCATTTTATTGCATGGAATATTTTACAGAAAATGAAGTATTGCTAAATACCTCAGACATTTAACCCTTAAAGCGCCACCTATAATTTGCAGCAGACGACAATTTTAAGTTTTGCGGCTTTTTCAAAAATAACAAATGAGGCATGATATTTCATGAGAATCGTCTGCTGCCAGACGATTCTCATGTAATATCATACTTTATTTTTGCCGAAAATTAGGAAAAATGTCACAAAATTTGTCGTCTGCTGCAGTCGTGATTGGCGCTTAAAGAGTTAAATACAGAAGGTAAATTAATTACACGACAGAATTACTGGGTTTCAATTTCCTACTCTCAATGACAATTCGAAGCAATTGAAATTAAGACAATTTACAGGGATTGAGCTGAACTTAGGAATTCGCAGTGTGAAAAAATGGCAATCATAGAAATAGGTCGAAGCTAGTGCATTGATGATAAGTTTTTGTGTGAAATCGGCCCTTTTGCAGTGCAAAGTATACCAACCTAGAAACGCACAAACCTATTATTCAGCAATAAGTTCACTGTACCGCCATGTCATGCACAATGTCCAAGTCTCTTGTAAAGCTATCAGGTGAAGGAACCAGTTGGGGGCGTGGCTATATAGAGACCTAACAAGTGAACAATATACAAATATTGACTATTTAGGTATTGGACATGATGTGATGTCGACCTGAGAGTAGCAGTTTTGACCAACGCGGAGCCGAGGTCAATTTTGGTATTCTCAGGTCGGCATCACATCATTTCGAATGCCTCACTTGTCAACAGTTGTTTCATTATATACACAGCGTCAAAAGTTAAGCACCGCCGAATATTTTTTTCAGTGACGACTTTTATGTATAATTCTCTTCAAAAGAACAATAAATTTGTAAAATTGTGTTACCCAAGTATTTCCTTGGTATGTCTGTACCTGATAGTAGGTGAGTATGATCAGGAAATACCACAATCACAAACTGCAGACAAACCCATGGCACAACACAACAATCACGAGACACCAGGAAGACAAACTAAGCAAAGCAACCAGCTCTCTATTCTCCATCAAGATGATTGCAAAACTAGAATGGACATAAAGTAACGTACAACAAAACATAGAACAATTACAGACTCCCACAATGGGAGTAAAAATAAACAACAAGTCAACAACAGCAGAACCACCGCCTTAGAACGGACAGTAACCTAAGCCACCGGGGGGGGGGGGGGGGCTTAAATGCATTTTACTGGTACCAAATTTTCACCCTAGATTATGCAGTTGTCGAAATACAAGAAATGATAAGCTCGCATGGAAGCCTTCTAACTATTGCAATGTATCATCAACAGAACCACCACCTTAGAACGGACAGCAGCCTAAGCCACCGGGGGTTTGGGGGGGGGGGCTTAAATGCATTTTACTGGTACCAAATCTTCGCCCTAGATTCTTCTGTTGTTGAAGTACAAGAAATGTTCAGCTCGCTTGGAGGCCATCTAACTAATGCAATGCATCGTCATTGAGAAACACTCTTATCAAATTAACACACTATTATGAAACAAAGAAAAGGGCTCACGACTCACAGGTAGTCTGAGCTAAAGAAAACCTCAAGTTGAGCCACGGTGGGCCGAGCTACAGATAGGCATCAGGCACCAACCCACCGATTAAAGCTTTACGTCAGAGCCATCATAGAGTCTGAGACCTGACCCACTGTCGTCCAATTTAAAAGGAAGCTATAAATGGTCATTGGGTTTAAAACCAGGCATGCAGACTGGCACATGACATCCAAGTTATATCCGACCTTTATACAACATTTGATTATTTTTTAATTGATCACAAAAATTAGGTTTTCCAATAATTTTTATTAATTTATAAGTTTAATCACCATAAAATATAGATTCTGATATGCCATGTTGCAGAAGGGTTTTTAACCCCATGTTGTATTTAACAATTTGAGTGTCTGTGGTAAAATTTATAGAATGCTTTTCGAATTTTATGATATCTATAATCTTGTTTTAACTTAGCAGTTAAAAATAAGTTTCTGTTGTTGAAATCATCAACATTAGAACACAATCTTGCTAAACGAATAAGCTGAGAAATATATAAAGGTCCATTAAAAAAGTTATTTCACTACGCAATATTTCAAAAGTTTTTTCACATCTTTTATACATTAATGGTTTATGTTTTTCCATACATGTAATTTAATTATCATGTCATTTTATTTCTATAAATCATATCAACGTATAATCAGACAGCAGTTGTATATAAATATTTAATACATTCCAATTAAAACACAACAACGTACTTAAATACTTTCCAATGAAAACACAACAATATACCTGTACGCCTACGTCATAAAGTCAGTATTCGTTGCACCTCCCCTTGCTTTGTAAGATCTGTAATTCTCCTTGGCATTGATTTGTAAATATCTTCCAGGATGTTTGGTGCTACACTATATTACGCTTCAGATACTCGCTTCTACATCTCTTTTTTAAACACAGCAGTTGGTTACCAACCTCTTTCTTCATTATGATCCAAACATTCTCTATGGAATCCATTTTTGGCGAATTCCTTGGTCATTTCAGATCGGGTACTCCATTATATTCTAGGAATGTTCTAAGTCTTTAAGAGTTATGGCATGTCACAATATCATGCATAAGGATATATCCCTCCTGTGGAAACACAAAACATTCACATGAGTCTGTATCTCACAGTCATAACAACCAATGCCATTGTCGTGTTTGGCGGAAACAGAATGAGAAATACCATGCTAAGTGTATTCAGACTAATGTAGGATCGCCAGTTAGTATGCAAGTCTGTGGAGCCATTAGCAGCAGAAGCATTTCTCGTCTGAGAAAAGTGAATGGTAACATGGATAGTGCAAAATACAGAGTGATATTATTCATGATATTGAAACGTCATGTTTATGCATTGTGTTCCCACAGAAGGGATACATCTTTATGCATAATCTCCCGCCATGCTATAACTCTAAAAGTACTAAAACATTCATAGAAAGTAAAGGAATGCCCATTCTGGAATGACCAGGGAATTCGCTAGACATGGATCCCATAGAGTATAAGGATACGATTGGCAACCAAAAGCTGTTTAAAAAAGAAAATATGTGGAAGCAAGTGTGTGAAGCGTGGTATCGTGTAGCACTGAACGTCCTGGTGGAACTTTACAATGCAATGCCAAGGCGAATGTCAGAACTTATTAAACCAAAGGGAGATGCAAAGATATACTGACTTTAAGGGTGAGGTTGGCGCCGTTAAACCGGTTTAAGCCCTCCAGTAAAATATTTTACTGACCGTTCCAAGGCGGTACTTCTTTTGTGGATCTTTTATGTTTTTGTTCTGTCTTGTGTTTGCTATGTTTTGTGCACGTCTGTTTATATGTGCTTTGTGGTCACCTGCTGGGAAAGGGCTGACCTCTTGGCTCTCGTTTGTTCAATTCAGGACTGTTTGACCCTGCAAAGAGACCTCACTAGCTTAGGACAATGGGAAGCGGATTGGCAAATGATATTCAATGTGGCCAAATGTCACTCCATGAGAGTGACTCGGCATCAGCAGCACAAACACATACTCTTTGACTATCCCCTTCACAACCAAACCTTGGAAAATGTTCAGTCGGCAAAATATCTTGGTATAACTATCTCTGATAAAATGGATTGGTGTCAGCACATTTCAGAAATTTCTTCCAAAGCAGCTAAGACACTTGGTTTCCTTCGCAGGAACTTGGCTTTTGCACCTAAGAGTTTGAAGGAAGTTACATACAAAACTTTGGTTCGGCCTAAACTAGAGTATGCAGCACCCATTTGGAGCCCTTACTTGAAACTTCAGATTAACCAGGTAGAGAAAGTTCAGAGGACAGCAGCCCCCTGGACCTGTAGGAGATGGCGAAACACAAGTAGTGTCAGCGAGATGCTTGACGAGCTTGCGTGGCCATCTCTTGAGGCCCGTAGGGATCGGTTATCCCTGCTTCTCTTTCATAAGATACATTCTGGTGCTGTGTCTATAGAAAAAGACAAGGACCTGACCCCTGCTCACAGTTTGAAATCTACCAGGGCATCACACAGTGCCCAATATTGTAGATACCAGACATACAGTGATGCCCTGAAGAACTCATTTTTCCCCGAACTATTCCACAGTGGAATGGTATTTCTCCTTCGGTGGTCAATTTTTGACTAATGAGAAGCTTAGGGCACTCCTCATTTAGTCAAAACACAGCCGAAAGATTTTTTTTTTTTTTTTTTTTTTTTTTTGGTTTTGCTTTTTTGTTTGGCTTTGTTCTTTTCTCCAAAATTCCAAATTCGCACTCCCTTGCGTAATGATCGCATGCGATCGTGCCAGTAGCAAAAGATAGATAGATAGTAAACATAGACCATTAAAGTATAATAAAAATGTGATAAAACTTTTGAAATAGTGCGTAGTGAAATAACTTTTAAATGGACATGTACACCATATGAAGTGGAGCGAGGAACATCTCTATCAAGAAATGGGAAATTTACTATTTCAAAATTAAAATCATCGCGTTTATCATAAATTTTAGAAGAAACTATGCCATTTGTTATGGACAAGTTTAAGTCCAAAAACGGAGCTTCAGTGTCAGAAGAATTCGCCTTATTTAACTGAAGTTCAGTAGGATATATCTGACCTATCATTTGTTCAAAATACTGATTATCAATATTAAGCAAGACCACAGTACAAATTATACAAGCAGTAATCTTATGTAACTGCCAGTTCTCATAATTATAATCCATGAAGCTGAAACACAAACGTATAAAATGGTATTCAGTTGTCCATAATAAAAGCCGAAATGATGGGTGGGTGGGGTAACATCAATGCGTTAAATGTTGTGTAACTTCTTTTTTGGCTGAATTCTATTTTTGATTACAGGTTTACCTTTCATTGAAGTCCATGAATAGTCATATACTCTCATACATATTGAAATTGTGTTGAATATTCACACATCTATACTACAATACATTTTCAGTGGGTGGGGTAACAAAATATCGTATGAAAAAGATCTGCACCATTTTTGTTTTTGGCATCCACCCTCATTTGACTTCTATGTAGTTATACTATCACCTGGTACAAATGAATTGTTTCTACCGGACAATTGAAAAAAATCAAGCTGGCCAGCCCTCAGACTATTATATTTCATGAAATGTGTTAAAGAAATCCAATTCATGCAATAATTTTGTTATTTTACTGTTTTATCTGCCCCTTTTCGATTCAAAATATTGCTTGGTGGTGTGAGAAGAATCGTTGTGTTGTGGCATTTCCAGACGATATGAGCTATTAAACAGGCTCCTAGTCATTATCTTAAATACATCCCAGTCTCAAAGGGCAAAAATTTGGGATTATTTAAACCCATTCGAAATCACTGGAGCCATACAGCTATGCCAATATGTCAGATAACAGGCCTCGAGGTTATAAAACCTGAGTACAGTTTCAGACTCAAAATAAGGCGCAATGATTGGCTGCTTGCGGACACGTGTCCACAAGCAGCCAATCATTGCGCTTTATTTTGAGTCTGAGAATGAACTCAAGTTTTATAACCTCGAGGCCTGTACTTTTTAATGGCCAATAGATAATTTGTAAAAAATATGACATTGAGATAAAAATTAGCAATACCATCAAAATATGCTTAACTTTATGCAATGAGTATATATATATATATATATATATATATATATATATATATATATATATATATATATATATATATATATATATATATATATATATATATATATATATATATATATATATATATATATATATATATATATATATATATATATATATATATATATATATATATATATATATATATATATATATATATATATATATATATATATATGATATCCCTTGTTATAAAGACCTCAAAACATAACACATTCGACAGTTAATCACTTCAACAAGAAATATCTTTAAAAAATATATTAGACGAAGTGAAAGAAAACATGTTAGATATGAGTAACATGAGAGATATAGTAAGTGAGTATGATCAGGAAATACCACACTCACTAACTGCAGACAAATCCATGGCACAGCGGGGAAGAGTAAAACAACAACCACGAGACACATAAAGACAAACTAACCAAAGCAACCAGCTCTTCCCATCCCATCAATATGATTGCAAAACCAGAATGGACACAAAGTAACGCACACCTAAACACAGAATAACTACAGAACCCCAAAACGGGAGCAACTGATAAAACAATGGTCGTGTGCTACCTTAATAGTTTATCATGTTATAATCTTCCCTACGGAATAATTTTCGTGCCGTAAACTATATTCGCGGATATTATTGAAATTTCTCACGTTCTAACTATCATACTTTCAGCGTCAATATGAAAAGCATGTTTTAAACTGATGAAAAGGTGCAAAAATAAACATTTCATACAACTAAATCGCTTTAATAGCCCAATAACCATTTTATGACACGTACTTTCTTCCATACAGAGATCAAGTCACTTTTTCTAGGTCAAAAATGAAATTATAAGACTTCGTCTAATAAAGTACATATATAGTACACAATTATTTTGTACTTTTACCCAGTGCCAGCTCAGCTGCCTCAAAGTACACCTTTTAAAGGAACGGGGACACAGCGAAAAGTACAACTTCGAATTTGCGCCCAGTGATTACTATGGCAGGGATCATACAACGCATCCCCGCAGTCTGATCAGAGTCTTCGCTAGGAGCTCTATTTGTAGCCAGGGTACTAAGAGGACTGGTCAGACTGGGTATAAGCACAGGCTGATCTGAGTCTTCGCTGTACGCTGTACGTACATGCCAACGTGTACCTTATATTGTACATCGGCTCAAATAGTGCACACCGGGTAGGTGGCTATCGAAAACGCTATCAACAATCGACGAACGCTGATCAAAAATCGATAGAAACAGTGTTTTCGAAAACACCGTTTCTATCGATTTCTGATCTACGTTCCTCGATAGTACTGGCGTTTTTGATTGCCGCCTTCTTGGTGTGTAGTAAAATTCTAGCCACTCAAGCGAGAACCCCTGTCTTCCGAAAAAGTGAGGTTCAAACCAGCCTGCTCAGCTCTCAGGCTCAGCTACTGAGCCTAAATAGAAAATAGTCATGTCGCTTGTTGCAAGTCTGTATATGATATTTTCCAATCAGCGAATAACATAGGCGCTGATCGGACTGCGCGAATGCGCAGGCAGGTCTGCGCCTTTGTTGTTCGCAACCCCTCATAGACAGGTTTTCTCGCGCGCGTCGAGGCCCCTTCTATTGTGAAAGGCCATTTTGTAAGACATTCAACATTGTTCTTCAGCTAGGATTGATTAGATGAGGAACTTTCTAGTTCAATAAACATTATTTAAGGAAACCGCTTCAAGATGTGACACATTAATCCTTTCAATTTATTTTGGCTTATACCACACTGTAAAACACAGGCACGTGGCACATTAAGTCTAAGGCACATAACATCAAAAGAATACTAGATGGAGTTTTCAGAAAAAAAAACAATGTCCCCGACCCACTTCACAGAGGAACATGTTTACGACTTATGTAAATTTGGAATTTTGATCAATGTTCCCTAAATTCTAATCGTTTATTAAGGTCCTTTCAATATATACTGAACCACACTTCTGACGCAAAGTCAAACAGAAGCTTTAATATTACATATATTGTTTCATCCATTGTAACACAATTTTATAAAAAAAAAATACTTAATTATGAAAATGAAAGTAGAACTTCATCGGTCAATTATTCCCTTTTAATCATAACCTAATTGGGTGAATTCTGACATAACCCCTGACCGGTACATAGATCTAGGCAAGACCTCGTATATTAATTAAAGTTACATCCCCGAAGCATTTTGCGTTGGAAGTGTGGGTCTGTATACATGTGTGTATGTGCCAATTGGTCAAAATCTAGCCTTTTCTGCAGAAGATATGTTGCAAATAATTAATTTTCATAGAGTAATATGACCGTGTTGATGTTGACCTAATTACCAAGATATAATCATTTCGTTAGACCTTCCTAATAATGCATCTGTTATCGTAGAAGGAGGACAGAAATATGGTTTCAGACTGAAATAGCTAAAAAGAGAAACTATGTAGCATTGATCGAAAGTTTTTCAAGAGAATGTAGAACTCCTTGACTAAGTTTTGGATTCTCTTGAAAGCCCTTCCAGGCCGACTTCTTATGTATCATGGAATGATGGAAGAGAAGTGATTTCTATGATGTGAGGATAAGTTAGTCCACGCAATGCTACATATTTTCTCTTTTTAGCTGTTCCAACCTGAAACCATATTGCCGGTGTAAGTTTGTGCTGAAAGAGTACAAGCAACACCAAGTAATTTGTATAATCAAAGATAGCAAAACGTAATAAAATAAAACCTGTCTTAAGCGGCAACTCAAAAAGAACACTAAAAATTGGTTTTCAATACCGAATATTGCTTAATGCAGTTCAAAAGTATTGCAGACTGCTCCAGCATTCTGCAATACTTTCGACCTCCATTAAGCTACCTTTTCCATAATGACCTTGGTTTTGTCTATTTTGGGTGGCCGGTTAAGACAGGTTTTACTATAGTATGTCCAGAAAGTGTCACAAAAAATCACTGCAGACCAACCCACAGCATCTTGCAGAAGAGAAACCGAACACTACCCGCCACAAGCCAATAAAAATACAATTAAAATAAGCAGATAGCTCTCTCCCTTTCTAAGTGAGATGGTTGCAAAACTGGTGATAACAACATGTAATGCATAACAAAACAAGAACCAAATACAAAACCTCCACAAACAAAGAGATCAACGAAAATGCATCAACAACAACAGATACACCGCCTTAGAACGGGCAGCAGTCGAGGCCACTTTAAAAGAGCATTTTACCATTAACTTGGACCAAATCTTTGCCCTAGATTCTGCTGTTGTAAAAAAAACTAAAATTGTTTAGCTCGCATGGATACTTCTTAACTTATGCAATGCATAATCATTGAGATACAATTTCATCAAATTAACCAACTACACTGACCCAAAATGAAAACTTTACACTTTATTTCTTTGAATAACTGTTTTGTTAGTATACATGTCGTTGTAAGATTTACCCCTGCTTATCGAGACTTATCGCAGATAATGATTATGCAAATCCCAGGTCTACTCAAGTGTCGACGCCTGAAAAACGTGTTCCTTACGTTGCACGTGCTGAGGAACAGGTGGTTCATTAAATGCTTTAAAACCGACATGAAAACATTTGCAGCTGAGTACTGGTAATAAAAAACAATTTATTGTTACAAAACGATTCCATTTAGTGACGGCACGTCTTTCAAAAGATCAAAGAAACCAAGTTATTTTCGTGCTCATGGCGGGGTCTACGGTAAATGATATCGCGAATCATTCTGGCTGCTCTAAACAGACTTTTCATCATCTAATGAACCGGTACAACAAAATTGGGTATGTCAGAGTTCGTGCAAGACCTGGTCGCGCACGTGTGACGACGTTACGTCCTTATCGCGTTAACACGTTAACTCACCCACGTAATCGTTTTAAACGGCAACCATTATTGCTCGTCTTTACGGGGTTAATGCACAAAAGATAATTAGTCATTTTTTTGCAAAATAACGGACCTGGTATTTTCCAGCATGACAATGCAAGGCCTCACACAAGTCGTAAACAACCACATAATTCCATGCTAAAAATAACGTCAACCTCTTGCCTTGGCCTGTTTCATCCCGAGTCATGAACCCCATAGAACACGTATAGGATGAATTGGGTCGGAGGGTCAGGTCCAATCATCAAATGGATGCGTTAAATGACTCCAATATGCACCTCTGTTAGCATTACATTCGTATCCCTAACGTGCTCATACAACGTTACGTAAATTCAATGAGGCGACGTATTCTGCTAAGCATTCGTAAAAATGGAGGTCACACTGGTTACTGATGATCCTTTTAACATCACTTTAAGCACGCAGTCAGTAATTACTTGTTTCCGAAATCTGTGTGACTGTTTAAATTGTTTTTAGAAATTTTCATTTTGACCCCTCTGAACTGAATTATTCATAAAAATTATGCAATTTATGATTTTCATCCAATACTTTTTTCAGAGACATCGATAATGCATTAAAGATTCGATGACTGAAAAAATTAACCCCGAAATTTAATTTATCATCAAAATATATAATTTTGAATACTATGTAAAGTTTTCATTTTGGGTCAGTGTATGATGAAATAAAGAAAAGGACCCATGACTCACAGATAGTCAATGCTAAAGAAAACCTCAAGTTGAGTCACGGTGGGCCCAGCCAAAAACAAGCATCAGTCATCAACCTACTAATGAAATCAGAGGAGCATATCTGCAAAACAAATGAAATTTCCAATTTTCAGTTGGTTATGCACATATAAACTGAAGCAATAATGACGGCAGGAGTATTCTGAAAATACCCCATTTTTGCATTGTGAATAACTCCCTTCAATTCGTACTACTGATAATTCAAAGTGAATTTTATTGTCACGAGGACTTCGAACAAACGTGATTCACTGAGGTTACTGCAAGATTTGACTGTACACTAGGTATCCAGCTAACTTAAAATCTCGTGCCACTATCGTCCGGCCAGCGAAACGCCATTCAAATGGTGTTTCGCTGGCCGGTCGATAGTGGTCCACTTGTGTATGCTTTCTGGGTCATCATCGCAGTGTCATGTCAAAAGAAGTTCTCAAGTTGTTCTTTTTTCTTGTGTTTTTTTACCACTTATTCATTACATATGCGTGTAATCAGGTTCCAATTTGAAAGTCTCATACTTTTGTCATAATATGTTTTCACCCAAAGTCTTTTAAATCATTTTTTCTCTTTTTTGAATGAAATTACCATTTTATTGTGTTAATTCATTACATTTGCGTGTGATCAGGTGCCAATTTGAAAGGCTCATCCTTTTTGCCGTGTCATTTTTCACTCAATGTCTTTAAAATTAGTTTCTCTCTTTTGAATGAAACTACCTATTTCCAATGTCTGATTGCCAAGAACAGAAAAAGCTCGAGGCGACCGCGACATTTACATCTTGCAATGGAATCTTTATTATAGGAAGGCCTTGTAGTCTAGAATTCTTAATTAGCTGAGTCGGTGCTTTCTGTCATCTGACCGAAAGAAAAAGGACCTTTGCTTTTAGATTGACAATGTCGCACAGAATACTAAGACAGAACATGCGCGAGTCCAGAGGTGGAAACAGAGGAAAATTCACAAAAAATATTGTTTGTTTTATTTATACAATACTGCTCCAAATTCCTTGGAAAATCACAAAGCTACCAAACTAGCGTTCAATGTCGGGCTATAATCGACCCGCTAGCAAAACGCCATTTAAATGGCGTTCGCTGAAGGGTTGATGATGACCCGCATTTGGTGATCTGTATCCTATGTCCTCCAATCATCAACTTTATAAAAAAAAGACTAACAAATTCAGTTAGAAGGAAGAGGTTCATTGCAATTATAGATTGTAGTTTTACAATCCCACGCAAACCTTCTCACCCAGGGGAGGGGGGGGGGGTCGGGGGTTCGGGGGGATCACTGATATTTACATACAGAAGTAGGCTCGGGTCAATTTTTTTGGGTTCAAAAATTTGAATTTCAATATTTTAATGGGTTTTCAGAAAAATTAATATTTTTTGGAGTATGAAGGTTTTCTGGATATTTTTGGGGGTCATCACAAAATTGGACTATATTTAGGGGTAATTTCTATGCACTTTAGGGTCTTTTCTTAAGGTCAGGGTACAGAATGGGGGTATTTTGGGGGGTTGTTAAAATTTCAACTATTTTTTGGTGTGCTTGAAATTTGTGATATTTTTTGGGATGAACGGTAGATGCTGGGCTCGAGCCTACGTATGAAGAAAAATAAGAGTACCCCCCCCCGGGCCTTCTGATGCCAGTGATTCAAAGATAGAGATGGATTTTCCTGTCCATCCCCATCACAACCAATATACTCTTGTAATATTTACGACTTATGGATGCAAGATAACTCAAGCTGTAGAACTCAGTATTCATCTCCTGGATTAACACCTTTTTTCGGCGAATTGTCAGTCGGCTTGCCATAATAAGACACTTGTGTTTGCTAAAGGGTTTTGCTTATTTGATCATTCCCAAGATGGATCTAAAAGATCGGGGCAGTGGTAGGACAGAAGTTAAAAATAAAAACTATCAAAGTAAAACATAGGCACCTTTATCTCCTCTTTCTCATCATCCATAAGCTATTGTTCAAAGATAGTAAGTGAGTATGATCAGGAAATACAACAATCACAAACTGTAGACAAACCCATGGCACCGCGAGGAAGAGCCACTCAACCATCACGAGACACCAGGGAGACAAACTAAGCAAAGCAACCAGCTCTCTCTTCCCCATCAAGATGAACGCAAAACTAGAAGGGACATAAAGTAACGTACAACAAAACATAATACAATTACAGAGTCCCACAATGTGAGTAACAATTAACAACAAGTCAACAACAAAAGAACCACCGCCTTAGAACGGACAGCAGCCTAAGCCACTGGGGACTAAAATGCATTTTACTGGTACCAAATCTTCGCCCTAGACTTTGCTGTTGTTGAAGTACAAGAAATGTTCAGCTCGCTTGGAAGCCTTCTAACTATTGCAATGTGTCATCATGGAGAAACACTCTAATCAAATTAATACACTATGATGAAACAAAGAAAATGGCTCACGACTCACAGATAGTCAGAGCTAAAGAAAACATCAAGTTGAGCCACGATGGGTCAAGCTACAGATAAGCATCAGACACCAACCCACCGATTAAAGCTTAACGTCAGAGCCATTATAGAGTCTGAGGCCTGACCCACCGCCGTGCAATTAAAGAAGAAACCATAGCTATAAACGGTGATTGGGTTTCAAACCAGGCATGCAGACTGTCGCATGACATCCAAGTTATATCCAACCTTTATATAACATTTGATAATCTTTTTGAATTGATCACTAAAATAAGGTTTTCCAACAAATCGTTTGAATTTATAAACTAAATCACCATAAAATATAGGTTCTGATATGCCTCACATATTCTAGATTGCGTTCACATATTTTTGATTGTCATAGACCTCCCATGTGAAAAAGAAGGAACCAAACACTACACCAAATCTCTATATTATTATTGCGTTTTATGGTGCGTTGATAGTGCTAAGCTCGGTGATGGTCTGTGCCTTATACGCCTATTTTTCTGACTCCAAGAACACTGTTTTGAGCTTCTGGTGTGATGCTTGTAGTATCAGTGTAATATGTGCATCTCATGGCAAGAGCCAACTAGCAAAATGTTTTCATTTTTCTTACACATTCGAGAGATATGGTGGGTCGAACGAGGAGGGGTGGGAAATTTCATGACAATGAAAAGTTATTAAAAAGTGATTTTTTGTACTTTTTATTTTTTGGCAGGCATGGTGATATCTATTGCACCTATCATATGCAGAGTATAAAAACAGGATAATTGATGAAATTGTTTTGAACTCAAAATATGTTTTGTAATAAAACGATATTGAGGAAATACTTTAGAAGCCGCCTGTGCATATTAATGCATGTACCGTAAAATAGAAAACTGAAAGCTCAACAAATAGAAAAAAAATACTTTTGAAAGAATGAAAGTGTCCAATTTAGCATTGGGAAGAAGAGCTGATTCTAACTAGATCCTTTTGATATTACTTTTGCGTGTTTGAGGAGCATGGCACGTAAAATGTATTTAAAGTGTCCGAATATTTATGTTATACATATACATGTGTACTGTATACCCAAGTTGAAAACTATCTATACGAGTTATAACTCTTTGCATGCCAGCGGAGAATTTTGTCATCTGCCGATAGCCTTTGCAAACAGTTCAAAACCAGATCAAGACCAACAAAATGTTGGTCTTGATCTAGATCCAAACTGTTTGACATTCCTAGTGGTCATGGGTGATTTATTTGTTAGTAAGAAAGTTGGCAAAGATCAGGAATTGATACAATCAAGTACCTCACCTGACCCAGGATTCCACACGGGAAAGTGACAAAAACACAATTAAACATCACAAGCGAGAGCCAAGAGGTCAGCCCTTTCACAGCAGGTGACCACAAGGCAGCAATGAACAGACGCAAAAGCATGACAAACACAAGACATAAATAACACAAATGATCCACAAAAGAAGTACCGCCTTGGAACGGTCAGTAAAAATATTTTACTGGAGGGTTTAATCCAGTTTCACGGCGCCAACCTCACCCTAATACTTAATTTTGAACAAAGTCAGCAGACGAAAATAAAAGTATGAACAATTACCCAGCATGCAAATAGATAAAAAAAATGACGTTTGCAAAAGAATGTGTCATTAAATAACAGTGACATGTTTCGTATGAAAGAATGCATAAACCTTGCTAATTCTACTTTTAATCTTTATGTACTTGATATTAAACTAGCACATAGTAATACAAAGAAACTTAGGAGGTTAGTGCTCCTTATTTTGTAGAAGAAGCCTTTTGGGGGCTTAGGCCCTGGGTTTTTAGGCTGCAGAAAATCTACTCCCTTACAGTAAGTAAACTGAAATAAACATCCTGTACCAGGTCTTCCTAGCTCTCGCCTTATAAACATGAACAACAGCACTCGTGTGTAACCAGTAGTCGGAAAAATCCTTGTATTTAGGTACATGTACACGTTTCGATTTAGATTGTTAGCGATACAGACCAGGGAAAGAAATGCCATTTTATCAATTTTATTCCGTTTTATTCCATGATTTAATGGTTTCCTCCTTTGCATTTTGTTTGGTTTAAAAACGACTTGCTCACAAACAGAGCCGTTCTGTGCCGAAAACGAGCTTAAATGCCAGTTTGCATGGTTTTAGTGGAATTGGCAATCACATGATTACATGGTTGTAACTGTTAAAGTTACGAAGATCTATGGAAAAATGAACTTTAATAGGTGGACCCTCGCAATTACAGCTGTACCAACAACTCTCACTCTCACGATTTCCGACAACTGGTTACGCACGAGAGCTGTAATTCGTATTTATAAGGTGAGAGCTAGGAGGAATGGGTACAGGATGTTTCATTTCAGTTAACATAATGTGCCCCTGTGTCCATACAATATGTGAAATATGATAACGCATATATAGGCAAAAGCTTTTGCTGGCACACGGGGGTGGAGTATGATATTTTATCAAATATTTTCTGATTTCCATATATTTTAATTTAAGATTATTGTTCTACCCAAACTTCTACATCTTTAAAGCATTTGATATGGATTTCACTTTCATAAAGTACTCATATCAGGATAGCTTAACGGTGAAGAAAGGAACGAATGACAAACTTTAATTTTTACTGAAAACCATAGGCATTTACCATTTACAAATGGCCATTTTCACATGCAAAACACTACCTAACAAAAACACTACAAAAGCGCTAACCAAAACACTATCAATGTGCTAACCAAAACACTATCAAAACGCTAACAAAAACGCTTTCAAAGCACTACCCAAAACACTATCAATGTGCTAACAAAAACGCCATCAAAGCCACGCTTTAACCAAAACACTATCAACGCGCTTTACCAATGTACTTTGACCAAAATACAATTCAGGTCAGGTCATTAAACATAACACAAAAATATAGTTTACACTCCAACTGCAGGTTAAGTCATATCTTTTATTTGATATCCTTTTTAAGCACTCCAAACCAGCATAAATCATGATAATGGCTTATAATGCATTTGATTTCAGTAAAGCTGTTTCATATGCTAATGAGTATGTTTTAAGCAAAACAAAGAGCTTCTGAGATATAAACAAAACAAATGGAGTCATTGTTTTGCTAGAAATGAACAATATAGTGATTTCAATGTTGCATGTTGTTTGCTAGATACATAAAAAATGTTGAGCATAAATGATCTGGAAAAAAACAACTGAAGGTCTTGCAAAGCCATATGAAACTACAAAACTGAAACAATATGAAAATACAAATAAACTGTTATAGGGTGCATTTATATTAGAGCCATAACACAAAATTTCCAACAATGTGGTATGTGCAACCAGCAAAGGCTAAGACCAGCCTGCGCATACGCGCAGACTGATCAGAGCCTTTGCTAGTCGCTTAGATATTCTTTAACTGTTAAGCTACTGACCGAACATCATTTGGAAATTCTAAGCTTAAAAGGAGGCTGCACAGTCTCTTCTGAGTCTACATTTGTCAAAATGCCACATTGTTGGAAATCACATATCGTGGCTCATTTCAATTACTTGCTGGCATAGTTTATAACAAGCTCCTATTGAACATTTAACATAATTGAACTAAAATAAACAACTGAAACAGAAGAAACACATTCAAAAGCTCCCTCCAATTTTTGAACACAGGAAATGAGTCAATGCAATGCCATGTGGCGGCTTCAACTATGTTTTCTATTGGTCAGAAAAGAATCCAAAATACTTTTAACCCTTAAAGCGCCAATCACGACTGCAGCAGAGGACAAATTTTGCGACACCTTTCACAAATTTTCAACAAAAATAAGGTATGATATTACGTGAGAATCGTCTGCCAGCAGACGATTCCCATTAAATATCATGCCTTTTTTTTTTTTTTTTTTTTTTTTTTTTGAAAAAGTGGCAAAATTTGAAATTGTCGTCTGCTGCAAATTAAAGGTGGTGCTTTAAGGGTTAATACACAAAGTTTGGCTGCTGGCATGTCAAAAGTGCAGGATTGAGATATGAGTTTACCAAAATACTATCAAGACATTGTAGATTTTATCTAAGTACAAATTTATTTCTCCATGAGAGAGTGAACAAAAAAAAACATCAATGCACTTCTTCAGAAAATGTTTTGGATATGTTTTGGTTAGCGCATTGATAGTGCGTTGGATGTATTTTGGTTCATTTCTTTATCATATGGGCTGTAATTGTAAAACTGTCATTGTACCATGATTTTACTAGTAATGTTAAAGAATTCTCTAAAAAAACTTCAGGGTAAACAATGCAAGCAAACCGTATAAATGTGCTTTAAAATGTATTTTGGTAAGAAATAAAAAATGTCTTTGGTCATTCATCTGAAAAGCTCCAGGGTTTTATGCCACAGTCCTGTAGTTGTAAAAAGGGGCAGTGATTGGCTCACACAGTGGTTGGAAACTCAGCATTGTACATGATTCGTTATAAATAAACATACGGGATATATGTAGATACTATTGTCATAAGATGGAAATATATTTGCTACGGTTTTGAAACAACATCTCAATGCTTCAGTTGAATAAGTTTACAGATGGGGCTTAGAAGAAAGGGCCTTGCATTTTGATATTTTTTTCAATGCAATGCTCCTCCCATGTAGGATGTCACCTTCAGGTGCAAAATGGTGGTAAATCATGGCAGTCACCAGAACATCTCATTCTTATTTATTGATTGAACTAGGTCCAATTTAAAATTTGATGGTAGTCTCATTATGATTTAAGAGTTGTGCGACCCACCGCTTACATAAAAACTATTATGGAGGTATATGGGAAAAATACAGGTTTATGCCCGAATAGCTGGTACTCTGAACAAGTAAAGAGAGTTTGGAGTTCTGTATTTTTCTCAATTTAACCAGAGTGCTATGTTTATGAGAAATACGCAATAAATAGACGTTTAGTTCCTTTCCCTTTAATTGGCCACGGATCAATGGTAGAGAAAACGTATTCCTTAGGCTATCATACACATTTTTGCCATGAATTTTTTTTTTATATTTTTTCAAATTGTATTTTTTTAATCTTCACGTCCCAGTAATGCTTAAGTCCAAAATTAATACTCTGTTCTATCCCTTCTTTAACTAACAAGACTCAAGGTCTGGTGTTAAAATTCAGAGGTTACTTTCTTACATCTCAACAAGGGCATTTTGTTTTGCGATGCGCCTCGAATTTTCTTAAGGAATTTGGACTCTTTTTGACACGAAAAATGCCTATGACGAATAAAACTTCAAAGGGGGCGTCGATTTCCTGACATGTCTTTACAGACGTTTCAGTTAGTTTTCAATAAAAGAAGTGAAAAACAGCACGCCACGTAATTAGTTCCTCTGACTCTTTGAAGTGTCAGACCATTATTGAACTCAAATGTCAATCAATTATATATTTATATGGTGTGTTTTAGAAGTCTTTGTCATTAGAATTATCCTTTATTTGATTGTAGTTGTCTTCTGCAATATTGCACGCATGCAAACTGAACATATACACTGTCATGCACAGTGCTTTCAAATAAGAGTGCGTAATTAAAACTATTTGACTTATATATGTTGGTTCTTTTAGCACACCAAACATATTTTTGAGTTAATGGGTAATATAATAATTACGTTTCTACTCTAAAATTTTGTTTAACTATACCAATGTGCACTGTTGTGAACTATCTTTTAAGCACTTTTCAGCCCGCCGACATATGCTTTTTTCGATCTAAATAACTTCTCACCAAATGGAACATCAAACCAATTACTTACCTATGTTGCTCCACGCATGAGTCATTATTCTCAGAAAAAATGTTAATACTAACTTTGCTCACTCATACATGTATGTTTGATAGCTAAAAACATTGTATTGTTTAGTCGTGTTAGTTAAAGAAGGGATAGAAAAGATAATTGATTTTGGGCTTAAGCATTACTGGGACGTGAAGAGTAAGAAAAATACAATTTGCAAAATGACAGAAAAAAACTAACTGAAACGTCTGTAAAACAAAAATAAAGCCACTTAAGTTCAACACTAGATGCTAGTGGAGTGTTCATTATTTCCCCACCCAATATTTTTCCATAGTAGAAATACAATGACCCCACCATAATTTATCTGGAAACTATCAAGTTCTTGCCCGTAGTAGGCCCTGTCACTCAATTTTAGTATGTAGGTCAATATTGCACTATATCTCAAATTTATTTAAGGCATATGAATAATTTAATGATCACCAATTAGATATTTTTTACGTAAACTCTCTGTGAAAACAGGACACTTTTAATGCTAGTTGAAAATAGCTGACAACTACAGCCGAGGCTATGTACGTTAGCTGATGCAAGACTATAAAATATGAAGCAGTGCTTTCGTATTTCATTCAACATAGTAAGGAAAAGATCAGGAATCGATAAAATCAAATACTTCACCTGACCTAGGACACCAAATGGAAAGTAGACTGGGGCCCAGGGTGAAAAAAAACAAAAATGGTTACCCGGAAAGTAGCAAGGATTGTTATAGTATAAATTTGAAGAAGTATATATGGTGCAAGCGAAACCACTGTATAGCAAGCTTCTCGGAATTGCATAACGCCACTAGAGCTAATAAAGTATGGTGGCCCATGTGCGTCATATGCATGCATGCGTTTAATACAAACGCTATTATCTCAGCAACGCGTTATGAAACTGAAATCAAACTACCTTTCAGGAATGACAATGTGTTTGTTTTAAAAGTTTTGAGTATTAGTTTCAATTTCAAAGAATTGTTGCTTTAGCATTACGCATTCAATGGTGTGTACCATATGTAACCCGATAAAACGTAATGTTTCGTTTTCTCCCATCTGTATCTGCCACGACTCAATTTGAATATATTTACACAAACACATTATAACTGTCTAAAGAATACATTGCTGCCTGTTTTGGTAAGATTCTATATCCAATATGGCTGCCGTCGCACTAAGGTATGAAAACGTATTTTTGGGGATCATTCCTTAACCTACTAACAGGTCACGTTCAAAATGCTTGCGTATGTAGTGGGACGTCCGTGTACCTATTTCACAGCACAAAATGTACTATCACGTAAGAATGGATACTTTAAGATGGCCTTCAATTTTTGGCACATAGGCTGTAAAATCGACTCGCTTTATTCAATGCATTGTTTTGGCGAATCAGAAGGGTAGATATGCAAAAACATATCGCAATGTTAAATACATCCTGAACGGTTACTTACTTTTTTCTAAGTATGCGATAATAGCCTACATGTAAATAAAGTTGATATAGGATGGCACCATTGTGTTTCATTACATAGTTATTGGGCGAAAAGCGTGATAATCTTTTGAAGTTTATAATCGGTTGACCGATTTCAAAAATCAACACACGTGGGGGCTTACCTGTTGGTCTCCTGTCTGTTCTGTCACACTATACATCATTTGAATGTTATATACATGTAGTCTTTAATTTATTTTTAAGGATATATTTAAAAAATGTTATAATGTAAAATGCCAATGTATTTAGTGTATTATGATGTTTAATAATCACAATAAATTCAACTGACCCAATGTTATTATGTACAATATCACGTTCCTATAAATATAGAGGTTTGTGGTCAATTTATTTATGGATTTTGTGATTTCCATTCTTTTGAAAATAGCATTAACTGTGGTTAAGGATGTATTTTGTGATGTCAATTGTGTGAAATGTAAAAATAGTGTATGGTAGTTTGCTTCATTTCAATCAAGTGACACATTGAAGTCCACAAAGCGAATCCAAAGACAAAAATAATGAATGCTTATTTTTAATACCTTCTATATTATAAATCTGAAAGAAAAGACTTAAAATATTAACAACGATGATTGTTAGATACAACATTATAATCCCCTTCCAAAAAATGGTCAGAAATTTTTATTCGTAATTATAGACGGTTGCCTAACAACAAGACAACATGGACGAATTTGCCATACCTGGTATAATAAAACAATCACTATGGCAACAAGATTTTCCATACTTGCATACTGTTATGGCATTACCTTGAACGACATACTAATGTATCCATATATGGATTTATTAAAATTTCTTCCAATACCAAAGTGTGTTAAAAATCATCATTTTATATTCAAAAATATAAAAACAAGGGATAAACAGTTAGGTAAGTTTCAGAACTTCCACAGCAGCATTTGGATGCACAATACTACATTTTCACAAATATTTACTTAAATAGTATGCATACCTAAATGTTTATAGTATAGTTTGAAGTACATATATTACTTGTTCACATCTAAAAAGTCATATCTGGCTCTCCAACAGATTTAATTAAATTTTCTTTTATGACATATGCAGTTTTGTAAGCTTGAGGTCTTTAATTTGGCATACTTGTATGTTTTACATGTATTATCAAAACATTTTGCAAGGTAGCAAAATTGTTTAAAGATGTCAAACATAGAAACAAGTCCATTAAAATCAAATACAAAGCTAAAAATGAATAAAATAGTCATAAAGGGACATCACGACTGAAATGAAAGGAAAAGTATCAAAAAAGAAAAAGAAAGAAAATATGAAAAGAAAAAGACACAAAACAAACTAGAATGTGCAGTCGATGGGGAGCCATCGCAAATCCCAACGCTTAAGTTTTTGATCCACCCAGCACCCCAAGTCCCACACCTGAACAGATTGATAATTCTGTTCAATATGTTTTCTATCTTCTATTTGTAAGAACGCACACAAAGTTTGGAATAAAAATCTTAGAATTGATATGGTAGTCAAAGTTTAATCATATTTGACCTTTTGACCTCACCCCAAGGTCACCAGTTTGACCATAGGGTAAAAATTTTACTTGCATTCTGTTCTGCTTGTCATCCCCGTCGATTTGATATGCCAATTGACTATGTTTGAAATAAAATAATTTTTGACCCCCTGGGCACCCCAACGCTTTAGTCCCAACCCTGGGGCATGGCCCAGGCGACAGAATGAAAATCCCATCTGGCATGCTTTGTATCTTTCATTTGTGAGAACACACACAAAGTTTGGTACACAAATATTTGAAATTGACTTTGTAATTGGAATTAAATGATAGTTGACCTTTTGAACCCTCCCCAGGGGGCAAAAAGTTTAACGTTTCATGCCCTATTCATGTGAGTAACTCACACACCAAATTTGGTTGAATTTCGTCCAATGGTTTAGGAGGAGATAGCACAACGGACAGACGGACGGACAGACGGATGGAGGCGATTACAATATCCCCTGAAGCGAGGGGGAAAATAGATAAAAACACAATTTAAAACTATGGTGGGGATATATAATGCAGCTGAAACTGGCGCCATGAAACTGGTTTAAGCCCTCCAGTGAAATATTTTGACTGACCGTTCGAAGGCGGTACTTCTTTTGAGGATCATTTGTATTATTTATGTCTAGTGTTTGTCATGCTTTCGCGTCTGTTCATTGCTGCCTTGTGGTCACCTGCTGGGAAAGGACTGACCTCTTGGCTCTGTTTGTGACGTTTATTTGTGTTTTGGTCACTTCCCCATGTGGTATCCTAGGTCAGGTGTAGTACTTGATTGTATCGATTCGTGATAGTTGCCGCCTTTCTTACTTTCATTGATGCAGCTTACGACATCAGTAGTCCAAAAATTACGTAAACCTATTATACCTTTAATTTCTGCTTTCTGTTCATGAAATCTTCCATCACCGCCTGGTGATGACTCATGGAGGACTGGAAAGAATTAGTTTTTCTTGTAAAAATAGACTTCAATCAATTTAAACGAGTATAGTTAGCTGTGTTCATAGCCTGAAAACACACACATTCTTTTCAGTGATTTCTGATGTTAGTTTCTTTATTTGTGCTGTGTGCATTGTTAACGTCTATTCAGTGCTTACTTGCAGCCTAATCTCCTCGTTTAAAAATGTTAGTTATATTGTTTCTTAACCATGTTTATTATACAAGTCATTTGGATATAGTTTCTTATCCTCTTGTAGCCTTGTGTGGGATGATTGTCACGCTGTTGGACTCCTCTGTTTCTTTTTTTCTTTTTTGTTGATGGGGTACCTATGTTTGTTTTGCCTCATGGGTTAACTAATGAGTATATTATTTCAATTTATATTTTTTAGTGTTGCAACTTGCAAGCATTTTGAACTTGCAAGCATATTTGCGTCTCGGCTTATAGCAAAATAATTGTCATATTCCTTTGGGTCATGAAGATTACTTAACAAATCGAAACGAACAAACACAAACTTTGAATAGCATAGACAGTCTGTGTTTTCAAGCTAGATTTTAAACATAAGGCAAGTTAAAATATGTTTTCCCCTCATCATAACATACAACAGTATATATGGGGCAGAATAGATACCATTCATAATTCCATTTGCTATGATAACATGTTTAACAATGCGTTTAAATCATTATTACGAGTTTTAAAGGAAAACAGCTTCCCATACAAATGTCGCCTTTACGGCAATTCGCAATTCGCAACGAATTGCTATACAGTGGTTTTGTATTACCGAATGTTCAAATATTCTTTGTGCAAAAAATCAGCTTTGCTACTTTCGGGGTAAGCATCGATGACTTTTTTACGAGATACGCTGGTCTGGGCTACAGCCTAAAGGTGACAAAAACACAAGAAAACATCACATACAATAGAGACGAGGGGCCGGTCCTTTCCCAGCAGGTGAGTACAAGACTGCAAGGAACAGACAAGACAGTATGACAGACAAAGACGAAACACAAATAACAAAAAGGATTCACAAAGGAAGAAACGGTCAGTAAAGGAGCGGTCAGTAAAAATATTTTACATGTCTGACGGTACCAACCACAGCCTTATTTCTGATGTGGATCAAGACAAATAGATGTTTGGTTAGCATGAAATATCCTTAAACTAATCGATGTATCATCTAAAAAACTAGTGCATATAAATCGAGATAAAAAAAGGAGATAAAACAAGGATAAGGACTTAACAGTATATTCAACTGAACACCTAATAAAAGAAATCCAACAGTTAAACCTAGGTGGGCCTGACCATACAACTGATTTGTAAGTAATGAAGAAGGCAAAGCTCAGGAATCGATGCATTAAAGTACCACACCTGACCCAGGACACCGATGGGAAAGTAAAAAGAAAACACAAGGAAACATCACATACAAGAAACCTTTCCCAATACGTGAAATGGCCAATTTTGCGGACGAGAAGTTTCGTGAAAATAAAGCCCTCGCGAAATCACTCTATCTTTGACTGGTGTAGGTAAACCATGGCCTAGTCGCGAACTTTAAACGTGGTAAATATGTCTGTTTAACGCCATTCGCGAAAATAAAAATTCTTGTGAAATTACAGTACCGTCTCCATATTATCATATTTGACCTGTAAAATACAGTGGCCTAGGCTGCTGTCTGAAGCGATGTTTTTGCTGTTGTTTGTTGATGCCCCACCGTGCGTGCGTGCGTGCGTGCGTGCGTGCGTGCGTGCGTGTGTGTGTGTGTGTGTGTTGTTCTTCGGTGGTGTCATTTCTAATCTACCAATTATCTTGTTGAGGACGAGAGACCTGGTTGCTTCAATTTAGTTGACAATGTGATGTGTCCTGTATCTGTTCCTCAAGGTGGCGTTCGTTGGTCTGCGATCGTGGCATTTCCTGGCCATATTCACAGACTTTTGACAACACTCCTGCATGCAATTATTTTCTTCGAAATGTGACAACAAATCATACTAGTTTGCACCCCAGCGATAGGCAATAGAATGTCTTGCTGCAAAACTCTCGACGACGCACGATCCTGCGTAATATGTTCATAATTGGAAATGCCATCTTAATTTACGATGCATTACCCGCTGAGATGGGCATCAAATTAGTTTGAATTAAAAAGTTCTAAAAGTGCTTTGTGTCGTCTAGAGATTTCTAGACAGAAAACAAGGTATAACCTTGCGTAAACAAGAACATTTACAACCCTTTGCCTGTTAATTACAACTTTTGTTGCTTACTGATACCTTTGCAATCAGTTTAGACCCAGATCAGGCCCGACAAACGTCGGGCCTGATCTGGATCCAAACTGTTTGCCAATCTGATGGTATTCCTAAATTTTGTTTTGAAAAGGTTACTTTTGAAAAACAAATCACCAGACGTCAAAATGCAACGAAAGTACCCAGCATTCAAAGATTTAAGAGCAGTGCGATTTTGTGAGTTTGCGGTCATATAAGATCAGAGTACGCAGCAGTACAGCACTGGCATTGATCGAACTGCGTGGCTATAAGACACTTCTGTGTTTTTTCTATATAATCTTAACAGCAGGCACTGCGTGGTGGCCTTGAGCAAGACCCTTTATCCCCTGCTTAGTACTGGTTCAACCCTAGACTGACATGAGTCGAAGATGTTAAAATTATCATTGTAGTTAGTTAAAAGATATTTTTGTAAGAGTTATGGTAACTGGTTTCAGCAGTGGTTAATACAACTATATTGATACATGTACCTTTTCAAACAGCGTAGAACTCGATCAGAAGTCACATCATGCGACGTCTGGTCATGGTCTAAATAATTTTCATTTAAATGGTTTCTTAAGATATAGAATGCCCCACCACACAAATATGGCTTTTAAAACTACGTCCCTCGGGAAGTGTAAAAACCTTCGTCTACTGAATGTGTCTATGTTTCCCTTGAGAGTCGGGGAGTGAGTGCCTCCTATAGTGTCGTCTGCTGATAACTTTTGCAAACAGTTTGAAACCAGATCAGGCTCGACAGAACGTTACGTTTTATCTGAATCCAAAATGTTTGACACTCTGATTTTTTCGAAAAGATGAAAAAAATCAACAGACGACAGAAAAGCATGAACAATTTCCCAGGGGGAAAGAGTTAATGCACGAACAGTCGTTTTCTCGGATTTAATTACGTCAAAACTTTTAGCTGAATAAGAAATTTTATGTTTACAACCAATATGATCGGATTAGCCTAGGTTAAGTCTCATAGTAGCACCTATGGGATGTTCACGCAACTGCTTTATGGCCAATTTTCTCAGAAATATACGTTTTCGTCTGGTTTAGCTAATGTCGGTCAATTGCTGGACCCGAATATAAGATAGTTAACTGAGGCTGAGCGGATGCATTTCAGTGAGCTCTATAATCGAAAATCCTAAATGTTTTAGATTTGTGTCAGGACCGATGCTTAACTTCTTTCGAACCGCTTGTCGCGTGAAGTCAAAAGGGTATATTCTCCACTAACGAAATATACATCTTTCGTTCTTCAAGAGATGAATTAAATGTCATATTTGTGATAAAAATGTAAACTTTTTATTATTATTATTATTATTATTATTATTATTATTATTATTATTATTATTATTATTATTAACAATTTTGAAGTGGAACATATTTTTACATTTATAATGTCATACATGACGCCATACTTAAGATTGAGTTGTATAGGCCAAATGCATCTGTCTTCCAAAGCCAGGAGCAAAATGAAAATGAAAAAAAAAACATCAGCAAAGTTCACGAGTCCTTACAATAGAATTCAGAAAAAAAAACATTTACCTTCGCTTTGTGTTTCTATCCATTATAAGAAAGTATTAAGCGTTTGAAAAACTTAAGTAGGAAAATGGAAGCATAGATTAAGAACACGACAGAGTGCTCAAAAACCACCAGTGATCCCACTATTTAAAGAAGGAGACTGAAATGACGCCCCAAACTACAGACCCATATCTCTGACATATGTTCGTAGTAATCTAATTGAACACATACAACTAGATCATGAAACGCCTCGAGGCACATAATATTCTCATAGACCAACAGCATGGGTTCAGGAAAAGAAGATCATGCGAGAGCCAGCTTATCATAACGGTGCAAGACTTAGCTGCAGGATTGCGGGACGGTGAACAGATCGATGCTGTGCTTCTGGACTTTACCAAAGCTTTCGACAAAGTAAATAAGGGTGCAGAGATCAGGAATCGATACAATCAAGTACCACACCTGACCCAGGATACCGATGGGAAAGTGACAAACTCACAGTTAGACACCACAAACGAGAGCCAAGAGGTCAGCCCTTTCCCAGCAGGTGACCACAATGCACATATAAACAGACGCGCACAAAGGCATAGCAAACACAAGACAGAAAAAAAAACATTAAAGATCCACAAAAGAAGTACCGCCTTGGAACGGTCAGTAAAATATTTACTAGAGGGCTTAAACCAGTATAACGGTGCATCAACCTCACCCTTAGTTCAGATAAGGATCAAGACACATAGATGTTTGGTTTGCATGAAAGACCCCTAACTTATCAATGCATCATCTCCTATAACATATAAATCAAGATATAAAAAGGAGATAAAGCGAAGATAAGGACTCAACAGTAAATAAAACTGAATACAGGAGCTAAAGAAATCCAACAGGTAAACCCCGGTTGGCTCGACAAACAGCAAAAGCATCAGGCCCCTTCCATCTCATCAATAGATAAGTCTTTAAGTCGGAACCATCATAGAGTCTGAAGTCCGACCCACCCGCGTGCAATTAAAGAGGAAAGCAAAGTTGCCAACCGTGATTGGGTTGACCACCAAGCATGCAGTCTGTTTTAATACATTAATGTTATAGCCAATCTTTTTATAATGGGAAATTATTTAAATGAACTGCGCTGAAAAATTATTGGAGTCCACAATCTTCTTCATTTTATACACCAGGTCACCATAGAATTCAGGTTCCGAAAGTCCTTGGCGCAAGAAAGATTTAAGTCCAACTTGGAATTCAGATATCAAATCATAGTATCGTCTATAAAACTTAGAAAATGTTTTGTGAAGTTTATGATACCGATAGCCTTGTTTAAGAAGTTTCTGGTTTAACAATTTAGAGTGAGTGTTAAAGTCAGCAATATAGCTAGATGCTCTAGCAAAACGAATGAGTTGAGAGATATAGACTCCATAGGATGTAGAGCGAGGAACATCACCATCTAAAAATGGGAAATTGACAATTTCAAAATCAAAGTCGTCACGTTTATCATAAATTTTGGTAGAAACAATATCACTAGGAATAGACAAATGCAAGTCTAAAAATGCAGCTTCGGTATCAGATGTATTGGCTTTATCAAGTCCCACACCACCGCTTAGTCACCAATCTTTACCACTATAGTATCAAAGGAATACTTCTACAGTGAATCACAAGCTTCCTAGAATCAAGATCACAGCAAGTCCTTAAAGAACAGCTATCGACTCCTTCCTCTTCCTAAATTACATCAACGACTTACCTAGCCGCGTATCCCCCACCTGATGACAACCTCTTGTACCGTATCATCAGATCGCCAAAAGATCACGCTAAGCTACAAGAGGACCTGGCCTCGAGGTTATAAAACTGGAGTTCATGCTCAGACTCAAAATAAAGCGTAATGACTGGCTGCTTGCGGACCCGTGTCCGCAAGCAGCCAGTCATTACGCTTTATTTTGAGTCTGAGACCATACTCAAGTTTAAGAACCTCGAGGCCTGGAACAGCTACAGCAATGGGAAAGAAACTGTCTGATGCCATTCAATCCTACGAAGTGAAGGTACATGTGTAATATGTTTCACCAAGAAGAGGAGACCCATCTACTGAAAGTACACCATTCATGGCCATACGCTGAAAATCGCCTAAACTGGAAAATACCTTGTAGTGACAGTATCTGATGACAATCATGGAACCAGCATGTTGATACTACAACAAAGAAAGCTAACAAAAACCTAGCCTTTCTAAGAAGAAACCTATCGAGCTGCCCCAGAAACATCATGTCACAGTGTTATGAGAAACTGGCCATGCCCACACTGGAATATACCTCTACAGTCTGGGACCCGTACACACAAAGAAACAGAAGTTGCAGCAGTCCAAAGAAGAGCCGCTCGTTTTGTCGGCGACTACCACTATACATGCAGATAAATGATGACCTATAGGCTGGCAGTCCTCACAGAACCGACACAGTAACGTCAAACTCGTCATTACATACAGAATTACTTACCACCTTGTCGACATACCAGCTGCTTCCTTCCTGCATCATACCTCAAGCTTATTCTTCCTAGTGATATGCAGGCTCCTCTCCTGAGCGCGCGAGGTCGCAGACTGTGTGAACAGAGGCGAGTTCAACAATGCGAGCGTTCGCGATCGCTCGTTGTTCTGGTACATGTACTTTATTCGTAATGTGTAAAGCCTGACATCAGTACACCGAGCTCCCGAGAGTGTCTCACCTGGTGCCATACTGTCTCACAGACACATGCATGTACAGCACTCGTTCTTTCCATCTAGTATTCGCCTGTGGAAACAACTGTCTGAAGACCTCGTCACATCCCCCTCCATGGTAGCATTCAAGGCGGGCCAACAGAGGCAGACTTTTATCTACTAATTGAACAGCTTGCCTTTTTGTTTTTATCTGGTCTTAACCAGCACGAGAACCTTTCTTTCTTTCAAAATTTAATTATGATCATTACGCAATCTTCAATTCTCAATCCACAGCCTCCTCGGCACAGGTGGTCTCGGATGTACTGTTGGCCTCGTATGTAGTTGTATTTCCGCTAATGTGACTAAACTCAACTGTACTTTAGAAATACAAGGTGTGGATTGACGGATCAAAGATTTGCCAGGAAGTGCGATTTTAGAATTTTGAAGAAAAAAATCTTTCGGCTGTGTTTTTAACTAAATGATGAGTGCCCTTAACTCCTCAGCAGTCTGGGAATTGACATCCGAAGGAGAAAGACTATTCCACTGTGGAATAGTCCGGGGGAAAAAGAGTTCTTCAGGGCATCACTGTATGTCTGGTATCTACAATATTGGGCACTGTCTGATGACCTGGTAGATTTCAAACTGCGAGCAGGGGTCAGGTACTTGTCTTTTTCTATAGACACAGCACCAGAATGTATCTTATGGCAGTGAGGACAGATCCCTACGGGCCTCTAGAGATGGCCACTCAAGCTCATCAAGCATCTCGCCGACACTACTTGTGCTACACCATCTCCTGCAGGTCCAACGGGCTGCTGTCCTCTGAACTTTCTCTACCTGATTAATCTGAAGCTTTGAGTAAGGGTTCCAAATGGGTGCTGCATACTCTAGTTTAGGCCGAACCAAAGTTTTGTATGCAACTTCCTTAGTACTCCGAGGTGCAAAAGCCAAATTCCTGCAAAGAAATCCAAGTGTCTTAGTTGCTTTGGAAGAAATTTCTGAAATGTGTTGACCTCAATCCATATTATCAGAGATGGTTATGCCAAGGTATTTTCCTAACTGAACGTTTTCCAAAGTTTGGTTGTGAAGGAACCTTTAAAGATTTTCGCAGTGCGACAATGCTCCAGAGTTGGTCCAGCACTTGATTGGAAGAAGAGGAATGATGATATATGGTCGACTGAGTATAAGAAGATATATAGATTGATAGCTTAAACTGGTGCCCTGTTATCGTCTCAATTCGACAAACCTAGATAGGGAGATCTAGGGGAGGGTGGGTAGCTATGCACGAGCATCATGTTCACGAACACGATCGCTATGTAGCTAGTCTTTATAGCTTTTTCGGATAACTTTGCATTTTATCCAAATCCAGAAAGGAAGTTGTTTTTTATTTGCTGAAAAATTGAAATTAAGCAAAATAGAATTATGTATCAAAATAGGTAGCAAAGCAAAAACAGACAATTGTGCTTGTGAAAGGTAAATATTGGCATAACCTAAGGAACTACGCAGCTTACACAAGTGGGTGGGGTACACTTTTTTGGAAAAACTTCAATAGATAGTGGACCTATGTGGAACTCTGGCATATAAGAGGATGTATCCACACTTATTTGGTCAAATAATATATTACTGTCCCGTCCCGCATAACTGAAAGATTGTTGAGTGGACGTAAAGAATCAAATCAAACAAAATATATTACTGTATCTCATATCCATTTTTATGCTACAATCTATATGCTAGAGCCTACCAAAGAAAATAATAGGGAGCTCAGTGGTAACACGGACATATATATTGAAGGGACTGGTTTCTTATCTATTTTACCAATATTATTGCCTACGCGTGAATCCGGTATACGCCGAGATAAATACCTTTCTGCCCCCATTTTCAAAGAGGCTGTTCATAGTGATGATCCATAGAAAAGTTTTCAACATTAAAACAGTGAATATTCAATATATGTGGAGAAAATTCTTACGGAATATATGAGAATGAGCTTCTAAGTAATCTCATATGTGTTATGTTCGAATAAAATCACCAGATAATAGTTAATTTTAGTGTTTTTTTGGACAGATTGCGTTGTGTAAAATTCGCCATTTTGAAAATGGTGGAAATTAGAGTTTTACTAAGGCACTTGTCACTTTAACTCTGACAATGTGAAGCGCTCAATGAGTGTAAATTTTTAAATTCCTGAACGTTAATATATTTGTCCCTAGTCTGCATTTTATAGAATATCGTTATATTGCAAACTTAGGTAAAAAGTTAGGTTGCAGAGACGATATGAAAAAGAGGCAAAATGATAAAATTTCCAACTTTTTTCGTACTACATCTGTATATATTCTATATCACCTAAATTGTCGGTTATAAAGCAAATTAATGTGAGTACTTTGGCTATATTTAACACTTGATACATAAAGTACGCATATTTCCAACTAAAATTTTAAAAAAATTATCAAAAACAAAATATAATCATCAGACCTGCTTACTACTACGTTTTTTGCGTATTTTCTACGCTTTTTAGCTTCAAAATACGCTCTACGGATCACTTTTGCAAAACTACGCACAGAGCGAAATCCCGATTTTCTATAAATTTTTATCCATTTTTTTTTCATTTCAAGACGTTTTTTCTCTGCTTAAGGGAGGTAATTTCTTCACTGATCCATGACTGTTTATCAGCTGGTCAATTACCGTGAACAAACAAGCCAATTAGTCATGCTGTGTGAGCAAGTTAGTGCCAATCAACCCCCAAACTGGTAAAGAATGAAAATAATACGGCCTTTTCATTTTTTCATTCATGAATACCATTGGTTTTATGCCATTGTTATAATTGTCATAGGTTTTCGCGACCTATTTTTTTACCGTAAAGAGTATATTTTCGTAGTTAACTGAGACTGTATTTGAGGTCAAAATATTATATAGGCAATCCTTACATGTGTATAGACCAAAACAATTGTCTGTCATGCAAGAATTTTTTGTTTGTTTTGATTTTTTTTGATGGCATAAGTCAGATCAGGGTCTTTCTCCCCTGGTAAGATGCATTCCTCAGCCATTTATTCTGGCTTTGGTAATACAAATTCAAATTTATTTATTCACTCAGGTTAGTAAACTAACAACATGAGGAGCTGGTACATATATAAAGCATAACTTATGTCGGCTAATCTGCAGTGTTGAAAAGGGAGCGCATAGGTATGACATGCAGGTCATACAAAGGTAACATGGAGTTCTGTTTTGGCGAAAGATGGTAGCATCCACCGGGCTCCAATCTGTGATATGGTGCCCGAAGGGTACTACCATCGTCCGGGCAATGGCTTGATACTTAGGTTTAATACATCTTTCTATATTTGTTCAAATAATCCACCCACTATACACAGGGGCGGATCCAGGATGTCTTGAAAGGGGGGTCAAATTTACAAAGGGGGGTTCGATGTTAATTTTATAAGATCATTTACCAATGTTTCCTGATTTTTCTGAAAATTCTTCATGAAAATTAAATATTTTAGTCTCAAAGGGGGGTTCCCTCTAAATCCGCCACTGATACCTGTCTGCTTCACTGACTTTCTGACTCTTCATGCAGGGATCAAGCTAGGGGGCGACTAGGGCAAAATAGTCGCCCTAGGGGCCGAAATTTCGCCCGAAATGGGACCCAGGGAGAAGTGGGAGTCTCCCTAAAAAAAAAAATTCTTAGGGAGACTCATTTTCATTCTGTCACAATTTTTTTTTTTTAGGGAGACTCATTTTCATTCTGTCACCACAAAAATGCAAGCTGTGGTGACATTATCAGACAATCTACTATCACAGCATTGTGTTTCTCCTTCCACCAAATGGCAATAGTATGTGTAATGGCTAATTTGCTTCTAAATTGACAGAAAATGCCGTAATTTTGCGCTATAACTTCTCCCTATCTGACTATTACTTCTCCCTAATTTTCCTGCAGGGAGAAGTCACTTCTCTCTAAAATTCTGGGCCAGCTTGGTCCCTGTACATGGGCGAAGCCTGAAGTAAATAGGGCTGCATATGATCTTTTTATTATGAGAACTTTGATACAGGTAGGTTTTTAAGTTTTTGGTGGGTATGTCCAAAGTTAATTAAATTCTATTTTAGCCTTTTATTTAAGGCAATATAGTTTGTTAAACTTGGCGTATGATAGACTACACATCAATACTCAAAACTACACATAACTGCCTCCTTGACTACACATACGCGACTTTCAATGTAAACAGGTCTGAATCATGCAGATAAGATGCTGGCAAAATCGTCTTCTTTTCATATTTTCACATAACAAATGGCGGAAATGTCAGAAATCTAAACATTGCCTCTAATGTACACCAGGAATTTAGCCACATTGCAGAGTTCAAAAGTGTGAAAAACATATATTTAATTATAAAGGATGTTTTGTCAACCGTAGATACACTTCATTTCATTTCCTTAACAAGCGCTCATTTAAAAATTAACAATGGAGTTGGTAAGATGCCTGTAAGCAGTAATTATTTCCGCGACTCTTCAACCAAAAACAACTTATTTTTGAAGTATATCAACAACTGACAATTGATAGCCAATTAACAGATTTATGTTAAAAGAATTAACAAAAGACACCGAATTTGATTTAAATTGCACTATTTAACTCATTTACGCCGAATGGAAAATTCCAGCTCCACTCAATTTGACCAGAGGATTTCTTTTAATGGGTGTAGGGTGGCATTTTCATTTTTTTTTTTAATCTTAATAGAACATTCTGTAAGCAAACAGTGGAGACCCTGATCAAATACCACGTTCTGCTGGGTCTGATCTTGTTCTGCACTGTTTACCTATGCCCCACAAAAAGGATGTTAGGCTTATGTGGGTTAATTGCGTTGTATGAAAAAAATGCCATCTTCCATGTTTGCGAAGTGTAGAAAAGCCTGATGCGTTATCTTTATTCTCTGAGAACACTAGATTGTTTGGTATCATAATAATTGAGCCAGTGCATGAGATTTCAAACACTTTGACATTTTGACAAGTGTAGACTTAGACGAGCCTCTGGAGCCTCCTTTTAAGCTTAGAAACTGTAAATGGTGTTCAGTCAGTAGCTGAACAATCGTAGAATACTCAAGCGACTAGCAAAGGCTCTGATCAGACTGGACTGATCTGAGGCTTTGCTGGTTGCATATACCACATTGTTGGAAATCTCATGCACTGGCTCAATTATTATATCTGTACTCATGATCCGTGCAATATTGAATGAACTTCAACCCACGTTTTATGTGCCTTTTGCAGCACCCTAGATAAGCTTTTGAGTCAATTGGGTATTTACGCGACCTGGTTATCCTCAATTGCATACTTGCAAAAACAATTGCGTATTTTCGTATTTTTTACGCCATGTTTTTTTTTCGGCTACACCTTTTCTTATTGCATGAAGCCATCGAGAATGTCCTTGCATATTTATTCACTCCCATCGTCTGCCTTTCTAAAGTATCAAACTCGCGGATTTTATTGTACCTGAAGCAAATCTCATCCCCTTGTTGACATTCGAGCGTGTTTCACTTTCATCTTAGTGTTTTTCCGCGAAATACTGGACTGGGCACCGATATTTTCATAAAACTGGAGTATATTGCGCGCTTGCTAGTAGAAATAAAATCAATACCCGACTGGCATTTGATTATTAGCCGAATAGAAACGAAATGGACCAAATGATACGCAATGCCATCGCATGTAACTGCATACCGATCGTTAGAATTGCTTTTCGGTACGCACACATTTAATTTTAATTGCTTTTTTGATGATTTTAGTTGCGTATTTACGCAAATACGCTGCTTATCTAGGGTGCTGCTTTTGTGTTGTTTTTGTTAAAAAAAATCCTCATCGAAAATTCATTCTCTTTCATTGAATAGTTTTATATTTCATTTGTCTTACCAAGCGATGTATGGCTAATCAGCGCTCATCACCACTGACGTGTATTGGGGGGGGGGTGGTAAATTTGGATCTGTGTCATCTTATGGCGCGGATAAGATGCATTTCTTCCGTGGAAATATTTTATTTTTTTACTGGAACAACATCATGTTTGGTATCAAATTGTAGCTAGAAACTTCCCGATAAAACAGTACTATATTCTTTTATTCCTACCGCTTCTTACCGAGATGCTAGGGCGAAGAAACAAATGCCCATACACATGCGCATTTCTTTTTTTTAAGCGATCGTTCACTTTATTGGAAATTGCCTGCCGCTTACCTGGATTTCAACGCGGCAAAGATTGAATAATGATTATTGGTATATCTATTTTAGTTTCGAATCTAGGTACTATACATTCGTGGTGGTAGAGTGCTTGACTCGAGACCGAAGAGTCGCGGGTTCGAGCCTCACCGGCATCGCTGCGTTGTGGTCCTTGAGCAAGACACATTTATCCTAGCTTAGTACTGGTTAAACCCGGGAAGACCCGTCCCTGTTTAACTGAAAGATTGATGATGGGACGTTAAGAATCAAACAAACAAAACTAATACACTAGGGCCCAATTATCGTTTGTAATGATCAGTTAAATCGGGCAAGGGTCAGTGTTTTTTCACATACAATGTCGGCCATTTTAACTTTTCAAAGAAATTGCAAGCGTCTTTCAAACATAGACCATGTTTGGGAAGTTTGGCTGTAAAACCTCCCAACAATTATTCAGCCTGTCCAATACAGTTGACGCGATAAAATATCTCAACGGTATCGGCGAGGCTGAATAATTGCTTCCTTATGGAATGTGGATATATTCTTAAACAGGGATGTATCCACATCTTGTCGTAGGCTGAAAACCCGCTTTCTTGAAGATGTATCCTACAATAATTTAGCCTGGGCTTTACTTCAGTAATTTCATGAAATTTAGAAATTATGAGAATCAGCTGCAAAATCATTCAGTTCATTCCGTTAATTGGATAAACAACAACAAATCCATGAAGCCATGATGTCTATGCTGATTAGCTCAACTGAATAATCTGTTTAATGACCTGATGGAAAACAACGCAAGTCTCAACTACAGTTCCATTCATTTGATTGAGTTCACTCCGTCAATTCATCACCAAACAAGTCCATACAATAAAGCTGAAACCCCCACCCACACTTGAGAAAAGTTTACTCATCTTTTTCAGCTCAAACCCCAAAGTTGTGGATTGGGTCCAAACTGAATAATTTTTTCTTAAGAAATGTGGAAGCATTTCTATTAATCTATATAGAGATGTATCCAGATTTTTGGCCAATGCTGAATAATTGTTTCTTAATAAATGTGGGTGCATTCATAGGTCCAGATAAGGATCGTTTGTGCACCTAAAATTGCATTTATTTCCTTACTGATCAATTTAAACATGTGTTGTGGGTGCTCAAAAGAACCGTCTCATTGAGACGGATCTTTTGCGTACCGACAACATATGTTTCGGTTGAGAAATAAAAAAAATAATTTTCAAATACGCACTCTTATCTGGAGGTCTGTGCATTTCTACAGATTATTAAGAAATGTGGGTGCATTTCTATAAAGAGGAAGGTATCAACATTTCTTAAGAAAACTATTATTCAGCCTGGGCCAGAAATCTGGATACATCTCCATTTAGGGATGTATCCTTATTTCTTAAAAAGGCTGGTCTATGGTCATTTTCCTCCCTTCCCCTGATTCATTCAAGAAAGTTTGGTGTCAGTTACAAGTGAAAGTATTTGCACGAAAGGCTGGTTAACCGCTTTTTCAAGCTTGTCCAGGAAAAAAGTGTGGTTAAGTGACTGACTGTCCGGACATGATCATAGTTGTTGACTGGGAAGTAAAGCTACAAACCAAACCAAAAAGGGCCCTAAGGCCCTCTTGTTTTCTGTTGTTGTTTTTTTATCAACAGTTTTCTTCTACTTGCCTGTCCTTGGACCCAGTTTAATTTTTACAATCTTATCTGTTACAGTGACATGTCTGTAAACCAGGACCAGTCAGCCCTGGGTGAGAATGCCAAACCTGGTGAATTTGTTCTTCAGACTTTATTCCTAGAGCTATGTACCATCACAGAGAGAAAGATAGAGCAGGTTCTCGCAGAACCTTTGGTAAGCATGTAGGAATTTCGATATTCCAATTTCGGGGTTGAATATTGGCCTAATTCCAGGGTTCCCACAAGCTCTGAAAATCATGGAAAACCAGGAAAATCACAAAAAAGTCCAAGCACGAAAAAATCATGGAATTTGAATAAACCTGAATAATTGTGGAAAATCATAGAATTTTTATGAAAAACGTGTAATTTGACGAAACCACCAGTAGCCAAAATACTAGCTGTCAGACGCACACAATTTGTGTCTCTGACAGCTAGCTTTCTGGCTACTGGTGGTTTCAAATTGTAATTATTTCAAAATGCATGAATGGTCTACAAGCATGCTTATTTAAATACATTACTGTTGCTGCATTCTGCATTTATCTCAGTGTGCTGAAGATGCTGCTAAAAGGGAGGTTGGAGGCCATGCATTAAAAAGTCATGGAAATTACATTGTTGATCATGGAAAAATCATGGAATTGTGTTTTTGAATTTCTGTGGGAACCCTGTAATAAATTCTTATCAAATTAGCTATGGTCCTGCTGAACTCTGATATAATGTTTTAAAAACAGTGTAAATCCAGATCAGCTGTCTTCTGAAGAAGCCAGCTGATCTTTGTTTTACACACTTCACAAATTATGGTATGGAATTTTGAATTTATATTATGGATTCATTGTGTGAATGCAATCAATGTGTATCCTGAAGCCACTGGCACTTGAGCTCAAAACCTCAGGAGCTCAAAATGTAGCATACTTATAGGAACAAAAAGGATTCACATAAAATTGTTCTTTTTTATGTCTATATCTTACAAGTAAGCAGATGGTGCCATCAATTATCTATTAATCAGGGTCTGGGTTCAAGCTGGGTCCTGACAGCAGGGAGAAGTGATTTCTCCCTCCAGAAAAATTAGGGAGAAGTGACAGTCAGATAGGGAGAAGTTATAGCGCAAAATTATCACATTTTCTGTCAGTTTAGAAGCAAAATATGGAAGCAGTGGTAGTAGATTGCCACCACGGTGGTGACAGAATGGAAATAAGTCTCCCTAAAAAAATGTTTTTTAGGAAGACTCCCACTTCTCCCTGGGTCCCATTAAGGGCTAATTTTTGGCCCCTAGGGTGATGCTTTGCCCTAGTTGCCCCCTAGCTTACTCCCTGGAGATAGAGCATGCCAATGACTGAAACCAACGCTAATCTTCTCATCTGGTCCATATATTTACACATACCGTATATGCCAAAGTATATGCCATGGGAGAGTGCAGTGGCTCAGTGGTAGAGTGCTTGACTCGAGTCTGAGGAGCCGCAGGTTTGAGCCTGACCGGCATCCCTGCATTGTGGTCCTTGGGCAAGACACATTTATCCTAGCTTAATACTGGTTCAACCCAAGAAGTCCCTGTTTAACTGAAAGATTGTTGATGGAATGTGAAGAATCAAAAAAAAAAAACAATACCTCATGGGTTGGCCCAACGGATTAGATCGATGTCTTGGCCAGCACACAAGGTTTTGGTACTTAATGCATTATATGGGCCTCGACGCGAGAAAACCTGTCTTCGGGTGTTGGTGAACAACAAAAGCGCAGGCCTGTCTTCGGGTGTTTGTGAACAACAAAAGCGCAAACCAGCCTGCACATTCGTGCAGTCTGATCAGCGCCTTTGTTATTTGCTTACTGGGAAGTATTTAACCTTGCCACAAGCAAAATTTCTGGTCTCTGTAGCTGAGGGAACTAGTTTAAGTCAGGCTTTGTCCGAACCCCCGAAGACCGGTTTTGTCGCATCGAGGCCCATATGATGATAAGTCATTCTTTATACTTGCATATGCAGCAATATTGTGGCTAGATTTGTTGTTGTTGGTCAAAATCTTGATCTATATCCCATCTTTCGGTCCATTATGTAGCAACCTAGGCACTGATGAGACTGTGTGTGTGGACAGACATATCTGCTCACCAATGGGATAAGTATCAACAATCATATTGTGCTGTTTCATTTATCTTTGATACAGGAAAGACCACTGACGAAGACTTTACAAAGAGGAGATGACCAGCAGTTTGATCAGGTAAGAATAAAAGAAAATAAGGCCAACCTTAAAAATATTTTTGTTTCCCCTTACCGGACCCTGTTTTACCGGTATGAAAATTATTGTTTTTAACTAAAAATCTCAAATTGAATACCCATAAAACTTAATTGTATACAGTTAAACCTGTCTTAAGAGGCCACTCAAAAAAAGACCCATTTGTCTTAACGACCTTTGCGTATATCTTTGAGTGGCCGTTTTAGGCAGGTTTTACTGTATAGTCCTACTATAGGCAATAATAATTATATACACAAACACTTTGCTTACATTGAACAATTCTCTTGGGTTGCAATAAAATCTAAAAAAAAATTCTTGACTGAAAATTGAAATAATTTTTCTTGAGTAGGGCCTTTTTCAGGGTCGGTCGGGAAAAGGGAAACAAATAAAATTTTATTTTAGGCCAAATATAGAAAATAATTGTTTACTCGTTATAATCCCATAGGCAAAGTTTTGATTGTAAAATATTTTCTTACCCATCAATTTAAACATGTGTTTTGGGTTCTCAAAAGAACTCTCTCATTAAGCACCCATAACGTAAAATGTTTTTGCTGAGATTTTCAATTACACACCAGGGATTTTCCTACCTTTCTGAAGCCGGGGCCAGGGGCCTGTTGAATTTGGGGGAAAAAGCATATGGACCAAAATGTGAAAACTAGAACTGAACCACCCTTTTAAATGGATTAAAAACCATATAATTAATTGGCAGTGTAAAGCTGTAACATATTTGTTGCTTTAATTTCCCACCATAAAAACTCATGAAAATTTGCATAAAAATTTGCAAATTTTCATGCATCTGTAACTTTGGTATTTTTGATCGGATTATCATGAAATTTTCACCAAATGTAGAAATTGGGAATGGTATGCACCATTTTGGGAAGTTTTTGCTCAATTTTTAATTGGGAAGGGGTCGCTATTTGGCCCCAAATCAGGCCTAGAAAAATCCCTGCACACTCATTGTATGGAGACCTGTATACCTATCTATCTTCATTTAAGCTCGATGATCATATAAGATTATTATCCAGAGTTTAGTGTTAATTTTGAATTAGAAAAGGCCTTCAAGAAGGGAAAAAAACTTTTTTTGAAGAAGCAGAGTCCTTTAAATAAGTGGCATGGTTTCCCCTGTGGTCTCAACCTGCACCTGCTGTGTATTGTATTCATGTTCAGATAGGGACTGCATGCTCACCACAGTATAAAATCTATTGAGGCCAAATGTGAAAATGGTTAGATTTTTATAATATTTAAGAAAAATTGCATTTAAATCCCAAAAATGTAATTTTCACTTTCTAAAATTCAGTTCGTAAAAAATACAAAAGTGTGACAGATGGACGCATCTGAAATAGTCCATTATATATATATATATATATATATATATATATATATATATATATATATATATATATATATATATATATATATATAAGAAAAAATTAAACAACATAAGCCCATGGACGATTTTTTTACTATTTTTAGTATTGCCAACCGGTTTCCTATCTTCAGGGCAATAATGGCGTCAAAATATGTGTTGCTTCTTAGCAACGTCACTACTAAAATATGCGTACACATGTGTACACAACGTACGCTATATTTGTAACGTCATCAAATATGTTTAATGTTAATGGCGTCGAAATATGCGCAGTTTCCTAGCGACGTCATTAACAAAATATGCGTACACATATTTTGACGCCATTATTGCCCTGAAGATAGGAAACCGGTTGGCAATAATAAAAATAGTAAAAAAATCATCCATGGGCTTATGTTGTTTAATTTTTTCTTATAATTTACTTGTTTTGGGACATTTTAATTAGTTTTCATATATATATATATATATATATATATATATATATATATATATATATATATATATATATATATATATATATATATATATATATATATATATATATATATATATATATATATATATATATATATTCAAACATGATTCACTTTTGAAGTGTCAATTCCTATGGACCCCAACATACCATTAGTGTTATAAAGGGACTGCACTTTACTATACTTCCAGTTGCTGATTTCACTGAGCACAGTAGCTGAGCAATGTTTGCCGTCATTGTTACGAAGTCTGTTCAGATGGTATGAGAGACAGTATATGCTTGACGAGGGATCACATGGAGATGCCAGGATTCGTCACAAGAGCAAGGGGTAAGTGTTTGCCGTCATTGTTACATAGTCTGTTCAGATGGTATGAGAGACAGTATATGCTTGACGAGGGATCACATGGAGATGCTAGGATTCGTCACAAGAGCAAGGGGTAAGTGTTTGCCGTCATTGTTACATAGTCTGTTCAGATGGTACGAGAGACAGTATATGCTTGACGAGGGATCACATGGAGATGCCAGGATTCGTCACAAGAGCAAGGGGTAAGTGATGACCATATGTTGTTTGTTTGCCGTCATTGTTACATAGTCTGTTCAGATGGTGTGAGAGACAGTATATGCTTGACGAGGGATCACATGGGGATGCTAGGATTCGTCACAAGAGCAAGGGGTTAGTGATGACTATAGGTTGTTTGTTTGCCGTCATTGTTACGTAGTCTGTTCAGATGGTACGAGAGACAGTATATGCTTGACGAGGGATCACATGGAGATGCCAGGATTTGTCACAAGAGCAAGGGGTAAGTGATGACCATAGGTTGTTTGTTTGCCGTCATTGTTACATAGTCTGTTCAGATGGTAGGAGAGACAGTATATGCTTTACGAGGGATCACATGCAGGGCTCTTGATCACCCGATTTTGGGGCCGAAATTCGGCCCCATTCCCAATGCCAAAAGTATGTTTTTTTCCCAATTCCAGGCAAAAAATTCCCAATTTGAAAAAAAAAAAAAAAATTTTTTTTTTTTTTTTTGTTCTCCATCTTTATTTCATATAATACAAATACAGAACATATTGTTACATATTTACAATACTAACAATTACATTATATATCAAGAAAAAAGGTAAGTTTTATTATTGGAATCAATCTAGCAATGGAAACGTCATACATTAGGGCGATGCCAAATTTCCCAATTTTAGTCAAAACGCCGCTAATTTTCCCATTTCCATGGGCCCCGGCCCCTTTCCCAAAAAGGGGTGTGAGAGCCCTGACATGGAGATGCTAGGATTCGTCACAAGAGCAAGGGGTAAATGATGACCATAGGTTGTTTGTTTGCCATCATTGTTACGTAGTCTGTTCAGATGGTATGAGAGACAGTATATGCTTGACAAGGGATCACATTGAGATGCTAGGATTCGTCACAAGAGCAAGGGGTAAGTGATGACCATAGATTGTTTGTTTGCCGTCATTGTTACATAGTCTGTTCAGATGGTATGAGAGACAGTATATGCTTGACGAGGGATCACATGGAGATGCCAGGATTCGTCACAAGAGCAAGGGGTATGTGATGACCATAGGTCGTTTGTTTGCTGTCATTGTTACGTAGTCTGTTGAGATGGTATGAGAGACAGTATATGCTTGACGAGGGATCACATGGAGATGCCAGGATTCGTCACAAGAGCAAGGGGTAAGTGATGACCATAGGTTGTTTGTTTGCCATCATTGTTATGTAGTCTGTTCAGATGGTATGAGAGACAGTATATGCTTGACGAGGGATCACATGGAGATGCTAGGATTCGTCACAAGAGCAAAGGGTAAGTGATGACCATAGGTTGTTTGTTTGCTGTCATTGTTATGTAGTCTGTTCAGATGGTATGAGAGACAGTATATGCTTGACGAAGGATCACATGGAGATGCCAGGATTCGTCACAAGAGCAAGGGGTAAGTGATGACCATAGGTTGTTTGTTTGCCATCATTGTTACGTAGTCTGTTTAGATGGTATGAGAGACAGTATATGCTTGACGAGGGATCACATGGAGATGCCAGGATTCGTCACAAGAGCAAGGGGTAAATGATGACCATAGGTTGTTTGTTTGCCATCATTGTTACGTAGTCTGTTCAGATGGTATGAGAGACAGTATATGCTTGACGAGGGATCACATGGAGATGCCAGGATTCGTCACAAGAGCAAGGGGTAAGTGATGACCATAGGTTGTTTGTTTGCCATCATTGTTACGTAGTCTGTTCAGATGGTATGAGAGACAGTATATGCTTGAGGAGGGATCACATGGAGATGCCAGGATTCGTCACAAGAGCAAGGGGTAAGTGATGACCATAGGTTGTTTGTTTGCCATCATTGTTACGTAGTCTGTTCAGATGGTATGAGAGACAGTATATGCTTGACGAGGGATCACATGGAGATGCTAGGATTCGTCACAAGAGCAAGGGGTAAGTGACCATAATTGAGCAACGACATGTCATTTCCAACAGTGTGGCATTTTGACAAGTGTAGACTCAGATGAGCTTGTTCAGCCTCCTTTTAAGCTTAGAAACTCCAAACAAAGTTCAGCCAGTAGCTTAGCAGTCATAGAATATGACAACTAGCAACTAGTAAAGGCACTGATCAGGCTGATCTGAGGCTTTGCTGAGCACATATACCACATCGTTCGAAATCTCATGTCGCGGCTCATATGTTGAGATAAACGCAATTTTTGAGCGTAAAATTGCATTTTTTTTTTATTACACCGATGAGAAGTTATATTTATTGTTTCACTAATTTTAATATGAGAATATAGGGATCACACATGATTTTTAATGCATTAACATTTGCCGGGCCTTGAGGAAGCTGTTTGAACAAGAGGCCATCATCTGAGGGACCGGGCAAGTGTTAATGGAATGAAACAAACATGTTTGATCATTATTCTTGCATATTTTACCTGATTTCAACCTGAACCACACTGAATACTTTGCATAAACATTAAAATATCAATTTTCTTACACTGGCTTTCTCTAAACAAAATGGCATCACATCAAACTTTTGAACGTCATAGCGTCGTCACAATATCATAGACGCGTGCGACCAAAAGTATCGGTAAAATGATCAGTTAAGGCCTCTACGCTTTCCAGTGTAACCTCATGCAAACAAGTTAGGGCCCAGATAGGCTTTATCAAGTTAAAAGCCATGTTCAAACAGCACGTGAATCTCATCATTTGAATATGGATTTTTGCTGCTTCAAACAGTTTCGCATTACGAATTCCTATGCAAGAATATAACTTTTGAAATACATTTTAACCTACTAAATTAATGTTTCCCAATATTTAACTGCTTTGTATATAGAAAATAGCGAATATTTTTGCAGCACATTTTTAATTAATCTGCATCCATCTGTTTGTCCCTCAGTGTCCACCATAGAACTCAATGTACCGTAAATGTTCTAAAATTTTGTAAACTTTTTTATACCCCCCGTAAACTTTGTTTGTAGGGGTATACTGTTTTCACGTTGTCCGTCCGTCCGTCCGTCTGTGCGTGCGTCCATGCGTCCGTCCGTAACGTTTTGTTTCCTTAATAACTCGAAGAGTCATTGCTGGATTTTCATCAAACCTTGCAAACATGTTCATATATGCAAGACAAATACTTTAGACAAAAAAGTAAGGGCTAGGGGCCAAATCTAGTTTAGTTATTTCCCTTTGTAGTTCTAAATGGCTTTCAATATAGGGCTTTATGCTTATGCTATTATAGGCCATACACGGGCCGATCAACTCCTACCACAGCTTTTGATGGAACAATTTGATACTTTTCCTATACAATGTAGACACATTGAACATATGCATGAAGGAGTTTGGTTCAGAAAAAATATTTTTTGACAAAATGACAGCTGTGAGAACTTAGACAATTTTTCCCTAATAAGGTGTTTGTATATGCATAGAGGGTGCCTTTATGGGCCGATCAACTCCTACCACAGCTTTTTATGGAGCAATTTGATACTTTGCCTATACAATGTAGACACATTGAACATATGCATGAAGGAGTTTGGTTCAGAAAAAATATTTTTTGACGAAATGACAGCTGTGAGAACTTAGACAATTTTTCCCTAATAAGGCTTTTGTATATGCATAGATGGTGCCTTTATGGGCCGATCAACTCCTACTACAGCTTTTGATGGATTAATTTGATACTTTGCCTATACAATGTAGACACATTGAACATATGCATGAAGGAGTTTGGTTCAGAAAATTTTTTTTTTGACAAAATGACAGCTGTGAGAACTTAGACAATTTTTCCCTTATTAGGCTTTTGTATATGCATAGATGGTGCCTTCATGGGCGGATCAACTCCTACTACAGCTTTTGATGAAACAATTTGATACTTTGCTGATACAATGTAGACACATTGAACATATGCATGAAGGAGTTTGGTTCACAAAAAATAATTTTGACAAAATGACAGCTGTGAGAACTTAGACAATTATTCCCTTATATGGTTTTTGTATATGCATTGATAGTGCCTTTATGGGCCGATCAACTCCTACCACAGCTTTTGATGAAGCAATTTGATACTTTGTTAATACAATGTAGACACAATGAACATATGCATGAAGGAGTTTATAATTCTTGTTGAACTTAGACAATTATTCCCTTATATGGCTTTTGTATATGCATGGATAGTGCCTTTATGGGCCAATCAACTCCTACTACAGCTTTTGATGGAGCAATTTGATACTTTACCGATACAATATAGACACATTGAACATATGCATGAAGGAGTTTATAATTTTTGTTTGCACAGATTCTACTGAAATCTTCTTTTCAAAACTAAGGTCTTCTTGTTCGAACTATAACTTGCCAAGTTTTTTCACTGACTCTAACTGTGTCGGGGGTATCTAATAAGCATTGCTTATTGACTTTTTTCATTTCTTTTTGTTCTCAAATAAAATACTGGTTATGAGGGCTGGATCTCACAAAATGCATATCAAAATAGTAGACAGGAAAGACCCTGATCAGACTGCTTCTACAGAAGCAGTCTGATCTGGATCTGCACTGTTTGTATAGGTCCTATTTGCCCGCAATTAGTGTTTGAAATTTTAGATCCACTGTTACAGTAATAGATCTAGATTAGGCAAAAAAAATGTATGTGTTTAGGGTAGCCGGACCCTACCTAAATTAACTGGCGAAACATAGAATTATTGTTTTCAGTTTTTCTGGAATAAATATAATTTTATGCATTTTGAAAGGGTAAATGCCTTTCAAAATGCATATTATATTTTTCCAGTAAAAAAAAAAAAAATATGTGTGTTTACCCTCCTATCTAAAATTTTCAGACCAGTTACCCGAAACACACTTATTTTTTATCTGGCCTTAGCTAAGTGTTTGGACCTAAAATTTCGACCTAATAAAAGATGTAATGACTTTTTCAGGGGTAAAGATTATCTGTGTGAAAGGAGAGATGTAAGTTTATTTTTAACTGATGATGTTTGTTTCTCTTATATTTACCCTGAACATGCTGGATATTTTTATGAACTAAACTCTTCCTAAATTATTATCTTATTAGAATTACCAGTTAAAGCATGTACATACAAGCAGGGTGGAAAACCGTTGGCTTCTCAGAAGCCAGCCAGCTGATCTGAATCTACACGGTTATGTTATCAAAACAAGATATATCTAGTTTCAGCATGTTAAGGGTTTGTATTTGTACGCGTATATTGCATTTGAGCAGCAATCATACCATGAAATGAGCGGTGACCCATACATGCAAAAAGCTGATTATGATTCACGCCCCCACACCTAATGCTTGTAAATTATAGATGATTTTATATCACACTTTTTTAGGCATGCATTTTTAGTTTAACCTACTAAATTTTTTTCCGAGAGCAATAATCTGTTCCATACAGGTATACTGAACAGCAAAAGAAACGCATATTTTGCATATTTGGTATAGTGTATAAATTGGGGTTTAGATACTGATCTAATGATATGTAAGGTATCATTGGTGTATTGAACATGTGTATTATCACATGCGTCACAAATGGATGGGTCAATAGAAAAATGATGATAAAGGGGCGTAACTCTGGGCATATTAAAATAACTCAAAATAAAGGCGACTTTCGAGATGGTGTATGTCTAAAAACCAGTGAATGGATTTGAATGAAAATCACTCTGTGTTATAATCATGACATACAGACTGCCTATGAATCTTAGATTTTCCTATATTCTTTACGGTGGACTATTGTGACCCAGTTACATTATCGGACAACCATCCGGAAGTGTGTTTGATACATGCAAGAAAGGGTCCAAACAATTGTTTTAAACGGTTCTGTTGGACACTACCTTACTTGATATCAATCATACTGTTCCAGATATTCTTAAACCCAAAGATTCCGGTGGTTTACAATACTAATGCAAAAAATGCAAAAAAAAAGATTTTCTGATTAGCAGTATACTTTCCATTGCAGTGAATTTTAAAGTTTTATGCTGTTTTCTTATCAGTTACAGTGTGTTCCGGTGACATGCAGTGAAATCGGATTCAAATCCTGTGTTTTCCAATGTACGGCGCTGTTTTTGCATTTTTTTGCATTAATTAGCAAAAAATATTATTAACTGTGTAATGACGAATAAAATGGTCTGGAACGAACGCATGAGTACGATCAAACATGTTCATATCATTTAGGGTAAAATTTGATAAGGGTTTCTGTGTATAAAATGGATATTGAAAATATGCGTTTCTTTTGCTGTCAAGTATATATACAGGCAAAGGCTACATTGCATTCCAATTTTAGTGAATGCTTATTTTGACCATAGATTTTAAAATATCAGAAACAAACAAAGGGAAGAGAAGTTACCAGAGATAATTTTAATTTAAGATATATACCCAGTAGAGTCTGGGTTCATATCCAGACTCTACTGGGTACACATTCAAAATATTCTTTAGGGAGGGCAGTGGCTCAGTGGTAGAGTACTTGTCTCGAGATCGATGGGTTGCGGGTTTGAGCCTCACTGGTGGCACTGCGTGGTGTCCTTGAGCAAGACACAATCATCCCTGCTTAGTACTGGTTCAACCCAGGAAGACCCATCCTGACATAACTGAAAAAATGTTGACTGGGACGTAAAGAATCAAATCAAACAAACAAAAATCAAAATATTCTTTATCACCTGAGAAATTCCCTCATTTGAATGAACGGAAAGTCCATGATTTTGCCTTATGGTCCTCTGCTCTTTCGTATAAATAAATCTCTCATTAAATATATGGATCCACTCAAGGGTAATTTAAAATCATATTTATACCCCCCGCAAACTTTGTTTGTGGTGGGGTATACTGTTTTCACGTTGTCCGTGCGTGTGTGCGTCCGTGTGTGCGTCCATCCGTCCGTAACGTTTTGTTTTTTTAATATCTTGAAGAGTCATTGCTGGATTTTCATCAAACCTTGCAAACATGTTCATATATGCAAGACAAATACTTTAGACAAAAAAGTAAGGGCTAGGGGCCAATTCTATTAGAGTTATTTCCCTTTGTAGTTCTAAATGGCTTTTAATATAGGGTTTTATGCTTATGCTATTATAGGCCATACACGGGCCGATCAACTCCTCCCACAGCTTTTGATGGAACACGTTGATACTTTGCCTATACAATGTAGATACATTGAACATATGCATGAAGAAGTTTGGTTCAGAAAAAATAATTTTTGACAAAATGACAGCTGTGAGAACTTAGACAATTTTTCCCTAATAAGGCTTTAGTATATGCATAGATGGTGCCTTCATGGGCCGATCAAATCCTACCACAGCTTTTAATGCAGCAATTTGATACTTTTCCTATACAATATAGATACATTGAACATATGCATGAAGGAGTCTGGTTGAAAAAAAAAAATTTTTGACAAAATGACAGCTATTAGAACTTAGACAATTATTACCTTATATGACTTTTGTATATGCATGGATAGTGCCTTTATGGGCCGCTCAACTCCTACCACAGCTTTTGATGGAGCAATTTGATACTTTGCGGATACAATGTAGACACATTGAACATATGCATGAAGGAGTTTATAATTTTTGTTTGCACAGATTCTGCTGAAATCTTCTTTTCAAAACTTGGGTCTGCTGGTTTGAACTATAACTTGCCAAGTTTTTTCACTGAATCTTACTGTGCGGGGGGTATCTAATAAGCATTGCATATTGACTTTTTCTATTTGTACAAGCTTCAGGGCATGAATTAGCTGTAAATTTAAAAATGTGTAATGTAAGATAGAACAAATTAGGCTAGGTTGGAAACTGAATGTACATATTTTGTCATGTTTCCAGCTAGCTTCATGATATTTTGTCCAGAGGTTAGGCCTTAAAATGTTTGTTTATAATTACTTAACCTAAAACAGCTTTAAATTTTAACCCTGGACTAATTTAAGTCAATAAAGATTATCTAGAAATTTCCTAGAGCAATAGTTTTGACCTATCATCAATTCAACATGTAAAATTTTCAACAATAAAATATTTTTTTCAATTGTTCCTATTTTAAATGTCCACGTAATCTTAAATATTAGCAGAATATCAAATAGAAACTCCAAAATGGAATAGAACATTTGTTCACACAATGTTTCATCCAAAATATGAATGACATTTGTCATAAAAATTACTCTTAATAAAGACATTCTGTTCACTAGTTATTCTTGAATGGTCAATTGATGTACATCATGTGCGGGTCCAGAAAGTTTTGTCAGAGGTGGTCCAACTTTGACAAGTTTTTTTTTTTTAAATTGATGTGAGGATCCATATACCACTATAGGCGGGCCTTCATCGGCCCGCCAGCGAATCGCCATTAAATGACGGACTGATGATGGCCCAACATTGAATGCTGGTTTGGTAGCTTTGTGATTTTTCAGGGGTCCGGACAAGTATTACTAAGAAGCCCTATTTTTTGTGATTTTTCAGGTGGGGGGTCTGGACCCCCCCAGACCCCCTGTCCCCCCCTCTGGATCTGCGCATGTACATGTATGTTTTTTTTTCAGCTGTCAGTTGAGTTTGTTTACTGTCTTATTCTGATTGAAGTCCTTACAAAGGTAAGTCTTACCAGCTCATAGGGCCAGATAAACACAATTTTTGAGCATAATTTAAGAAAAGAATTCAATTTTTGGAATGTTCGTGGAATCATGAATACTTCGGGTCTTTTGCAAAGTGAGTGAAGCCCTTTGTTAACTTTGCAAGAGACCCGAAGTATTCATGATTCCATGAACAGACTAAAAAATGAATTTATTGCTTATATTTACATTTATTACAAATATTGAAAATATAAAAATTATTTGTAATTTAGGAAACAAAACAGTTTTGTATTTAATATTTAATCATATTAACGGTTTTGTCAGAGTGTAAAATGGAAAAGCGGAACAGCCAGCTTGAACATTGAAAGTCGATGGAGCAAACAAGAGGCTTGTTTTGCATGTGCGACTCAGGTGTGGCTTGCTGTCAATCACAAAAGTATTGTCACTTCTCTCGAATGAGCTCGAAGTTCGAAGCGTATTGCACGGGCAAGTGAGCTTGGCAGCTGTCAATCAAATTTGTGTAATTCATGAGGCTATGAATGGTTGCAAAAATCTAAAGGTTCATTAAAGGTATACTTCGAAAATGTAAATATGTTGTAAATGTTTTCTTTCCCATCTGACAGTTTTAACATATATGTTTTGGGTGCTCAAAAGCAATGTCTCATTGAAACAGCTTTGTTTGAGTAGCAACAACATAAGTTTTGATTGAGAAATAAGATAATTATTTTTTATGCACTCTTAACTAAAGGCCTGTTATCTCATCCAGATCATAGCTGAATTTTTGCCGTAGGAATATGTGTCTGTCTGTTCATCTGTGTGCCTAAAGTGCCTTCCATATGTTATACATTATTCTGAACTGTTTGGCCATTTGACTTCAAACTTGGTATGGCCCTTCCAGCCATTAGGAAAGATCAGATTTATTTAAATGACCTAGGTATGCCATTGTGTTGTGGCTACTTTGAAAAAGAGTTTCATTTTCTTTTCCTGAGCCCTTTGTAGGATGCAGTAAAAATCTGGTGTGGACTATCAAATCAGCAAAAATGAGTACAACCACAGGGTTGGCATAGGCTTGGAAAAGTACTTGAATTTAGAGGACTTTCTTGAAAAGTCCTTGAAAATTAATTCTGCCTTGAAAGGTACTGGAAAATCACTTAAAGGCCTTGAAAAGTCCTTGAGTTCTTCTTTTTTCTGTAGAACTTAACACTGTTGATAGAGATCTAAATCAGTAAGAAATTGTTGTGCCTTTATTTGGTGCAGCAAATGCTGCACCATATAAAGGCACAACAACTTCATACTCATTTTCTAGTACTAATTTCTCTATTATCTTAGTCTAGCATTTTTGAAGAAGAATTTTAACACTTCGATCAGTATTTTTTGCTAAACTTTTAGTCCTTGAAACTGTAAAATAGTCTTGAGAAGTCCTTGAATTTTACTCAAACTTCCCTGTATGAACCCTGAACCAGCAAAGTCTTAGATCAGCCTGGGCAGGTGTTAAGGCTGATCATAGTCTTTGCTGTGCTTTCCATTGGTAACTATATTGATCCAAACTTTCTTCATGCGGGCAGCAAAGACTCTAACCAGACTAAGCATCTGAGTCCTCTTGTGACACATAGCCTCATTGTTGTTGTTTTTTCCCTTTACACAGCATATTAAAGAATTGAATTGTTACCCTTATACAGTGTTGTGCCTAGAGGGCAGCATTGCGGGATTCATGCGATTTCACCGTCAATGTCCCTTAAAATGTACCCACTAATTTTTTTGCTATTTAAACCCCGTTTCCATATTTAGCGTAACCCAGTAAAGGGAAGTAATTTAGACTGTGCACATGTATTTACTGATGATAAAAGGTTGCATTGGATATTGATTTTTCAACCAGTCCAATACATCAACAATGGCAGAAAAAGCAAAATTTATTCAGCTGAAGGCCAGAAAAAGCTATTTTAATGTAGAAATAGAATATTTGCTGGGGAATTCAAAACTACGGCAATTTCGAAATTACTTCACTGTAATCTACACCCCTGCTTGATTTAAAACTATCGACATCGAGCTGAAATGTAAATAAAAATGAACGGAAATTTCCGGAAAACTGTTTTCAATTTTACAGGTAAAAATCAGATGGATCTGGTATGTCCCCCAGAATTTGCAAATGTCCCTCTGAAATTCAGGTAGGGGGACACTGGTGTCCCCCAGAAATATTGACCTAGGCACAACACTGCTTATAAAATGATTTATTTTATGTGTATCAGTAGTGTTGGAACAGCCAGTCAGGGAAATGCGTACACAACGTCAAAATAATTTCACACAAACACCGATAAACAAAGAATGTTATTGGATGATGTCAACATTAATCTGCCTATAGGCGGGGCTTCAAAAAATGCAAACAGCTGAAATTCTGTGTTTTATATTTATAAAGCAACCACAATAGCAATATGTATATTTGGATTTAAATTTCAGCTTTCCTATCATCCTGGACATGACGATCTAGTGCATAAAATCATAACCCAAGCCTTTAGACATTTCAAGTACAAAGATGGGTGAGTTTTGCACTTTTCTAGTTGTTAATTGACTGCCTTTCCCATACATGGGTGCCTGGATGTTTTTAATGATCCTAAGTGATGGTCTAGGCCACTCTTAAAAGTATTTTAGTTCTTCCCTTAAGGAGAGTGGGGTGATGTTTAATTGATTCGAAAAAAAAGGCTTTGATGATTTGTTCTATGAAAAATGCTCATTTATAACCAATATAGTACTTTAAGCATAAATACAGAAAAAACCTGTGTAAAACAGCCACTCTCAAACAGACCAAAAATTGGTTTACAAGACCAATTATAACTAAATGCAGGCCAAATGTATTGCAGAATGCTCCAAGGGGAGCATTCTGCAATACTTTGCCCTTCATTAAGCTAAATTTTGTCATTAAGATCTTTGTTTTGTCTATTTTTGAGTGGCCTTTTTACACAGGTTTTACTGTATCACTAAATATACTTTTTGATTTAAATACAATATAAAAATTCTGTCACTAATTATCACTTAATTTTAACTATTTGGAGCTCAGGTGCTTTGAAATATTTGCTACAGTTTAAAAGTAACAATGATGTTTCGTTTTATCATGTTTACATAACAGATGAATTTTGACTAATTTTTTCGTGTTTATGGGTATTTTTAGAATTCTGCTACGGTCTCTTAGGTGAGCATTTTGAGGCCAAGGTCCTCTGGTTTTGGATAACATATAAAATAACTGACAAATTTCACCCACCTAGCTGGGCATAAACTGAGCTGTATCTTAACAATCAATATAATAATATCACACTTGAGTTGACATACCCTTTATTATATAGCTATAAATGGGCTTCGTAACAAGAAAATCTAATTGTGTTGCATTGGAATAACAATGGTACAGACCAGTCTTAACATCACAAAAAGTAAGAGAGTATGATCAGGATATACCACAATCGCACACTGCAGACCAACCCACGGTACCGTGAGTAACGATACATCTGTAAGACAATAATAGCAAAGCAACCATCTTTCTCTTCCTCTTTAAGATGATTGCAAAACTAGAATGAACACAAAGTAATGCATAACAAAACAAAGACAAACACACAACAATGGGAAGTACATTAAACAATAGATCAACAATAACAGAACCACCACCATAGAACGCCTAGCAGCCTTGGCCAACGGGGGGCTTAAATGCATTTTACTAGCGCTAAATCTTTGTCTTAGATTCTGTTGTCGTTAAAATACAAAAGTGTTTAGCTAGCATGGAGGCTTCCTAACTAATACAATATATCATCACAGAGAAACAATCAAATCAAATTAACACATTCACTATGATGATACAAAGAAAAGGGCTCATGACTCGCAGATAGTCAGAGCTAAAGAAAACTTCAAGTTGAGCTAAGGTAGGCCCAGCCAACGACAAGCATCAGGCACCAACCAACGGATTAAAGCTTTATGTCAGGGCTGTCATTAAGTCTGAGGCCTGACCAACCATCGTGCAATTAAAGAGGAAACCATAGCTATCAACCGTGATTGGGTTCACAACCAGGCATGCAGGCTGTCACATGATATCCATGTTGTATCCCACTCTTTTATAACGTTTAATAATCAAAGTCTGATCTGCACCTTTGTTATTCCCTTCTTTAGAAGCATAATAGCTAAACTTGCTACATGCCATTCTAGCTAATCTCTGTAGCTTAGAAGGCTCAGATAGGTTTTTTATGGTGAGTACCGAATGCATAAGACAGAGAACAAAAATGTGCCATTAAATAAAACCTTGGAACTATCCTGCCCATATAACTCCGTATTTGCACACTAACCTAATACATAGTGTCAACACTTTTTCACAGATGTCTTTACATGCTGCCATTTTGTGGGGTTACAAATGTACATCCCGTCCTGACATGACTGAAAAATCGTTAACTGGGAAATAAAGAATCAAACTACCAAACAAAAAAGAGGTTACATAGATAACACCGTTTTGCAAAATCAAAAGACAAAAAGAACAAGTCTTAGAATAAAAGCTGTCAAAGTGCATTGTCTTGTGGATCATAAAACTCAGCTTTTAATGTCATGATTTTCCAAAAGATTTATAGCTATATAATAAAAGAGATATCACACTGATGTCCAGAAATATAGTCCCTTTTTAGGATATTGAAGGATGCTCCTTAGCTTGATACCTACTAGTGTCATCTGCTGATAACTTTTAAAAACAGTTTTGACCCAGATCAGGCCCTACATTATGTCAGCCCTGATCTGGATCCAAACTGTTTGACACTCTGATGATATTCCTGTCAGGATTTAAAAAAAAACAGATTTTTCAGGGGACAAAAATATTTCAATATTGCACTCGTCCTGCAGGACGAGTGACTTACAATTTTTCTCGTCCTGCAAACACATGCATTTGTCCTTTAAAAGCATATATATGCAATAAAGAACATAAGGGAGTAACATGTAATATGACTTCCTTGAGTTATTCTTCTCAAAGCACTAGCACTACAGGACAAAATAAGCAGACGACAAAAAAGCATGCCAAATTTCCCAATAGTCAAAGTGTTAACTATCTCTGCCTCTGGGACCATTAACAGTGCAATAACCTACCCCATAAAGTGTCACCTATAATTTGCAGCAGGCGACAATTGCAAATTTTGCTGCTTTTTCAAAAATAACAGATAAGGCATGATATTTCATGAGAATCGTCTGCTGGCAGATGATTCTCATGAAATATCATACCTTATTTTTTCGAAAATTAGGAAAGATGTAGCAAAATTTGTCATCTGCTGCAGTCGTGATTGGCGCTTTAAAGGTTAACATATGAGCCAGGGCCTAACTTAACCAACAAACTGATATGTGCACCCTTTGAAGGCATAAACCAAGTTTGGTCAGTTAACCCTTTTCATTCTGGATCCCTGCAAGGTACTTTGTCAAACAGTGAAGACACAGATGAAATGCCGCATAAAGCAGCATTTTATTAGTCTCAGGGTTCAAGCTGGGCCCTGGCAGTAGGGAAAAGTGACTAATTCTCCCTCAGAAGTGACAGTCAGATAGGGAGAAGTTATAGCGCAAAACTACGGCATTTCTGTCAGTTTAGAAGCAAATTAGCCATGACGCATACTATTATCATTAAATGGAAGGAGAAATAGGATGCAGTGGTAGTAAGTAGATTGTGGGGTGACAGAATGAAAATGAGTCTCCCTAAAAAAAATATCTTTAAGGGAGACTCCCACTTCTCCCTGGGTCCCATTAAGGGCGAAATTTTGGCCCCTTGGGTGACTATTTTGCCCTAGTTGCCCTCCAGCTTATTCCCTGAGTCTGCACTGTTTGCTAAGGTAATACAATCTTCAGGGACATAGATACATCATAATTTAGAATTTTTGACCTGTGCTCCGTAAAATGGAAAATGGACTATCCCATATTTATTGTATCAAGGATTGGGTGAACCCATCAGAATGAAAAGGTTTAAACTCTGTGCTACATAATAAATTTATCATGGCTGAGAATTCGAAGATAAATATTTTACAATTTTAAATGGTAACACAAAACGAAAGAGGTCTATATTGAATTGGGGTCTTCACTGTCAGCTAACTAGATGTTAATCAATCACATTACAGTACAACCTGTCTTACAACCATGCAACTACCAAATTAGCAATATACTCCAATGAAACATCTCAAGATAGTTTGTCAGAAGCATAAAATAGACAATTTATTATTATCATTTAGGTACATGACAAACTACATGAAAACTTGTTCATTTCTACATCCTCTTAACGGAAACAATGAAAGTGGTTGAGAATTTGTTTAAAAATGCTAATGGTGAAAAACTTATTTATTGAAAAGACATATGTTGTAGGTACACATTGGAATTGTCTCTATGAGGCAATTCCAATGTGTACCTACAACATATATTACTAAAAATAAGGAAAACTATTTTGAAATTTACACTTACCAAGTATCATGTCCATTGTCTTTGCCTCTTTTAAACATCCTAAATGGCCAATCAGTACTAAAATACCTGTCGCTCTACTGCAAATTGTTTATATTTGCATGACAGCTATATCTCCAAATTCAAGTTCATGAACAAACTCTTTGCTAACCTAGTAGTTAAGTGGTAGTAAGCAGCCACTCAAAAATGGACAAAACTAAGGTCTTAAAGACAAATGGAGCTTTCTGCAATACTTTTGAACTGCGTTAAGCAATAATCGGGCTTGTAATTTAAACTAATATTTGGTCTTCTTTTTGAGTGGATGCTTTAGACAGGTTTACTGTACTCACATTTTATTTGATAAAAAACCAACGGAAATGTGTTTGAATATTTAAAAAGTTTACCACATGTATTTATGTAACAAAGGGTGATATTAATATGCAAAAGACTTGGTTATTATCCTAATCATTATGTAAACACATTAATATGTGAATAAAAATTGCATGTTTGTATGATATATGCATTGTGCTAACCCTTTCCTGTGTTAAATGTGATTATCTTATATGCCTTGAAATGTGTCCAGTATGCCCAGATGCCTTGAAAAGTGCCCAGTATGCTCAGATGCCTTGAAAATTGCGCACTATGCTCAGATGCCTTAAAAAGTGCTCTGTATGCTCAGATGCCTTGAAAAGTGCCCAGTATGCTCAGATCCCTTGAAAAGTGCCCAGTATGCACAGATGCCTTTAAAAGTGTCCAGTATGCTCAGAAATTTCATTTTTACTGTAAGCCCTTTGCCCTAAAAATCTTTCTTTTAAACAGAGAACTTTGAACATACTATGCCCTATACTATAGCCATATATGAGGGTCTGGGAGGGGGTTAAGGCAGAGTCTCAGAGATATTATGCGAATTTATCATCAGTGTTAGTGTGGGATAGAAAAATCTGTCCAGAGGGTCACCATTTGGCATCACAGGTTTGATATAATCAACTTGGGATCACTCATTATCCAAGGGACTCACAGATAATTGAGATATATTTCAGTTCCTCAAAATTGTTTATATCTTTATAGAAAATGGTGCAGACACAGATGAAATGCTGCATTTTTGCAGCATTTCATCGTGTGTCTTCGCCGTTCCGCTTATGAAAAGGCAAGGAAGGCATACCAGGGCTTAATCCAGCAATTTTGGGAAAAGGTCACTGGCGGCGAAAATTTGGAAAAATGATTGACTTAATGTCAAAATTGGGAAAATTTTCGACACAAAACATAATTGGGAGCAAAATTTATCGTAAAAATCGAGTTATTTTAGATTGTTATATGCCAAGCACACATGTTTAAGCATCATTCTGAAATGGGTCATTTTTTCTCATAAGTATTTGTTTTTTTACTTTTCTTTTCTTTTAAAATAAAAGTAAAAACATTTTTTTTTTACTTTTTTTAATTGGGAAAAACAGACATGGAATTGGGAAAAGGGTGGCTATGTTTGTTTGGGAATGGGGCCAAAATTCGGCCCCTTGAGAAAGGCAGAAAATCCCCTGCATACTGTGGCTCAATATAACAATTGATTAAAAACTTTGCTCCTTTGCTTTGTATGTCTCTTGTATTGCATGCTCTGTATATTGGGCAGTTCCTTTATAATGCTACCCATGTATAACACATATTGCAATAGAACAGGGTCTGGTCTTGGTGCCATGAATCAACCTTTTACAAAGATTGTAGTATAGGAAAAACAATGTTCATTTCCTATATTATATGGGCTTCATCATGAGAAAACCTGACTTTGGTGCATGGGATTAACAAAGGCGCAGACCAGCCTGCGCATCCTGGCAGTCTGATCAGCCCCTTTGTCATTCACTCCCTGGAAATTATAATGGCTAAATTTGGTACATGCTAAATTCCAATATATTCAGTACTACAGAAGAATCTAGTTAATTTGAAATCTTAAGGACGAGAGGCTTTATTTAGAATTATCAGTAGTTCAAATTATAGGGAGGTAGACAAAAAATGAATAATTTTTTCCTATCAAGCATATGTTTTTGGGTGCATAAAAGAAACGTCTCTGGGAGACGTTCTTTTACGCACCCATAACATATGTTCTTATAGCCAGTTACGTTATTAAATTAGTTCATAAATAGGCCTTATAATCTGGATCCATTGTGTCCAAAATTTTATTCAAATTAGCGAGTATTTTTAAAAAATTGGAGTTAGAATTTTCAAGGTTTAACTGTATTATCGTTATGGCTCATTGTTAAATTTTCTCTTTTAATCCTTTGTATTGTGAATATTCATGCTAGGCTCCGCCCACTATGAATAATTATATAAATAAACTTTCATGTTGGTACGTAGAACAAGGAAATTACTTGTCATGTCCACTAATGTTGGATCATATGTAAACATACAATGTATTTCCATATGCAAACAGAGTAGACCATGATCAGGCAGCTCTTATAAGAGCTGCCTGATCCGGGTCTACTCTGTTTGCAAAAGCATGAAAAGGCATTTCTGGATAAAGGGTTAATAAACAATTCCTTGATCTTTCTTACAAACCCTTAAGAGTAGCATTATAAAGGCACTGTACTAATTATGTATATGTTGTATCTTTTTTTTGTGTTTATGTACAGGTCACTTGCTGATACTGACAAAAGGTGAGCTCACTTATGGGAAGAGAACTTGAAATTTAATATTAGAATAGTCACTCTTTTAAGGTCCCCGGTATAGATTATTGAGGGTTCTATTGTTTTTGGGGCATGTGCCTGTTTGTTTAAGTGCAACAAACTTACACTGTGGTCCTAACTTTTAAATTCAGGACCTAGAGCTTTGATATTTCACATGTGTGTACTGTAGGAAGAGCTTTTAATATGAGTGAAAGTTTTCAGGATTATTCCTGAATTCAGGATTTTGAGGCTGACTTTCCATAGAAAGTCAGCCTCAAAATGCTGATTTTTAAGATAATAATAACTTTTAGTTTCAGTTTATCTAAAGGTATTTGACCATTTAACTTGGATTTTCAAAAATATTTTGGAGGCATACAGCATGATTTAAATTCTGATTTTAAGTTCAGGATTTTGGAAATTTTGAACTTTTACCCATCTTTTCAAATATACCATTATATCCGGGGCCTCTTCGCGACAAAACCTAACTTTGGGTTTCCGACAAATGACTAAATCAAGTCTCCTCAGCTACAGAGACTAGTTATGAATTAAAAACTTGCTTGTGGCAAGTTTAGATATGATACTTTCTAATAAGGTGCTGATCAGACTGAGCAGATGCGCAGGCTGGTCTGGGCCTTTGTTGTTAGCAAACACCGAAGACAGGTTCGAACATTTTTTATCAAGGTTGTGTATCAGCAGATGAAATTGTCGGTGGCTATTTCTCCTGTTTGTTTTTTTCTTTTAACTCTAATGTGAAATAACATACTTAGTGAAGAACCTCCAAATAACATAAAAAGATACTAAAAAGGGACTAACCTAAATATGATGACACCAATTTTCATTAATTGGGCTATGTTGTCAATGACCTGTCAAATCTATCAAATTATTCTAGAAATTCGATAGAATTATAACAGGCTAACAGCCCCTTTGCAACTTTTGGCTTTTGGTTTTCTTCTAACAAGTTCTTTCTTTAATCAAATGCAAACAGTAAATGTTCTAACTTCTTTGAACACTAGTCAGACACAGGCAAACTGTGCAGGTCCAGATCAGACTGCTGATCACTGCTCCTTTTCTGACAAACATTTTGTCAAAGTTTAAGTAAAAAATGGAGAAAAAATTTCAAAGATGTAGACCATTTACTGTTTCATTTTAAATTAGCATGGGTGAAAGATTATAGGATTATTTCCTGAATTCAGGAATTTGAGTCTGACTTTTCAAAGAAAGTCAGCCTCAAAGTGCTGAATTAAGCAGATTTTGTTTGCTTCACTGGTTTATTTTAAGTAATTAAAGTTTATCAAGAGACAATTGATCATTTACACTTAAAATTTTTATACTTTATAGATATACTGCAAGATTTTAAATTGAATTTATAAAGTTCAGGATTTGTGAATTTTGAACTTTCATCCATGAACTAGTGCTTTGATTTATTACTAATACATGTTGCCAGGTATAGAGGATCTTCCATCAGTGCTCATGTATTTTTTGATATATTAAATGAATTGAGTAAAAGAGATAAAATGTGAGGATTGCTGAGCATTTTAATGCTTTTTTCCCAAATTATTAAATTTAGGGTGGAAATAGTAGGGAGATAATTAATGCGTCCAAATGTTTATGGTTAAAATAAAAAGTTCTTGACAACAATTGAGACCAAGATCAAGTTTCCTTTGTTGCTATCATGACGTGCGGATCCAGAGGGGCTGGACAGGGGATCCCTGGAAAATCAAAAGTGGCTATATGTTTCCTTCAGGATACTAGTACGGACCCCCTTGAGAAGCAATTGGACCCCTTGCTTCATGAGGGAGGTCCATACAGCTCTCTGTATGTTGATGACTAAAAATCATTGTCAAAAAGACTGCTGACAGAATTTTCTGGGTTCATGCATGGGCCTGAACACCAAATATTTAGTAGACAACATTTGGGTAAAAATATTCAATATTTTAGATAGTTCACCTGTTGCATAATTTATCTGATTGTACGTTGATCTGCCCCTTTGTTGCATTCATCATGCTGTAAGGGCTCTTTTCGCATGGGCATTCATGCTAATCCATAAAGCGTCTCCTACAATTTGCAGCAGACGAAAATTTCAAATTTTGCTGATTTTTCAAAATAACAAATAAGGCATCATATTTCATGAGAATTGTCTGCTGGCAGATGATTCTCATGAAATATCATTCCTTATTTCTTCCGAAAATTAGGAAAGATGTGACATCATGTCACAAACTTTGTCGTCTGCTGCAGTCTTGATTTGCACTTTAATGGCTAAGAAACCTGTCTGTATGGTAAGTTATGGTAGCACTCATTAACCAATGAACTATGCTACATAGACTAGCTAGAAGTGTGAAATTTTAGATGTAGCAAGTTGAAGTTGAATCCTTTTAAAAGAAGAATACACTTTATGCCACCCTTACCAACTTAAGCATGAAATTTATCGTGATGTGCAAGGTCACAAGCGTGGTAGCAAGGACAAAAGAGTGGTAGCTCAGTGGTTAGGCCATTGCCTCTGGTGCTAGATGTCCCAGGTTCAATCCCCGCTTGTGGCGAGGAAAATTTTGGTGTCCAAACACGCATTCTCTAGTGTCATTTGCAGGGATGACACTAGATTAGTGCATTGTCCTTCGGATCGGGACGTTAACTTGATGTCCCCCATGCAGGGAAAGTCACCCCATGTGCAGGCTAAAGAACCCTACTGTAATTTCGATATGGTTACTCGTAGGCTTCCATCAAGCAAGCTCGAGTGTACAAAGTACACCTGCCGATAATACTCGCAAGAGGGTCTGGCAGTATATAAAGAAAGATAAAAAAAAGGTCTACACTGATGTAGGTGGTATAAAATAGGTTTACCATGTTTGTCCACCTTTAAGTAAGATAATCCACTCGCTAAAGCTCGTGGATTATCTTCACATACAGGCGGACAACCCATGTTATAGCTATTACATAGTCACTATACACAGTTTACTGAATGCTAGTGTATCGAAAGTTATTAAGTTCCAAAATCATTTTTAAATTAATATGATCTAACAAATACAACTTGCATTATGTATTCTTGGTGACCTAAGTTTCTAATTACAGTAATGACTGTCCAATTGTTTTGACCAGTTTTATAATTGAATATCTTTTGAAAGTAAAAAAAAAACAGTTTTGGCATTGGCAAACAAATATTTTAGCAGATTTTAAGCTGAAATGCAGAAGCAGCAGATTATGACATAACTATATCCTTGCTTTTTCCTGACTTTTGTTGGCTGCAAGCAGTTTGGACCCAGATCAGAAGTTGAGACCTAATCTGGATCCAAAGCATTTGACATTCTGAAAGTGGTCATGAAATTATTTTTGTAAAAAGTCAAAAGATGGCAACAAAAGCATGAAAAATGACCCAGCAAGCAAAGTAGAAATGATCTAACTATACAACTGTGGGTTATGTATCCTTATACCACCTTTACCAACTTTAGCATGAGATATCTCGTTATGTGCACGGTCTACACTGATATAGGTGGTATAAAATAGTTATACCATGTTTGTCCACCTGTACGCAAGATAATCCCCTCGCTAATGCTGGTGGATTATCTCCACATACAGGCGGACAACCCATGATATAACTATTTCAAAATCTTGGTGATCTAAGTCTTATAGGTAGTTCATGAGGCAATTCCATTTAGAGGCAATTCCAATTGTGTATGCCTACAACATTTTTCTGTTCAATAAATGAATTGTTCACCATAAATAAGCTTTCTAACATAAATTCTCAATTACTTTCATTGTTTCAGTGAAATAAGCATGTAGAAATGAACATGCTTTCATGCATGACAATACCATAGCAGACTGCATGTTTTGTGCTTTTGATAGCTTATCTTGAGATGTTTAAAGATATTGGAATATATTGCTAAATTGCAGTTGTAATAGGATTAGTAAAAATGCAATCTTAAATATACTCAGAAAAACAATTGAAGGATATTAAAATTGTTTTGACTTAAGTAACATTTTGGAAAATAATTTTCAAGAAAAATATTTTTGTCATTGATAGAATTATCACTATGCAATTCACCAAAGTGCAAATTGAAATTCACGGGTCATTGGTTACGATACAGTACTACACCAAATGTACCAACCCTCTCTATCCAAAGTTCACAAGCAAAAATTTTAGCGCTCTAAATTTTTGCTGCAACCTTTACCAGGTCATTACTTATGTTCTAATTCCGACCACAGACAAAAGTTAACACCAATTTATCCGTCATCGCCCCTAATAATGGGACAACTTCTTCAACAAAAATACTTGAATATGGCATACCACTGTAAATTTGACTACAAATTTGACGTAAAACACTGAAAACAGCTTCAAAATTAGGTGCCATATTTTGGATGGAGAACCAGCGATGATTTTGGAGCCAGTCACTATGGAATACAAACGATAAAAATGGGTTTCAATCATTTTTGAACGTTTGTGACTTTTCAGTATAGAAGGTTGAACCATTTGGATCTGTACTGTACTTAAACCATTTAAGCGTGACTTAAATAAAGCATCCATTTTGATTGCAGATGTCTGGAACTATGAAATGCATGCATAATTAGTAAAGTTTTTATTGTATTGAATGTTAGAGATGGGACTGAATCCAAATATCCTTCAATTGTTTTTCTGAGTATATAAACTAAAGGCCTATTAATTTTGTACTACTGTATCTAAGTTATTTACCTTCTTTTCTCATTGTTTCAGGCTACAGACCAATCCTAATGCTGCCAACATCAATATCATTGCTGACCTTTATGCAGAAGTCATTGGAGTTCTCTCACAAGCAAGGTCAGTTACCATGGTGACTAGAATGAAAGCCCAGAAGGCTAGGAGTACAGTAAAACCAGTCTTAAACAGCCACTCAAAAAGAACACAAAAATGGTTTTCAATATCGATTATGGCTTAATGTAGGTCAAATGTATTGCAGAATGCTCCCATTACTTTCGACCTTCATTTAGCTACTGTTTTCCATTAAGACCTTTGTTTTGTCTATTTTTAAGTGGCCACTTAAGACAGGTTTTAGGAGTACCATACTTAACACACTGTGTACATAACTTTTTCTAAATTCTGTATGCTGAGTAAATACCCTCTTTTGAAAACTGTATAGATCCAGATCAGCTGGCTTCTAATGTAGATGGCAACCCAGAGGTTATAAAACTTTTTTTCCTGCTCAACTCAATTGAGCACGAAATTTCAACTGCTCATAAAAACTAAAACACCGACAAATGAAGAAGTTTATTGTTTAAAGTCTCTCAGAAGTTGTATTTATCATGCTAATAAATGTTAAAATGCCAACAGCTGTTGGCATTTTAACATTTATCAGCAGGATAAATTTCGTGCTCAGCTGAGTTGAACATGGAAAAGGTTTTATAACCTCGGGGCCAGATCCTGAGTCCTAACACCTTCTCTAAATGTTAGTATTTGCTTACAATAACTATCATGGCACTTTATTTCAATAACAATTTAGATAGTTAATACAAAGAGAATGGATATTTGGCAAGATTTGATCATTTTCAAATTTTCCCCAGGTGTATCTCTTTAATTTTAGTACATGTTTTTAGTCTTTTGAATGTCATCAAATGATGTCATTTATCACTTGGAAGCTAAAGGTATACATACTTTTTCGCACAAAATATGAATAGTGAACATAATATTTGTAGAAGTTCAAGGGAAATATTTCCTCTGAGAAAATACATATAGAATTTTGATAAGGAAGTAGCAGAGCACTGTGGCTCAGTTGTTAGAGCTTTAAACTGGGGATCTAAAGATTGCTAGGTCGAGACTCACCGTCGCTGGCATCACTGTGTTGTGTCCTTGAGCAAGACACTTTATGGGCTGCTTAGTGCTGGTTAAACCCAGGAAGACAGGAAATCATCCTGAGAGGACTGAAACATTGATAACTGGGATGTAAAGCATTTGAGCAAACAAACAATGATTATATAAAAATAGTAAGTATGATCAGGAAATACCACAAACTGCATCGTGAGGAAGCACCACACAACAGTCACGAGACACCAGGAAGACAAACAAAGCAAAGCAACCAGCTCTCTCTTCCCCATCAAGATGATTGCAAAACTAGAATGGACATAAAGTAACTCACAACAAAACATAGAGCATGAAATACAGTTTGGTGGTTAAAACTGATTCTAAGATATATTTTTTTCAGATTTGCACCTGTTAGGAAGACTTTCCTGCTGGAGTTAAGAGAATTGAAACTGAGGGACCAGACACCTTACACAGCTCAGAGCACTATCAGCCTACTGATGGGGCTGAAATTCTTCAGAGTAAAGGTAAGAGCTGTATAATGAAACTCCATATCAGAGCAACATTATGGCAAATAGCTATAATGTTGTTAACAACCACAGGATATTTACAAATGGAGCCTGTTGAATTTTGCACAGTTTTCTTATTTTTTTTAGCTCACCTGAATCAGGAACTGCTCAAAAGTCAGCTTTTGTGATGGGTCCTGCATCTGGGGTGTGTCATCAGTCATGCATTGTCCATTATCTGTAAACCTGATAAACCAAAAAACATTTAACAACATCTACTCCTGAACTGCCATCCCAAATTTAAGATAATTTCACATAAGGTCTTCAACCAAAATTGTCCAAACTCTACTGCTTGGCCAAGCAAAACAGCAGCCATTGACACTCATTTCTATTGGATTTATTAAATTGTAATTAAGCCGCACCAATGACTATACAGTGTAATCCATTTATAGCCCTATATGTGGGGTTCCATAAGATTGGACCATTTTATAAGCCAACTATGCTAAAATGAGAAATTTTACAAAGGAATTATAGGAAAATGACCATTTTATGGTCATTTTCCTATAACTTCATCGTAAAAATACATGTACTTGGTAAAGAAAAATTGCGAGCCACGACTTGACCATGTTATATCAAAATCCATGCTACAATGAGGTTTGTTTCTAAGGGACTGTACTGTAGAGTGTATTTACAATCAAATAATGATTTGTATTAAGAATCAAAAAAGGATTATTTATTTAGTATCAAAAAGGGATTTGTATTTAGAATCCAAAAAAGGATTTGTATTTAGAATCAAATATAATCAAAAGAGGATTTGTATTTAGATTCAAAAAAGGATTAAAAAGAATTATTTATTTAGAATCAAGCGAGTCTGACTGCAGATCCAGGGGTCGCGAGTTTGATCCCCGCCCGGTCCCATACTTTCGTGGAGATTTATCATGAAATAATTTCTATGTTCATTCTCCTCCCTTCCGCTGAAGCATTCAAGAAGGGTTGTTGTCAGTTACAAGCGAAAGTATGTGTTAACTGCTTGTTCAAGCTTGCACAGGAAAAAAGTGTGGACAGGTGAACTGTCCGTCCCGTCATGACCATAGCTGTTGACTTGGGATGTAAAGCAACAAAGCAAACAAACAAAAAAACAAATTATTTAGAATAAAAAAAAAAGATTTTTATTTAAATAAAAAAGGATTTGTGGTTAGAATCAAAAACGGATTTGTATTTAGAATAAAAAAAGGAAAAGGACTTGTATTTAGAATCAAAATAGGATTTTCCTCAACTTGAAACTTTATTTTTCAGATGCATCCAATGGAGGACTTTGAACAGTGTGTGCAGTTCTTACATGATCTTGGTCACTATTTCCTAGAGGTGAAGGACAGAGATATCAAACATGCCTTAGCCAGTCTCTTTGTTGAAATCCTTCTACCAGTGGCTGCTGTAAGTTCATTTAGATAAGATGTCATAAGCCCATGGGTGAAAGTTTTCAGGATTAATCCTGAATTCAGGATTTTGAGGCTGACTTTCCATAGAAAGTCAGCCTCAAAATGCTGAATTAGGGAGATTATAGTAGCTACTCTGATTAATTTTTAGATTATCTAAACACAATTAACCATTTAAACATGAAAATTTTCATATTTGTAGGCATCCTGCAGGTTTAAACATTTGAATTTCAAAAGTTCAGGATTTTGGAAATTTTGAACTTTCACCCATGTAAGCCCTATTCACATGGATGAAAATTAGACTAGATCAAAGGGTTGCTAGATTGAGACTGAATGCCTGCTGAGTCACTGTTTTGTGTCATTGGGCAAACACTTTATCTACTGCTTAGTACTGGTTCAACCCAGGAAGACATGATATTGTTCTGACGTGACTTAAAATATGTTGACTGGGATGTAAAGCAACAAAACTAACAAACAAAATGTTTTTTAGTATTATTCCTAAATTAAGGAAAATATAATAATGCATAGAAATTAGAAAGCCAACCTCAAAATGTAAAATTGGACAGATTGTATGGTATGTAGCTACTCTGATTTATTTTGGGATTATCTAAAGATAGTGTACAATTAAAACTTGAAATCATTTAATTTGCTGTAGGCATACTGTAAATTTTTATGATTTAGGTTTCCAAATTTCAGGATTTATCTGTAGCAAATGAAACAATAAAAATCACTTTTGTTTTTGTTAACATTTTCATTTCAGCATATGTCAAAAGGCGTCTACCATGGGTTTTATAGGTCCATATAAAGAAATGCGGCACACGCTTTGTAAACCATGGATTGCAGGTTTGATCACCGGCTTCACCAACCTGTCTGATGTGACTTTAAGCCATGGCCCCATCCCAATATGACCTCAACTGTTGGTGGGACGTTAAACCCAGACCCAGATGAAATACCACAAAATGACCCCTCAATATATACAATGAACCATCCTGACTTGACTGTATCAAACTTTTTTGGAACATTTCATTGGTCTTTAAAGAGTTAATGAGTCATTGATGTTTTACTTTAGTTACGGTGTATTTACAGAGTGCCAAACATGAAGTAAATGTGCCAGTATTGAAAAACTTTGTAGAAATGATGTACACCCCTATTGTTGACCTCACCACCAAGAGAAAACAAGCTCAGGTATGTTAACATTTATGCACGAAGCGACTTTGTTTGTTTAGCATTTATATTCTGGCCAAAACCATTTTAATGTTCTGCTAACTTTAAAAAAATTGAAACAGAAATTGCTTTGGGCTTTTCAATCCTTATGTTTGTCTTTCTTGAACATCTTGCTGACAGGATATTTTGTTAACTATAAAAAAAACTACGGCCTTTAAGCTTGGTAAGCTGATGAAGAGATGATGAGTTGATCATGTGATAAACTTTTGAAGGAATTCTGAAAAAAAAATTATGAGTTATGGATCTTCTTTATATGGAATATGGTTGGAGACAGTTATTTCAGGACCACAAGTATGAAAAAGTTAAAAATATTATTCAAAGCTGAAATATAGTACCTTTTACTTCTTTTAATGAATGGACTTGAAGATTATCTATTACTAACTTGTTCTTTTATTTCACTCTCCAAAGCTGGGTTAGAACAGGATTGATATACTTTTATATATACTCTGATATATGGGCCTCGACGTGAGAAAACCTGTCTTTGGAGGTTTGCGAACAACACATCTGCGCAGTCAGATCAGCACCTTTGTTATTCGCTTATTGGAAAGTAGCATATTTAAACTTGCTTCAGCAAAATTTCAATATTCTAGCTAGTCTCTGAAGCTCAGAAGAGCGGTTTTAGTCTGGTTTTTCAGAAACCCCGAAGACAGGTTTTGTCGCGACGAGGCCCATATAAGAGGGACCATGATTTATATAGTAGAGCATGTTAGATAAATGTTTAATTGAATTTACTAAACAAGTTGGGGGGGGGGGGGGGGGGGGGGGGAAAGCAATAAAGTGTGAGGCTTGTGGAGCATTTTATCTCTTTTTTCAGAAGTTTTAATAATTTCAATAATACAGGAGCATGAATGTTAGATTCTTTTGATCATATGACGTTATAATTATTAGCAATCACGCTTTTATTGAAAAAAAAGTCTAAATTTTGTCATATGTATGCAAAGTTGGTATGGAGGTCATTCCATAATGATACTAGTGGTTTATTCATTTTAATACATGGCCTTATATCACCCCCAGACACGACATCATGTGATAAATATATTTATATCATTTTACAGATCATGTTACCATTTGTAACCTGTTTGCTAAGCGTGAGTCAGAAAATTTTCTTTCTAAACAACTGGCCCTACTTTCTGACCTACTGTCTCTCCCATCTGAGAGACAAAGACTTGAATATGTCAAGAGTAGCTCTTGAGTCCTTACACAGGCTTGTATGGTAAGTTTTTGTAACAAACTCCCCGGCCCTGATGTCCTTCAAGAAATCATCACTGCTGCAGTGTAAGGGCTTGTGTTAAAATTTTGTCACAAGAAGACGATGCTAGAAAGGCTTTGTGATATGGTATTCTTTATACCATTACTAACAAACATAATTTCTCAGCATTGAGATCATATGGGCCTCGTGGCGACAAAACCTGTCTTCTGGATTTCTGACAAAGTGGATTCAAACCAGCCTGTTCAGCTACAGGGACTAGCTAGAAAATTGAAATTTGGCTTGTAGCAAGCTTTTATATGTTATATTCCAAAAAGCGAATAACAAGGGCGCTGCTCAGATGCGCAGGCTGGTCTGCACCTTGGTTGTTCACAAACTCCCGCAGACAGATTTTCTTGCGTCGGGGCCCATATTGAACACTATGGCAGTGATGACTTCCGAAATGGAAGAATGATGCAGTAAAGATCATTGTTGGGGAGTTTGCCTTCTTGTGTGATTATATTTACAGCACTTTTTGGTTGATGTCAGTGGCAGGACTGTTGATAAGTTTAGGGTATATACCATAATCTTGTCTGCAGCAGATATTATCAAACCTCATGGTTAACTGTTGAACTTGAAGTGAGACACCGAATTATTGTACTACATGTACTTAACTTAAAATATGACACAATATTAACCTCACCAAGAAATTTTGTAAGGGCATACAAATGGCAAAACCTACCTGGGATGGAATTTATCCAAGGACAAACAATACACAGATTCAAAGCAGCGATATTTGTCTTGCCAACAAGAGACACATTCCTTTGACAAAATGTACCCACCTATGTAGTTTCATGAAAATTTTCCATTTAGTAAATTAGTTTAATGACTCTCTGGAATTAAAATATTGTTATACCCCCCGCAAACTTTGTTTGTGGTGGGGTATACTGTTTTCACGTTGTCCGTGCGTGCGTGCGTCCGTCTGTTATACCCCCCGCAAACTTTGTTTGTGGTGGGGTATACTGTTTTCACGTTGTCCGTGCGTGCGTGCGTGCGTCCGTGCGTGCGTGCGTCCGTCCGTCTGTCCGTCCGTCCGTCCGTAACGTTTTTTTTTTTTTAATATCTTGAAGAGTCATTGCTGGATTTTCATCAAACTTTGCAAACATGTTCATATATGCAAGACAAATACTTTAGACAAAAAAGTAAGGGCTAGGGGCCAATTCTATCAGAGTTATTTCCCTTTATAGTTCTAAATGGCTTTTAATGTAGGGTTTTATGCTTATGCTATTATAGGCCATACACGGGCCGATCAACTCCTCCCGCAGCTTTTGATGGAACACTTTGATACTTTGCCTATACAATGTAGATACATTGAACATATGCATGAAGGAGTTTGGTTCAGAAAAAATAATTTTTGACAAAATGACAGCTGTGAGAACTTAGACAATTTTTCCCTAATAAGGCTTTAGTATATGCATAGATGGTGCCTTCATGGGCCGATCAAATCCTACCACAGCTTTTAATGCAGCAATTTGATACTCTTCCTATACAATATAGATACATTGAACATATGCATGAAGGAGTCTGGTTGAAAAAAAAAAAATTGACAAAATGACAGCTATTAGAACTTAGACAATTATTACCTTACATGACCTTTGTATATGCATGGATAGTGCCTTTATGGGCTGCTCAACTCCTACCACAGCTTTTGATGGAGCAATTTGATACTTTGCGGATACAATGTAGACACATTGAACATATGCATGAAGGAGTTTATAATTTTTGTTTGCACAGATTCTGCTGAAATCTTCTTTTCAAAACTTGGGTCTGCTGGTTTGAACTATAACTTGCCAAGTTTTTTTCACTGAATCTTACTGTGCGGGGGGTATCTAATAAGCATTGCTTATTGACTTTTTTCATTAAAACTGATTTGGTATTCCTGTAAAATTTTTGTGAAAAAGTAGAGTTTGAAAAAATATCTGTAGATGACACAAGAGCATGCAAAATATTCAAGCATACAAAGGGTTAAGAACCATCTTGCTTTTTATGGGCCTCATCGGGAGAAAACCTGTCTTCGGGGTTTCCGTCAAATTTAGATTCAAACCAGCCTGCTTAGCTACAAGTAGTAGCTAGAAAATTGAAATTTCGCTCGTAACTACTCTAAATATGATGCTTTACAATAAGTGAAAACAAAGGCGCTATCTGTGCAGGCGGGTATGCGCCTTTGTTGTTTGCAAACCCCAAAAGACAGGTTTTCTTGCGTCGAGGCCCTTATGAAAATAATGCAATCTTTTTAACTTTAAAATTGATGACTTATCAACAGTCCTACCCAGTTTTGATTTATTCCACCGAGTGACCCACACTGTTTTTTTACCCACTATGCACCATGATTCTTTGTTGCAGCACATGTTTCCACTTGTCACATGTTTGCTGTGTGTGAGCCAGAAAATCTTCTTCCTAAATAACTGGCCATATTTCCTCACAAACTGTTTGTCACAACTGAAGAGTAAAGATTCTAAGATGTCAAGAGTGGCTCTAGAGTCCTTGCAGAGATTACTTTGGTGAGTAGCCATGATTCTAAGATGTCAAAATTGGCTCTAGAGTCCCTGCAGAGATAACTTTGGTGAGTAGCCAAGATTCTAAGATGTCAAAATTGGCTCTAGAGTCCTTGCAGAGATTACTTTGGTGAGTAGCCATGATTCTAAGATGTCAAAATTGGCTCTAGAGTCCTTGCAGAGATTACTTTGGTGAGTAGCCATGATTCTAAGATGTCAAGAGTGGCTCTAGAGTCCCTGCAGAGATTACTTTGGTGAGTAGCCATGATTCTAAGATGTCAAAATTGGCTCTAGAGTCCTTGCAGAGATTACTTTGGTGAGTAGCCATGATTCTAAGATGTCAAGAGTGGCTCTAGAGTCCCTGCAGAGATTACTTTGGTGAGTAGCCATGATTCTAAGATGTCAATAGAGTCCCTGCAGAGATTACTTTGGTGAGTAGCCATGATTCTAAGATGTCAATAGAGTCCCTGCAGAGATTATTTTGGTGAGTAGCCATGATTCTAAGATGTCAATAGAGCCCCTGCAGAGATTACTTTGGTGAGTATCCATGATTCTAAACTGTCAAAGAGTCCCTTCAGAGATTACTTTGGTGAGTATCCATGATTCTAAACTGTCAATAGAGTCCCTGCAGAGATTACTTGATGAGACAGCATGATTGTACGATGTCCAGTGTGGCTCTTGTCAGTCCCTGCAGTAATTTCAATGGTGAATAACCAGGATTGTAAGATGTCTAGAATTGATCTAGTCCATGCAGTAATTTCTGTGGTGAGTAACCATGATTCTAAGATGTCGAGAGTGGCTTTAGAGTCCCTGCAGTGATTTCTGTGTTGAGTAACCATTATTCTAAGATGTTGAGAGTGGCTTTAGAGTCCCTGCAGTAAGTTCTGTGGTGGGTAACCATGATTCTAAGATGTCGAGAGTGGCTTTAGAGTCCCTGCAGTAATTTAATTTCTGTGGTGACTAACCATGATTCTAAGATGCCAAGAGTGGCTCTATGAGTCCCAGCAGTAAGTTCCGTGGTGAAAAACCATGATTCTAAGATGTCAAGAGTGGTTCTAGAGTCCTTGCGGTAATTTCTGTGGTGAGTAACCATGATTCTAAGAGGTCAATAGTGCCTCTAGCGTCCCTGCAGTAAGTTCTGTGGTGAGTAACCATGATTCTAAGATGTCAAGGGAAGCTTTAGAGTCCCTGCAGTAAGTTCTGTGGTGAGTAACCATGAGTCGAAGATATAAAGAGTGGCTCTAGAACTCTTGCAGTAATTTCTATGGTGAGTAACCATGATTCTAAAAGATCAATAGTGCCTCTGACGTCCCTGCAGTAAGTTCTGTGGTGAGAAACCATGCTTCTAAGATGTAAATAGTGGCTCTATTGTCCCTGCAGTAAGTTCTGTGGTGAGTAACCATGATTCTAAGATGTCAAGGGTAGCTTTAGAGTCCCTGCAGTAAGTTCTGTGGTGAGTAACCATGAGTCTAAGATGTAAAGAGTGGTTATAGAATCCTTGCAGTAATTTCTATGGTGAGTAACCATGATTCTAAGAGATCAATTGTGCCTCTGACGTCCCTGCAGTAAGTTCTGTGGTGAGTAACCATGATTCTAAGATGTCAAGGGTAACTTTAGAGTCCCTGCAGTAAGTTCTGTGGTGAGTAACCATGAGTCTAAGATGTAAAGAGTGGTTCTAGAATCCCTGGTGAGTAACCATGATTCTAAGATGTCAAAAGTGCCTCTAGCGTCCCTGCAGTAATTTCTGTGGTGAGTAACCATGATTCTATGATGTCAAGGGTGGCTTTAGAATTCCTGCAGTAATGTCTATGGTGAGTAACCATGATTCTAAGATGTCAAAAGTGCCTCTAGCGTCCCTGCAGTAATTTCTGTGGTTAGAGACCATGAGAGTGGCTCTAGCGTCCCTGCAGTAATTTCTGTTGTGTTAAGAGTGGCTCTAGAGTCCCTGCAGTTTTTTTTTGCGGTGGGTAACCATGATTCTTAGATGTCAAGGGTAGCTTTAGAGTCCCTGCAGTAAGTTCTGTGGTGAGTAACCATGATTCTTAGATGTCGAAATTGGCCGTAGAGTCCCTGCAGTAATTTCTATGGTGAGTAACCATGATTCAAAATTTTTGAGAGTTGGTTTGCATGGCCCCCACTTGCAAGACCATCCACTGGTACTCATCCAATATTGGCATTTCTTTTGTGGGCATGGACACATTATTTCATGCGTAAAAGTTTTTAGGCTTATTCCTGATTTCAGGTTTTTGAGGCTGACTTTCAAAAAAAAGTCAGCCTCAATTACTGAATTAGGAAGATTAGAATAGCTTGTGATTGATTTTAAGATTAATGGTGACATTATGCCATTTAGCCATGATTTCTTTTATTATTTTGAAGGTATAAGTCTCTGTTTTCTGTAGGTTTAAAGATATGAACTCTTAAGTGACAGGATTTTCATTTGTTATCTGCCCTTGCTTTTATACATGAAAAATAGTCAAACAAGCATTAGAACTTCTTTTGAAATAATTTGTATAAGTTGCCAATTTAATATTGAGGCCATCAACAGACATTCTGAATAAAAGTTTATGGCTAGTTGAATGTGTAAAAATTTAATAAAATCAGTGTAGGAGCCTTTATGTGAAATTGGTACTACCTAATGGCAGGGGTGTGGAAATAGCAAAATTTGATACTTGTCCAGATGGCAATGTTCTTGTCTGAAGAAAGTTTTACTTGTCCCAAAGAAATCGCTGTGCTTAAACAATATGCATGTTTAAATTCTTTTAAAAACATGAAATCAGATATAAACTCTTTTGAAAACAGTGTAGATCCAGATCAGCTGGCTTCCGAAGAAGTCAACTGATCAGGATTCATGTTGTTTTCCAAACAATATGTGAGTTCATAATAATTATAGATTATGAGATACATAATTGTATTAACTTTCTTTAAACTTTCCCCCAGGACAAGTACATTAGAAATTTTTAACTTGTCCCGAATGAAATGTGACCTGGTCCGACAAAATGGGTATGATATTTCCACACCCCAGCTTATGGTCTTGATAAATTGATGTGTAAATTTCTGTTTTTCATTCAGGGTGTATATGGTGAGGATAAAATGTGAGAGTAACACAGCCACTACAAGTCGCCTCCAGAGTATTGTGAGCAGTCTATTCCCGAAAGGTTCAAAAGTCGTCACTCCCAGAGATATGCCCCTGAATATCTTTGTCAAGATCATACAGTTTATTGCTACGGTAGGTGTCCAGTGTTCACACAGGCTTGAAAAGTACTTGAATTTACAGGACTGTCTTGAAAAGTCCTTGTAAATTAAATTTGCCTTGAAAACTACTTGAAAAACACAAAAAGGCCTTGAAAAGTCCTTGAATTTTACCATTTACAGGAGGATTTAACACTGGCTTTGGAGACCTAAAGCAGTATAGAATTGTCGTGCCTTTATTTGGTGCAGCAAATGCTGCACCAAATAAAGGCACAACAATTTTATACTAACTTTCTAAAACTTATTTCTTTTGGAAAGCAATCTAGCATTTCTTAAGTAGAATTTTAACATGTAAATCAGTATTTTTCATATGTTTTCAGTCCTTGAAAAAGTAGGAAAGTCCTTTAGAAATCCTTGAAAAGTCCTTGAATTATACACAAACTTTCCTGTATGAAACTTTGTGTCGTCTGATACAGTTAAGCAGCATTGTATGTAAATGTACATTTAATTTATTACAAACTCAGACAGACTTCAATGTAATACTGTTTCCAATATTTTTTCTAAGTGAGATTTAAGTCCAACCTCTCAAGGTTTTAAAACGTGACTGTCTACCAAGATTTAAGCTTTATATTTTTCATTTACATGAATTTCGCAGAAAAAAACAACACATTGATTGAACACCAAAAATCCTAAGATTGAATGTTATCATTTATATACTTAACCCTTAAAGCGCCAAGAAAAAATGCATCTGAAAATGTTGTCTGCTTAAGTCGTCTGCTTCAAATAATTGCCCAATATTACTGACAAATTAAGTATAGAAGCAAACAGCGTGGACCCAGAACAGACTGCTCCTATAGGAGCAGTCTGATCTGGGTCCACCCTGTTTGCCATAGAGGCTTCTTAAACATTTCAGCAGACGAGAAAAGCAGACGACTTTTGTTACAATTGGCACATTAAGGGTTAAGATTTAAAATATTATTTTGTTTAATTTCTGCTTAAACTCAGAATTACTTATTGATGAAACTTTTGGTCATGGTCTGCACTTTGTTCCCTGTCTGGTGTAAACATGGGTCTAGGGGCCGGTGAGGGCTGCAATGAATGGTTAATCCTTTATATTATGATGGATTTTCCTATACATATTGCTACAATAAGATGGGACTGTCCATTGTGTAATTTAAGGGGAGACAGGTAGAATGTTCTGAATAATTATGTATTTCTGTCCCTGAAGGTTCTTTTAATCTTAGCAAACAGTGCAGAACCTGATGAAATGCAGTGTTATGCTGCATTTCATCTGGGTCTTAACTGTTTGCCAAAGTACCCATTTTGGGGTTTCCAGTATACAAAGGGTTATTTCCTTAAACCCGGTGATTGAATCTTACATTATGTAACCATTTGGGTATGAGAAATTGGTTTTTATTGCAGATATTTGGTAAATATGCAAACTATCAATAGTCTTGCTAGTCTCAATAGCTGAGCAGGCTAGTTTGAGCATGACCTTGTAGTAAACTTTGAAAACGGGGTGTCTGGCAATGAGGCCCACATTATAAATTAAAGACTCCATTGTACACACACCGGATAGGCGGCAATCAAAAACATTAATACTATCAATGAACGTAGATAAAAGTCACTAGAAACAGAGTTTTTGATTGCCATTTGTTGCCCGACTGGCGGCAAATGGTAATCAAAAACACTGCTTCTAGCAATTTTTGGTCTGTGTTTGTCCATTGTTAAGAGCGTTTTCGATTGCCGCCTATCAGGTGTGTTACAGGGTTTATCAATGTTGTTGCTCTATTTTTCAGGAGCGACTAGACTTTGCCATGAAAGAGATCATCTTTGACCTGTTGAGCGTGGGTAAAAAGTTTATTCTAACACCAGAGGTAATTAGGGTATAGTTGTAAGTTATACTAATATTATCTGGGCCCGGAAGTACAATGCCTCTTTAAAGTTAAGGAAGACTTAAGTTAAGTATTGATTTTTCAGGATGCGAAAAATAACGTTTCAAACTGATTAAATTCAAAATAGTTTCATTTTTTCTGAAGATCAAAATGATATCTTTGACCTCATGTACCGCATTGATCCAGGCAATATATTAAGCATTTGATATATTATGTTGAAATATCAATACTTAACTTAAGTCTTCCTTAACTTTAAGGAGGCATTGTAATTCCGGGCCCTGATCAGCAGAACTGCTATTTCTTTTACTTTCACCTAGCAATGGGTTCTGGTTCATTGTATTTATATATAAATATATATATATATATATATATATATATATATATATATATATATATATATATATATATATATATATATATATATATATATATATATATATATATATATATATATATATATATAAAAGGATATAAATCAAAAAACAGTGCTAAATTTTTTTGAAACTAAGCGCTTTCGGCTTTCGCCTTCATCAGAGTTTCAAGACACATTAGATTAGGTGAATAGTTAACACAATATAACTATATACATGAATTATGTGATTATTTAAGCCCTAAAAAGGGCCCAGCTATTGTACGTGTATTTTCACAAATATGGCTGCACAATATTAATGAATTAAATACAGCGTACAAAATTGGCTTTTTGGCAACACAGTGCCAAAAATTGGCGTTCTGGCAAGAAATGTCTTGTACGAAAATTTGTGTAGAACAGAAGTCTTATACATGTCTAGGCTCCTAAAAGATCGTCTACAACAACACAGCACACCAGGTGTTCTACTATATGACCAGATAGAGTCAGTCACCCTTGTTGATGCCAAATGGACACAGAGTGTTCAGACGCCAAATCCAGTAGCTCTCACGGAGTTTCCTGGTCGAATCTGACCACTCCTTGTTGTGTTCAAGGCAGCAGACAGAGGCATTACTCAAGAAGTCATGATCTGCAGAATGAAAATGTTCTGCTGTTGGTGATCTTTCAAACCTACGGTGTCTCCAGTCGTCACGATGGCCATTCATACGTTTGTTCAATGGGCCTTTGGTTTCTCCTACGTACTGTTTGTTGCAACTGCTGCAAGAGATCAGATACACAACATTCTCTGTTGTGCAGTCTGTGTTCTGTCTCAGTCTTACAGTGGCCCCAGAAGATGACTTCACAGTGCCAGCAGTGGTTATCATTTTGCAGCATTGACATCTTTTTCTGCCACAGGGTCGACATTCACCAGTTTGGTTGTCATCATCAGAGTTTGGTTTGAGTCGTGCTCGTACCAGGAAATCACGAAGGCTTTTGGGGCGTCTAAAAGCCATGACTGGTTTGCTCTGGTAAATATCCTTCAACTCATCTGATGACTCGATGATGGACCAATTTTTGTCAACAATATCCCTGACCTTGGGTAGGTCAGGATGATATGTCAGCACAAATGGGAGTATTGTGCCAACCTCTGCAGATTTTGGCCTGTATGACAGCAGAGCATCTCTGCTCCTTTGCCTGGCTTTGTCAATGGCAGAAGCTATGTCCTGCTTCAGATAACCACGCCGGTGTAACTGATTTGTCAGTTCTTTGTGTATCTGATCTCTTGCAGCAGTTGCAACAAACAGTACGTAGGAGAAACCAAAGGCCCATTGAACAAACGTATGAATGGCCATCGTGACGACTGGAGACACCGTAGGTTTGAAAGATCACCAACAGCAGAACATTTTCATTCTGCAGATCATGACTTCTTGAGTAATGCCTCTGTCTGCTGCCTTGAACACAACAAGGAGTGGTCAGATTCGACCAGGAAACTCCGTGAGAGCTACTGGATTCGGCGTCTGAACACTCTGTGTCCATTTGGCATCAACAAGGGTGACTGACTCTATCTGGTCATATAGTAGAACACCTGGTGTGCTGTGTTGTTGTAGACGATCTTTTAGGAGCCTAGACATGTATAAGACTTCTGTTCTACACAAATTTTCGTACAAGACATTTCTTGCCAGAACGCCAATTTTTGGCACTGTGTTGCCAAAAAGCCAATTTTGTACGCTGTATTTAATTCATTAATATTGTGCAGCCATATTTGTGAAAATACACGTACAATAGCTGGGCCCTTTTTAGGGCTTAAATAATCACATAATTCATGTATATAGTTATATTGTGTTAACTATTCACCTAATCTAATGTGTCTTGAAACTCTGATGAAGGCGAAAGCCGAAAGCGCTTAGTTTCAAAAAAATTTAGCACTGTTTTTTGATTTATATCCTTTTATATTTATTTCTCAAATCAATTTAGCATCCTTTACTGGATCCAGTGCCACAGGAAAGATATCTCGTTTGGTGCATTAGCCTATTTCTCACTCTATATATATATATATATATATATATATATATATATATATATATATATATATATATATATATATATATATATATATATATATATATATATATATATATATATATATATATATATATATATATATATATATATATATATATATGTATATTTATATTTATATATATCAAATCTATCAGAAATGCCTCACTGAATAACTGCACACACACTTGTTAAAATACAGACTTTGTTGAACCCCTGTCTAGCCACATACTATCGAATAAACAGTTGCAACCCAGGACTTTAGTTAAGAGTGTATAACAAAGACTTTTCTTTCTTATTTCTCAACCAAAACATATGTTGTAGGTACTCAAAAGAACCATCTCAATGAGATGGTTCTTTTGAGCACCCAAAACATACGTTAAAACTGATGGGTAAGAAAATATTTACAATTTTACGCATAATTTTGTTTATTTAAACTTGTAGGCAGCCTCATTACATCCATAAAATACATTATTTTCTTTTCAGAGAATGAGTATAGGTTTAAGAGCTTTCCTGGTGATAGCTGACAGTCTACAGCAGGGAGATGGTGACCCGCCCATGCCTCAGTCGGGAACTGTCCTACCCTCTGGCAGCACCGTGAGGGTCAAGAAGACTTTCCTGAACAAGATGTTAACTGATGAGACTGCCAAGAACATTGGACTGTCCTACTATACCCCGCACCTGTTAAAGACATTTGATTCCATGCTTAGAGCCCTTGATCTTCAGGTGGGACGTCCCTTGTTGCTGACCAAGTCAGAAAATACTAACAGAGAACCTGAGGAATTGTTGACGTAAGTCTATGAATGTTTTATTTTTATTATATTCAAAGTAATGAAATACAGGGAAATATTGATTAAATATAATGTATATTTGAAAAAGTAATATTTCACATGTGAAAATATTAAAAGTTGTATTGTACATGTGAAAATATGAAAATATAACTTCTGATATTAAAGGCCTTTATAGTGCAATTTCATGTTGTTCCAGAGTAAAATCGATGTTTCAAAAAAACCCAGGTTGTCACTCAAGTGTATAACTGACCAATGTAATGAAGACTTAGCACATGACATAGTATGACAAACAAAATGGCAAGTGTTCAATCTCCCACAACTGAACAAGGTTTACCTTAGGGATATGGATTTAAGTATTTGCATGCTTGGAAATTTTTCATGTGCTTTGCCATCTGGTGATCTTTTAAAAATGATCTTTTTAAAAAAAGATCTTTCACGAATACCATCAGAGTGCCAAACAGCATGGATCCAGATCAGGCCAGACATTTTGTCTGGACTGATCTAGCTCCAAACTGTTTTCATATGTTCTCAGCAGACGACACTAGTAAACAAAGAATTAAAAGTAGGCATGATATATGGAAAGGTGAACTGACTTGTCAATAATCAGACTCATTTTCTATGCCATTGCAGAGGTGATCGTAAGCCTAAGATGGATCTATTCCGGACGTGTATTGCTGCTATACCTAGACTTATACCTGACAGTATGAGTAGGACAGAGTTAGTAGAGGTTGTTACTAGGCTTACTGTACACTTTGATGAAGAATTAAGAGGGTAAGTTAACCTAAGATAGACTTGTTCTGGACATGTATTGCTGCTATACCTAGACTTATACCTGACAGTATGAGTAGGACAGAGCTTGTAGAGGTTGTTACTAGGCTTACTGTACACTTTGATGAAGAATTAAGAGGGTAAGTTAACCTAAGATAGACTTGTTCTGGACATGTATTACTGCTATACCTAGAATCATACCTGACAGTATGAGTAGGACAGAGTTAGTTGAGGTTGTTACCAGGCCTACTGTACACTTTGATGAAGAATTAAGAGGGTAAGTTAACCTAAGATAGACTTGTTCTGGACATGTATTACTGATATACCTAGAATCATACCTGACAGTATGAGTAGGACAGAGTTAGTAGAGGTTGTTACCAGGCTTACTGTACACTTTGATGAAGAATTAAGAGGGTAAGTTACCTAAGATAGACTTGTTCTGGACATGTATTACTGCTATACCTAGAATCATACCTGACAGTATGAGTAGGACAGAGCTGGTAGAGGTTGTTACTAGGCTTACTGTTACTTTTGATGAAGAATTAAGAGGGTAAGTTAACCTAAGACAGACTTGTTCTGGACATGTATTACTGCTATACCTAGAATCATACCTGACAGTATGAGTAAAACAGAGTTAGTAGAGGTTGTTACCAGGCTTACTGTACACTTTGATGAAGAATTAAGAGGGTAAGTTAACCTAAGATAGACTTGTTCTGGACATGTATTACTGCTATACCTAGAATCATACCTGACAGTATGAGTAGGGCAGAGTTAGTAGAGGTTGTTACTAGGCTTACTGTACACTTTGATGAAGAATTAAGAGGGTAAGTTAACCTAAGATAGACATGTTCTGGACATGTATTACTGCTATACCTAGAATCATACCTGACAGTATGAGTAGGACAGAGTTAGTAGAGGTTGTTACCAGGCTTACTGTACACTTTGATGAAGAATTAAGAGGGTAAGTTACCTAAGATAGACTTGTTCTGGACATGTATTACTGCTATACCTAGAATCATACCTGACAGTATGAGTAGGACAGAGCTGGTAGAGGTTGTTACTAGGCTTACTGTACACTTTGATGAAGAATTAAGAGGGTAAGTTACCTAAGATAGACTTGTTCTGGACATGCATTACTGATATACCTAGAATCATACCTGACAGTATGAGTAGGACAGAGTTAGTAGAGGTTGTTACCAGGCTTACTGTACACTTTGATGAAGAATTAAGAGGGTAAGTTAACCTAAGATAGACTTGTTCTGGACATGTATTGCTGCTATACCTAGAATCATACCTGACAGTATGAGTAGGACAGAGTTAGTAGAGGTTGTTACCAGGCTTACTGTACACTTTGATGAAGAATTAAGAGGGTAAGTTAACCTAAGATAGACTTGTTCTGGACATGTATTACTGCTATACCTAGAATCATACCTGACAGTATGAGTAGGACAGAGTTAGTAGAGATTGTTACCAGGCTTACTGTACACTTTGATGAAGAATTGAAAGGGTAAGTTAACCTAAGATAGACTTGTTCTGGACATGTATTACTGCTATACCTAGAATCATACCTGACAGTATGAGTAGGACAGAGTTAGTAGAGGTTGTTACCAGGCTTACTGTACACTTTGATGAAGAATTAAGAGGGTAAGTTACCTAAGATAGACTTGTTCTCGACATGTATTACTGATATACCTAGAATCATACCTGACAGTATGAGTAGGACAGAGTTAGTAGAGGTTGTTACTAGGCTTACTGTACACTTTGATGAAGAATTAAGAGGGTAAGTTAACCTAAGATAGACTTGTTCTGGACATGTATTACTGCTATACCTAGAATCATACCTGACAGTATGAGTAGGACAGAGCTGGTAGAGGTTGTTGCCAGGCTTACTGTACACTTTGATGAAGAATTAAGAGGGTAAGTTACCTAAGATAGACTTGTTCTGGACACGTATTGCTGCTATACCTAGAATCATACCTGACAGTATGAGTAGGACAGAGCTGGTAGAGGTTGTTACCAGGCTTACTGTTACTTTTGATGAAGAATTAAGAGGGTAAGTTAACCTAAGACAGACTTGTTCTGGACATGAATTGCTGCTATACCTAGAATCATACCTGACAGTATGAGTAGGACAGAGCTTGTAGAGGTTGTTACCAGGCTTACTGTACACTGCAGCTATACCTAGAATCATACCTGACAGTATGAGTAGGACAGAGCTGGTAGAGGTTGTTACCAGGCTTACTGTACACTTTGATGAAGAATTAAGAGGGTAAGTTAACCTAAGATAGACTTGTTCTGGACATGTATTACTGATATACCTAGAATCATACCTGACAGTATGAGTAGGGCAGAGTTAGTAGAGGTTGTTACTAGGCTTACTGTACACTTTGATGAAGAATTGAAAGGGTAAGTTAACCTAAGATAGACTTGTTCTGGACATGTATTACTGATATACCTAGAATCATACCTGACAGTATGAGTAGGGCAGAGTTAGTAGAGGTTGTTACTAGGCTTACTGTACACTTTGATGAAGAATTAAGAGGGTAAGTTAACCTAAGATAGACTTGTTCTGGACATGTATTACTGCTGTACCTAGAATCATACCTGACAGTATGAGTAGGACAGAGTTAGTAGAGGTTGTTACCAGGCTTACTGTACACTTTGATGAAGAATTAAGAGGGTAAGTTAACCTAAGATAGACTTGTTCTGGACATGTATTACTGATATACCTAGAATCATACCTGACAGTATGAGTAGGGCAGAGTTAGTAGAGGTTGTTACTAGGCTTACTGTACACTTTGATGAAGAATTAAGAGGGTAAGTTAACCTAAGATAGACTTGTTCTGGACATGTATTGCTGCTATACCTAGACTTATACCTGACAGTATGAGTAGGACAGAGTTAGTAGAGGTTGTTACCAGGCTTACTGTTCACTTTGATGAAGAATTAAGAGGGTAAGTTACCTTTTATGATTCTATATAGAGGACCATATTGAATTGATTAAACGAAGTGAGGGAAAGAGATAAAACGGGGGTTTGCTGTGCATTTAGTTTCCCATACATAATTACTTCTGAACAGATTTCCATAGGGCCAAAGGGCCAGTTAAGCAAAAAGAATTTAGCGTAAATTTGTGATTATTTTCTTGTCCATCAATTTAAACATGTGTTTTGGGTCCTCAAAAGACGCCCCCCCCCCCCCCCCCCCCCATCGAGAAGGTTCTTTTGAGGACCCACAACATATGTTTTGTTTGAGAAATAAAAAAATTATTTTCAGTTACACTTTCTTATCTGGGGGCCTGGATTTCCTTTTTTCACTTTCAGCCACACAGTTAATGACCCATTTTTAACTTCGGTATTATGCTAGGACCTTGATCAAAGTCAGTCAGCGGTAGTTTATATCAAAGTCTTACCTAAATATTAAGACTTAGTGCTGGTTAGCTTTTCAATAGTGGTGGCATTCAAGCATTTTTAAAAGTTTGAAAATAAAAGTCCAGATAATACATTGTGATTGATAACTTGTAATACATTGTGATTGATAACTTGTAATACATTGTGGTTGATAACTTGTAATACATTGTGATTGATAACTTGTAATACATTGTGATTGATAACTTGTAATACATTGTGATTGATAACTTGTAATACATTGTGATTGATAACTTGTAATACATTGTGGTTGATAACTTGTAATACATTGTGATTGATAACTTGTAATACATTGTGATTGATAACTTGTAATACATTGTGATTGATAACTTGTAATACATTGTGATTGATAACTTGTAATACATTGTGATTGATAACTTGTATTATCAATTACCTCACTTATTAACTGCATTGCTGCACGTTGCCTGATACACATTGTCTGTCTCATGGCATGTGCTTTAATCAGGTCATGATGACATTGCACTTTTTGAATGGTGTCTCGTATGATGCTGAATCAACACAAAAATCGAAAATTATATCATAATCCCTAGTTTGAAGAGTGAAACAATGGGTAAACTGATAAATAGAATACCAGGTTCGTGTCTTTTGATATCAAGTTTACCAGGCTCAGCTTTGAGAACGCATGTTGAATCCCTCGGCAGCCTGGCGATGTCAACAAGCATTCTCAAAGCCTTGCCTGGTAAACTTGATATCAAAGTACACTCACCTAGTATTCTCTATATACATTTTTTAACATTGATAACTAAACTGTGTATATTTTCCTATTTCAGATTAGCATTTCAAGCCTTACAGAATCTCATGCAGGAGTCCGACACATGGAAGGAGCATGTTGTCAGAGGTATGTAGTGCTGTATACAATGTGGAAAACACATCTTTAATGGCATTTTATCAACATACGATAATGTGGCAGTTTTCAGGATTATTCCTGAATTCAGGATTTTGCGGCTGACTTTCAACAGTCAGGTATACATTACCTCCAAAAAGTAAAATACATCAGTTGAAGCAATATTTTGTGCAGAGATAGCAAAATAACTTTTTGAGTGAAAGTGTCCTTTTTATCATATACTGGAGTTATCCTAATTTTCATGGACATGTGTGTAACTTTATCCGAACAACCTATTACATAATTTAACAATTATGGGATAAAGTTTTGTACAAAATGTCTAGAAATGTGTATGCAAGGTCATTGAAGATCAGAAAATAAGCTATTTTGTAATGTGAATCAGTTCTATTTTTGAGATTGCAATTACGACCTTGCCTAAATAATTTCAAACATATTAATAATAATAAAATAATATAACCTAAATATGTTACTTCCTGTAGCCTCACTTTGAAATTATTGCTTAAAATGAACTTTTTTAACTTCTTTAAATGATTTTTATTCTAACCTTAACTGTCCAATAGAAAGTTAGCCTCAAATACTGAATTTATGCATGTTAGTTTAAGAGTAGCGTCTCTGATTCATTTCAGTTTATCTGGAGAACATTGATTATTTAAACTTGATATTGTTAAAATATTTTGTTCTAGGCATACTGCAAGTTTAAGATTTGAAAATTTCAACTTTTACCCATGTATCCATCTAAATTTAGAATTTCATTGATGTGATCAGTAATTAAAGTATTGATAGTACAAAAATGATATTATTGGTTCATCTTTTGGAAAAAAAAATAGTGTTATATCATTAACTATGTGACACTTTGGTGGGATTCATGAAAGATTTGCGAGTATTGAAAAAGTAAAAATTAGAAAAATACCGCCAAAAAGACATGCAAAATTACTGAGCATGCAAAGACTTTAAAAAAGGTTAAGCTGGTTTTCTCATTGTTTAATTATCATGTCTTTTAACAGGTTTTGTACAGTTCATACAGAAAGAAATCTCAGACACAATGACACAGCATCTAGATGGTTCCTTGCGGCTCCTGATACAGTTGTTGTCTAAGTATACTTCTCCACAACAAAAGGTGAGATTTCAAAGCTATAGATAAACATCATAATCAGATTTTTGATTAACATGCAGGTGCAGGGGTATCATCCACATCAGTGGGCCCCTTTCCAGGTGTCTGGCTAGCTGCTCGCATAGAGGATCTCACACCTGATCTCCAGGGGCTCCTTTCTTGTGGGTCAACTGTCGTGAGCTTCCACTCACAGCAGTCTTTCTCCGTCAGTTTCTTCCATGTTAGCTTGGGTCTCCCTGCCCCCCACCTGCCCTCAATTTGTATATCACATGCTGTTCTGACTGCACCACTAGAACGCTCCACATGCCCAAACCAGCGAAGCCTTCTCTCTCTCAAAATGAGGACGAGGTCCTCAAGCTCAAGCTTTGCCAGTTATTCGCTTGACCTTACCGTGGCCACATCCTCTGGCTTGATACTGCAGATTTGTCTGATCATGGCCCTATCATTGCACTGCAAGCACTGCAGGTTCTTCTTGGTCAGTGGCCAAGTTTCGCTGGCATGAAGCCTGGCCCTCCGCATGCAAGAGCTGTATACATGGCAAAAGGTCTTGTAAGAGAGGTGGCGGGATGTGAGAACTGGTAGTAGCTCCCTGAACTTATTCTAGGCTGTTTTCACACGAGTAGTGACTGTTATTTCACAGCCTCCACCAGCAGAAAGCATGTCACCCAGGTAGCAGAAGGAAGCTACCACCTCCAGCTTATCAGGTCCGACCTGGACTTCATTCTGTGGCCTGCCGTCAATAGGGCGGGCATTTCCCATGCACCCTGCACACCTATAATCAAGATTTGGTGTTAGTCATTGTAGCCTGCTGCATTTCTTATGCACCCTAAAGTTTGCAGCCATTGCAGTAGATGCTGTTGTTGCCTACTCCTGTACGACAGACAGCGCATGGGTATTCACCTGAACTCTGCAAGAGGTCTAGGCCTGTACCACAGATTATGACCTTTGTCTTTCCTGCATTTACCCTCAACCCCATCTTCTCCATGGCTTCTTTCCACATGTATTTTCACCATATATGGTAGCTTATAAAACCATGGTACTTCCTCTAAGTAAGAGTGTGTAATTGAATATTAATTTTCTTATTGCTCATATACATATGTTTTGGATACTCAAAAAGAACAACATCTCAGTGAACAGGTTTTTTTTAGCACCAATAACACTTGGTTTAACTGATGAATAAGAAAATAACGTAACAGTCAAAAGTTTTGCTTGTCTTAACCTATGACATACACATAAAATCACTCTTTAACCCTTTTAGGACTAATGGAATTTTCCATAAAGCTACAAACAGTAAAGTCAGAATGGTCCATTGTATATATTAAGGGGTCACAGTTTATCAATTCCAAACAAACATATTGTATTTCAATCTCTGAAGATGGATTATGCCTTAGCAAACAGTGCATATGCTGATGAAATACCTTATTATGCAGCATTTCATATGGGTCTTCACTGTTTGCCAAAGTAGTCATTTAGGGGTTTCCAGTTTACAAAGGGTTCGACCCTCACCGGCATCACTGTGTTGTGGTCCTTGTGCGAGACACATTAATCCTAGCTTAGTACTGGTTCAACCCATGAAAACCCGTCCCTACATAACTGAAAGATTGTTGATGGGACGTAAAGAATCAAATGAAACAAACAAACAAAGGGTTAAACATGCATTTGCAGCTTTCTATAAGAATTAGATTGAGTCAATTTTTATTTGTTAGTGTTGGTGCTTTACTTCCCAGTCAACAATTTTTCAGTCATACCAAGACGATTTCTTGTCTATATTGGTTGAGCCAGCACTATGCAGAGGATAAATTTAAGTGCAGGAGGGGTGGTATCATCCTGACTTTATTATACCCCCGCAAACTTTGTTTGTGGTGGGGTATACTGTTTTCACGTTGTCCGTCCGTGTGTGCCTGCGTCTGTCCGTGCGTTCGTCCGTCCGTAACGTTTTGTTTTTTTAATAACTTGAAGAGTCATTGCTGGATTTTCATCAAACCTTGCAAACATGTTCCTAATGCAAGACAAATACTTTAGACATATACCCCCCGCAAACTTTGTTTGTGGTGGGGTATACTGTTTTCACGTTGTCCGTCCATGCGTGCGTGCGTCTGTGCGTGTGTCCGTCCGTCCGTAACGTTTTGTTTTTTTAATAACTTGAAGAGTCATTGCTGGATTTTCATCAAACCTTGCAAACATGTTCATATATGCAAGACAAATACTTTAGACAAAAAAGTAAAGGCTAGGGACCAATTCTATTAGAGTTATTGTCCTTTGTAATTCTAAATGTGGGGTATACTGTTTTCATGTTGTCTGTCCGTGGGTGCGTGCATCCGTCCGTCCGTAACGTTTTGTTTTTTTAATAACTTGAAGAGTCATTGCTGGATTTTCATCAAACCTTGCAAACATGTTCATATATGCAAGACAAATACTTTAGACAAAAAAGTAAGGGCTAGGGGCCAATTCTATTAGAGTTATTTCCCTTTGTAGTTCTAAATGGCTTTTAATATAGGGTTTTATGCTTATGCTATTATAGGCCATGCACGGGCTGATCAACTTTTACCACAGCTTTTGATGGAACAATTTGATACTTTGCCTATACAATGTAGACACATTGAACATATGCATGAAGGAGTTTGGTTCAGAAAAAATAATTTTTGACAAAATGACAGCTGTGAGAACTTATACAATTTTTCCCTAATAGGGATTTTGTATATGCATAGATGGTGCCTTCATGGGCCGATCAACTCCTACTACAGCTTTGGATGGAACAATTTGATACTTTGCCTATACAATGTAGACACATTGAACATATGCATGAAGGAGTTGGGTTCAGAAAAAATGATTTTTGACAAAATTACAGCTATGAGAACTTAGACAATTTTTCCCTAATAAGGCTTTTGAATATGCATAGATGGTGCCTTCTGAATCTTACTGTGCAGGGTTTTTCACTGAATCTTACTGTGCGGGGGGTATCTAATAAGCATTGCTTATTGACTTTTTTCATTGTGTGTAGCTTTATGGAAAAATGGGTTAAATGTGTTGAAATACTTTAATTTTCAGTATGAGAGTGTGACAGGTAGTTTATTAGCTCTCCATGAAGTAGAGGGTCTGGCTCTTGTGATGTTGTGTAATCATCGAGTTGTCACCAGGAAACATGCCCTACACTTATTGAAGGAAGTACGCCTCATCTTCTCTACAGTGACATTATATGTCACTGACCAGGTTAGTGCATTGTGTTACATACCTTTTTATAGCACAGGTTCAAAAAAAGTGGGGCTTTACTGGATTTGGGTTGTCTGTCATTCCGTCCGTCATAATTTCCTTTCTCCTTTATATCTTGAGAACCAACAGACCAGCTCTTTCAGGCCTAATAGACAAGACAGTAAGATAGTCAAAATTGCATCATACTTCTTAAATTTTCTCAATTTAGTCCCTTTCTTACCTACAGATGTACCAAATTTAGCTGGCTATTATTTACTAGATGCTTGGTATTTAACTTTTTGTGCATCTGGAGGACATGTTTTTAATGTTGCACTTTAAGTGAAATTATCAGATCGTTAAAGGGCCCAACACCCGTGGGCCAAGATAATGCAACGGCAGGATTTACATCGTAGTGACACAAACAATATGCCAATAGTCAGTAGAAAATGTAAACTTTAGTTTTGGACCATGGGTTTTCATTGCCAATTTTCATATCAAATACACAAATTAGCCGAAAATGGTAACAATTTTTCGAACCATGTATGATTTGTACTGCGCCATTTTGGCCCAAGGTGGCACTCTCTAGATTAAATACTGCAAATATCAATGTTAAGCAAGTTTATTTATCTTGCAGGGCGTGGGTATGAGTTTACTCGAAGTTATGGATGAAGCTTGTCATGTGGTAGTAGAGCGTCTGCTGCCAACATTGCCAGTCACAGAAAAGGTTCGTAATTTTAACTGTTCTTTAACTCTATATCTCCTGGTGTCGTCTGCTGATAACTTTTGCAAACAGTTTGCACCCAGATCAGGCCCGACAAAGTGTCCGCCCTGATCTGGATCCAAACTGTTTGACACTCTGATGGTAATCTGGAATATTATTTTTTTTAAAAAGTTTTTAAAAAGTTGATTTTGAAAAAATCAGCAAATGACAAAAAAGCATGAAAAATTACCCAGGATGCAGAGTTAACTTGTTCCCTGCTAGTTTTACTTGTTTATGGCCGTGTTCCTTGGCTGTACCAGTACTGGCCGGGTGGGTTTGTGCTTTTTGTGGTTCTTTGTCCAGGAACTCCCTAAGGCTCAACCGGCAGTGGTTCTGGTTTTAAAGCGTCTCAGAAGACGGGACAACGGCTTAAAGTCTCATCCGACAGACTAGGAGAAGCCGGGAATCGAACCTGCGACCCCTGGTTTACAAGACATAGGTTTATCCCCTACACCACGGCGGCTTCTCATGTGTGACTTTATTTCACTCCCAGACGCAACGTCATATAATAATATAATAAAAATATAGAATATTAAATTGTTAATATTTTGTAGACATACTACAAGTATTAAGATTTGACTTTCTATGTTTCAGGGTTTTGGAATTTTTGTCTTTCACCCATGAATTATTATTATAATAAGTCTGTTTGCATGCATGCACAAATTTCATTTTAGAAAAATTGCATATATCCTAGAGGCAACGTGTTACACATAGACAGTGCACTCCCTTTATATCACACCTCATTACTGTAGATTCGAAAATTTTCACCTGATCTTTATATCGAGAATTTTCTACTTTCGAATTATTTGCGAAATTTTGAATTCACAAGCAAGTATATGTGTGGTGGGTCATTTGCTTGGGTTGAATCAAGTCATGCAAATTTTAGTTTCCTAAAAGTCAAAAGCTGTAGTGCATAGAATAGCATTCCAATTTTGGCGTGCCGACTTAAACTGGCATAGTAATGTCATTGACTGTTTGAACATACATGAAAATCACTGGTTCATATCTGTAAATGTTTGTGGATAAAGTTGGTGAGGGAGTGAAAGACATTAGGCAACATTTCTCTTTTCAGTATCGGTTTGCTCCATCATCCATCATATGACATTTTCAAAAATCTTCAACAATCAAAAATGAATGTAACTTGCTTCAGAGTAAGTCAATATTAGCAAAAAATAAGTTTTCACGAACATTTCTTGAATCTACAGTATAACATGGATTTGGATATAGCATGGTCATGTTGAGGCTTCAATTTTTTTTTTTCCATGGAATATCTCAAAGTAGTTAAAGGAAAATTACCACAAATAGCATTTTCCTATAATTTCTTTGTAAAATTGTCCCTTTATAACATAATTCACTAATAACATGGTCCATTCCAATTGGCACCAAATAAAGCATTATAAAGGGATGACACTGTACATGTTATTGAAAATCATTTTTATTTATCTTCACAGCCTTGCATTCTAAATTCCTCAAGTATAGAGCTGCAGTGGGTGTTAGACAGATCAGCCAATGTTTGGCACAGTTCCCATGACAATGTACATGCAGAGGAGCCTCACTCTGAGTCCAGTTTTGCCAAGGTTGACCCATGGATGCACTGTATTGCCAGTATTGTGTCTAAAGAATTTGCCATGACATCTTGCCCCCTGGCTGTAGCCCACGCCTGGCCCATTGTTTACACAAGGTTGAATGCAGTGTATACACTTCTGGATCCTAAGTAAGTACAATTTGGGCCTAGACATGACAAAACCTGTCTTGGTTCTGAAAAAGCAAGACTCAAACCAGTCTCCTCGGCCACAGAGACTAGCTAGAAAATTGAAATTTTGGTTATAGCAGGTCTAGATATGATACTTTCCAAAAAGCGAATAACAAAGGTGCTGATCAGTCTGCACGGATGTGGAGGCTGGTCTGTGCCTTTGTTGTTTGCAAACCCTAGACAGGTTTTCTTGGGTTGAGGCACATTTTATCATTAACCCTAGACTTGTACCAGTCTCCTTATATTATTATAGTATCTATAAAATTTGATTAACTTTTGTCAACTAAGCTCTGTAATCTAAGATGAAGAAAGGTGCCAGTACTATCAGAGGCCTGATGATTTTGTATCATAATGGCCTTGAGGTGAGAAAACCTGTCTTCGGGGTTTGTGAACAACAAAGGGACTGACCAGCCTGCGCATCCACGCAGTCTGATCAGTGCCTTTGTTATTCGCTTATTGGAAAGTATCATATCTAGTATTGCTACAAGGGAAATTTCTATTTCCTACATGTAGCTTGCTTTTGTTGCTCAGGAGGCTAGTTTGAATCTCACTTTATCGGAAACCCTAAAGAAAGTTTTTGTCGTGACAAGGTCTATATGAAATTGGCATTGGAGACTGAATTTCAGCCTACATTTACCCTTATCCCATCAGTTTTTTTTTGTCAACTTAATTGTTAAAATACTTATAATCCCCTGATTTTATTTTATATTGAAAAAATTGTAATCACCAACTTTTTATTTTCCTAGCACAATGATCAACGAGAACAGAGCATCATCTTTTATCCGCTCAGGAAGTAAGAAGGTGACAACGGAGAAAGATCTCCACATGCAGCTGTGGCAGAACTATGTTATACTAGCTTGTAGTGTCTCACAGAAGACCAACCTCAGTGAGCTCACACAGAGATGTGCCTCACCAGAACCTGGGTAAGTTTTAGGAGAGATTCAGGCAAGGTATCAGTTGGATAGCATTAAACCTTCATTTACTGATAGATTTTGATACAATAAGTATGGGCTCATTCCTTACACATTTTAAGCGGTCACAAGTTGGTATTTCCAAATTATGTAATTTTTTTACTAGAAATTTTTTATCATGCCAAACATTTTAAACCCTGATAAAATGCCACATTATGTGATATTTCATCAGAGTCATCACTGTTTGCCAAATAACCTGTATGAATGTGTAGAAATGAGAGATGTTTTGTTGAATTTTTTGCAATGTTTATAGGCCTTTGGATAATTTATAAGAGTGTGTAATTTAAAATTAGCTTTCTTATTTCTCAACCAAACCATATGTTGTTGGTACTCAAAAGAACCATCTCAATGAGATGGTTAATTTACACTTGTCACTGTCTTCCCTTTAATGAACTTTATTGAGCACAGTCTTCATCTTGCGATGAAGAGATTTGCCCTTGTGAAATGCGTTGTCTAGCAACATTGTGAATAAGCAAACATCATGATTGGTTGAGGAAATGTTTGATTGACATCACGTCATGGCAACAGCTGTTGAATGTCATGGCAGAACGTCGATAAATAGCATTTCTTGCCATTTTTACGCTTAATTCACATCCAATCTTTACAAACAACACTGAAAAAGAATGTGTAAATATAAGAATTTTTGAAATTTTATTCTTCAGCCTTCTTCAATTTTGATAAAATTCTAAATGAAGCGCTCTGTGTTTCATGGAATTTTACCTCCGCCCACTGTCTTCATCACATCATGAAGGTTGAAAAATAAAATCTTAATTGTTAAAAACTGATGGATTAGAAAATATTCACAATTTTACGCTAAAATATTATGTTTATCATGCCATGTGATCTCCCTTGATTACAGGACAGCAACAGAATCTGATAAGTCTCAGTGCTCTGACTCTCTGACAATTCTAGATAAAACTTAACTTTGTTATTTCTCAACCAAACCATATGTTATGGGTACTCAAAAGAACCATCTCTATGAGATGGTTCTTTTGAGCACCCATAACAAATGTTATAACTGATGGATTTGAAAATATTAACAATTTTACGCTCAAAATTTGGTTTGTCAGGACCTATGGTTTTAGAAATTATTTTCTGGCAAGATGTCAATTTGCTAATTTTTGTGCCAAAAATATCATTGAAATTAGCTAAATGTGCAGGAAAATTTCATATTAAAAAGTAATTTAGCTAGGATTTTGCTAAAATTTCTTACAGTACTGTAAACTAATCATATTCATCAGTTTTGGCTGAAGGGGATATTTTTATCCATTATTTGTGTGAGGGTAGGATAGAAAAATCAGTGATCCTCGGGATGGATTTTTCTTTCCCACCATCACACTCATGATGGATTCTTATATTGTCAAGGATAATTATGGTCCAAAATATAATGTGATTTTCATTAATTGCAGGACAGCAACAGAATCTGACAAGTCAGAGAAGAATGGCAGTAACTCGGTGTCTGCTCTGATTCTCTGACAATTCTAGTTTTAAACTTAACATTCAGTTAGTTTTCAACCAATTTGAAAACATATGTTGTGGGTACTCGTAAGAACCGTCTCAATGAGACGGTTCTTATGAGCAGCAAAAACATATGTGAAAACCAATGAAAAAGTAAATAATCACAATTTTATGCTCAAATATTTTGTTTATCATGCCATATGATCTCCATTGATTACAGGACAGCAACAGAATCTGACAAGTCTGAGAAGAACGGCAGCAACTCGGTGTCTGCTCTGTTTCATCTACTGGTACCATTGATGAAGTGCGAAAGTGCCGACATGAGGGATACTATTGTCAATGGTCTGGGATATACCAACCCTGCAGTGTTCAAGTTAGTATTTAGCTGGTTGCTTTGCTTAATTTGTCTTCATGGTGTTTCGTGGGGTGGTTGAGTGGCTCTTCCTCGCGGTGCCATGGGGTTGTCTGCAGTTTATGATTGCGCTATTTCCTGATCATACTCACTTACTATTTTGGCTTTGAAAATATAGAAATTTGTACATTGCAAGCATTATGGGAGCGTTACACTGATTTGCTCCTTGCTATGGGGAAGCATCTAGGTCATTACGAGACAATCAAACCTCAAATACCAGGGGATTTAGGATATGGGCAGCTAACAAATGAAACAGTAGTCTGCAAAATACGTGACCCATCAAACGGATCGCAAATGTTGACCAAATGCGAGTGTTTTTGCTTAAAAAGGGAAAAGACCCAGGTAGGCTTCCTTCTACATCTGGTGCATTAAACTCCACATACATTGTAAGATGAGCCCATTATCACACAACTATATGGTTGAAAGTTACAGTTCCATCCCCAGAGCACATTGATCCCGAAACTTGTGCATGGTTGCGAGACCCCGACAGCAACCAATTGAAACTAAAGCTGTTGCTGTAAGAACCTATACCTTATGTACGCAGTTGTTGCAATGCAGCTGCAAAGTGTGTGCAACAAGACGATGCAAATGTAGATCTAATCCTAGTAATATCAATTTCTTGCGGCTGTGGTGCTATTACATGTGGCAATCCACTGAATGTTGTTGAAGAGTCAGATAATGAGGATGAGTTGTAAAGAAGGAAACACATTAATAAGTTACTATCATAAGAGATGAAAGATATCAGTTTTCAATTGTATATCTATAAATGACATTCAAGATATTTTACGGTCAATTTACGGTTAAGACTATACATGTGAAAGTCGCATAGGGTGCTTTAAAAAATAGGAACCTGGTCACACATGCACCTTGTGACATTTGTTCCCGATAATTCATACATTTCCAATGAGGGCATTAGCCTCTAAAATAAGAAAAGGTCATTTTAAAGCTGGTTGCTGTTTAAAAGCCCATGTAGGTTTTATCCAATAAAAATGTAAACATAAATTCGTAATAACACTTAGATGATGATTCTGAAATTGCACTTGATGACCCTTGACCCTCATAATGACCTTTTATGAGGTCATAAGAATTGAAACAAATGATATACCAATTAAGATAAAGGTAACTGATATCGATCAGACTAGGTACAACGAATACCATCAATGTCAGTCCAAATCATTATTTTATATATATAAAATCACGAATTTTATATACACTTAGTGACCTTTTGACCCCTTTGTGACCTTGTGTAGGGTCAGTATGCTTTGTATATTGGACGCAGTTATTCAAGGAATGTTGGCTGAGTTCGATAAACCAATTTGCCTTTTATTTTGTGAAAGAGATATATAAATACAAAATTTGCAAATTAAACTCACCGCAATATAATGTACTTGATGACCTTTGACCCCTCTATTGTGGCCTTATTTGGGGTTTCCCATTTGGGCAACAGGGCAAAATCAGTTCAGGAGTGTTTGCTTATATTGATAAGCCTAGTGGCACCTTATGCCCCAAAAGTGCCCACACTTCGAAAAAAAAATATCTCTGAGAACACCTGTCTATCAGTATTTATCTGGGTCTGCAAGATTTTGGTACTTATTGCATTGTTGAGCAGTGATGGCTCTGGTGAGCCTGTGCAAATGCGCAGACTCACCAGAGCTTTGGCTGCTCCCATACACAAAATATGGATGTAGAGGAAGACCTTGACCAAAATGTAGACCTCTAGCTCTGTTGGATGCATCAACATGGGCATTTTTTGAAGACTTGTGTGCGTATGCAGTAAGTACCAAAATCTTATGTGGTGGTCCATTGGTTTTCAAATTGGTAATAAAAAGAAGTGGTCTATATGTGATGACCTGAGATTTTCAGCCTAATTGGAGTATGTTGTCAACATGACAAAACATGTTATTTTGCATCTTTCAGCGAGTCAAAATGCATCTCAAATAATAAAATGTACCTGGTAATATATGTTTATAAAAGCAAGACCTTTGCATATAGAATTTTCACACATTGCCTAATGCTGTTAAAGCATTGTCTAAAGAGGTTTATCAAACAACGTCAAATCTGAGAGTTATTTACCACCATGTTTTAATATTGATAAACCACTAGTGGTTTATATATTAATTAATATTATATGATTATGTCTATAACAATGTTGCATATATATTGACAAAATCTTAGAACAGACAGCAGCCTTCAGACGCATTAGGGCTTAAATTTATTTTACTGATCAAATCTCCACCCTAGATTCTGCTTGAGTTAAACATATAACTTATTTATCTCTTTGGGGGCTTACTAACTTGCTCAATGAATCACTACTTTAAAAAGTAATTCATGCTATCAGGATTAGAGGTAAAGGAGTTAGGCGAGAATATTTTTATTAGTTGATTTACGGGGAAAAAAATTTAGATTTAGGGTCTGGGGGACGGAAAAAAAAAGCAAAAAAAGCTCTGAAAATGACCAGTTGACTTGTCATTTTCAAAGCTTTTTTTACAATATCTCAAGAACAAACAGTAAATCTAGGAAAGTAAACCAACAGTCTGTAGTAATTCTTTAAATATTTCATCATTTTCTTAAAAATCTGGACAGGACAATCACTTTTAACAGTGTCACTCTCAAAAATACAGGCAGAACCTCAAAAATAGTTTTTTTTTCAACAAAACAAATAAATACAGTCTACTCTCGTTACCTCGAATTCCAAGGGACTGGACAAAATATGTTGAGTTATCAGTAGTTCGAGGTAACCAAATCATGACATATGGTTACAATTTGGGGGCGAAATAAATCACGTTCAACTCGTCCATTAATAGATCGTTATTGGGAGCTATTACATTGATGAATTTCGTGATGAATTGACCCAAGAATCAATTGACATTAGGAATTGAAATAAAAAAAGAAAGAATATTAAAGGGAAAATCAGATAGGTTTCTCAATTACCACTGCAGTCTCTATATTATGCCTGTGTTTTCACTTTTTAAGACAAAATAAAATAAACATAACATTTTCAGTTCAAAGTAAGTATCGGTAACTGGTCCCGCGGCTTTTGTACGACGTCATATTTTTAAGATGCACATTTAAATTTTCGTCCGCTTAATGAGCACATGCCTTCCCAATCTATTTTTGGCATGACATGACCAATGTCCGAAAATAGCCTTTCAGGCACAACTGTCCAGTGCCTGAACAAAGCACTGCTGCATCTGTTTTTCAAAATAAAAATAAATTTTAAAAAATTGCCCTGAGAAACAATTAAATTAAACTTTGGCCTTATTTAAAACGAGCAGTCACCGGACAGGCTTAATACTCAAAAGATTGCTCAAATATGACACATTAGCTCATACTGTCAGTTACCCGCTTTGAAGTTGTACACAATAAATTGATAGAATTTGCCAACTGCGGTCAGTAATGTTATTATGCAATATACTAAGGACCTCTGACACTTTGATAGGGTATCTGCCTATTTTCAGATGCTTCCCAAAACTTCCCTATGCATTAGATATTACTGAAACATCCCTGCTAGCCTTCCGTCATAATGAAAGTAAACAATTGATCTATCAACAACTAAATTACCTGTCCATTTCTCTCTCGGAATCTACGTGACAGCATTCCCAAAAAGCCCAGAGTATCCCCATGTCACAGAATTCGTGCAAACAGGCATAACACATTTCAAGTTCCAATCACATCCATGAAAACTAAGAAAACAGTTTATTCACACTTGAATTTCCCACGAACATGGAGGCAGCCATTTTGTTTTATCAATCATATCCATTGCGCATGACAAGATTTGTCATTGGCGGATTCAGTGGCCAGTTACGGCCAGCACTTGAGCACTAGCTATGGCTAGCGCGTGAAGCTGAGGCCAATCAGCATCTCCCATTCTTACGACCCGTCCAAGTGATTGGCTGAAATTCAGGTTAGTTACGACCACCCTACGACCACTGGGAGACTGCCCAGTATAAAACGGCTGCGTCCACCCGGAATGCTGGAATTCGTGGTTTGAGATCTTGCAGACATCTTCCTATTGGAGGGCGCTCTGTATCAGTCTTGTATTAGCAATAGATCCAGTTAAGATATATTTAGCATCTGTATCCTGAATTATACCTGTGAATTGATCAATAGCGTATATCATCTGATATATACAGTGAGTAGCCTGTTTGTTTTAGAGGGTTTGGGATTCGAAGTTGCGTTGAATCTTTAAGTTGTGCTTTGCTTGTAAGGGTTTACAGTGCGCTTGACCTTATCATATTATACGTTGACCTGGTGGTCTCCATAGGTGACTTTGGACTATGGTGAGGGTGACCCGGTGAGTCTCCATAGGTGTTTTTTTTGACTATGGTGAGGGTGCATGGTTGAATTGAAAACCTCGGTGGCGAGGTGCTTCACTTTGATATTTTAGACGGTGATGTAAATTAACCATTTATATTTAGGCCTAATCCCTGAGTGGGATTGAGGAATTATATTTTAGTTTTACCGTGTCTGTGGTATACTGGTCGGCCGGTACGAGGATAGAACTCCCACTACCTCGGTAACAGCCCTAAGTCCCCCAGGGTATTTGCCACATGGTGGGTCAAGAGCACTCTAAACAGCATTATATGTGTGTATTGTTGGTCACACGATTTAGAAAGCACTTCGAATCCTGAACAAGCCCCTATAGAGGTACCAGGTTTATAAAAGCAAGACACAAACAAGGTCCCACATCTCCCCTTTTTATACAGCTATACACAGTGCATAGCATGGTGATAGCCATTAGTAGATTGTAAGGCTTCTCCTGTGTTGAGGACATATATTGGCCCTTTAAGTGTAATGTGATTTCACCAAACCCCTTATTGCTTTGTCACGGGGTGCAATCGGTGTATACATAATAGATATATTAAGCTATCATCACTCATTCAATCATCATATTTTAGTCTGTAGTCATCCTCATCCATTTGTACATAATACATCATTCCAAGCTGTTAGGTTATACTATATAAACGTGTGAAATAGCCATATTCTTATGTATCATTTACCTCCCCACATATCACAGAGGTTACCCCCCGTGTATATAGGACATCAAATGTGAAATCATAAATTAGGGACCAACAGGGAGCTTATATATGAAGATGGAAGCATTTGATCGACTTTGATTTTTATCAAAATTATAGGCAGCGATACACTGTGATTCCCATTACCACCGTCAGAGGTCCTTTACAACTGCATGTGTCACACACCTCGATTAAGTCTGGTTGTTCATTGATCAAACAATTGGTAGTTTTAATGGGGATAATTAACCTTGAAAACATTGGATTAAAAGGAGGCACATTCAGATAAAAAGGCAAGTTAAAAGATGACAACCATGACTGTTGTTTTCTTATGAAATGGAGTCGACTTAGGCGTTGTAAAATACGCTAAAATTGATCAGCGGGACCAGGTTTTCATAACGAGTTATCAGTTTTATTGACTTAGCCGCTGTCGAGATAAACGTTGTGGAATTGCAATAATATATAGGGGAAAATACGGGGACCGGGCTGTCGGGTCGAGATAAGTGATAGTATTGAGTTATGCATAGTTGAGTTAACGAGAGTGGACTGTTGTATTTAGAGTCTGCGGATAAAATAAAAAAATAATTTTAGAAATTTAATTTTATTTTATTTCTACTTTCTGGTAAATCACAGTAGGAGGGTTTGTAAATCAATTAATAAAAAAAATCTGGCCTAATGACAGAATCTTAAAATGAACAGCAGACCCAGCCACATTTAGGCTTAAATATTTATTACTTACCAAATGTTCACCCTAGATCCTACTGTAGTTAAACACATAACTTATTTATGTCTTTGGAGGCTTACTAACTTATTCAATGTTACCAAGATTTGAAGTAAAGGGAGTTAACTGTATTTCATACCAATTATTTCAGAGAACTGATGGAAGAAATGGTGCCATTTGTGAAAGAAGCCATTGAGAGAAAAACTGAGAATATTAAACGCCGACGCAAGAGAGATGTCTTCAGAGTACAGCTGGCTCATGTATTTGAGCTATTGGCAGAGCATAAAACATTTGCACAATGGTAATAAATAGAGGATATTCAAGTATTTGGAATGAATATGACTTATTTTGTCATGTGAAGTGAAAAATGTAGATATTTCATGAGTGGTGTTAAATCCTACACTTTATATGTGCACTGGGCCTAATGATATTTTTTGTTTCCTCAATGGAATGTTGAAAAAATGCAGCTTGAAGATTCAATGATGATACCTGTTTCTGAAAAAGAATATTGACCCATAAAGTACCACCTATAATTTACAGCAGACGACAATCTAAAAAAATTTCCACTTTTTCAAAAATAGCAAATAAGGCATGATATTTCATGAGAATCATCTGCTGGCAGAGGACTCTCTTTAAATATCATACCTTATTGTTTACGAAAACGGGGAAAGGTGTTTCAAAATTTGTCGTCTGGTGCAGTTGTGATTGGCTCTTTAAGGGTTAAATAATTTAAAAAGTTCCAAAGTGTTTTTACAGTGAGCCACTTTAGTTACGCACCATTTTTTCAGGGCCCACATTTTTTGACATAAATGCTGGAATCGAACATTCTCCATGATAATCTATTTATTGACATTTTATCTGTTTGATGACATCGAAAAAAAATATTGGACTCACTCATGCGAATCGCTATTGCTACGTCAAAGGCAATTTTGACAAAAATGCAAAAATGCACGTGCAAGTTGAACGTCCATATTTTCTATTTTTGTTTTGCGCTAGTCATTATCCATGGTGATCGTTGTGACAGAAAAACACCAAAAACAATTATTTTATTCAAGTAAAACCCCCTTTTTCGATCGTTGAATTTAGTAACACCGTTACTTTTTGAAGAAATGCTCGTTTTGACGTCATATTAACGTCAGTTAGAATAATCAAACTGGGTTTTCTTCGCAAATTGTTTTGTTTTGAGTCACTTGTTGACATAGAAGTGTCAAAACACTAAACCATCCTTTCATTGACACATCTTATAGCCTTGGTAGTAGTGACGTCATCACTAACGTCAACACCATGACGCCAATAAATCCATAATTTTTTTTACGAAAATAAAAGGTGGATACATGGTTGTTTAAAATGAAATTATAAAAGAAGTGTTTTGATAACTAGTTTACTCAGAATCCTACAAAATTTTAACTAACTTTAAAAAAAGTACTAAAACCAACTTTTTTCAAACCTTGACCAGCTGGGAACCAAAGTAGTAAAACAATAAAAAGAATGATGAAGTTAACAAACACATTCCAGTCTTAGATATTGCCAAGAATAAATTGGCTCTTATCTCTGGCATAGCAGAAATTCGACCCTAAAAACAGTGCATTGTGATCTGAGTTTCATTCGAGATAATGCAATGTGAAATGGTGTTTTGAGGGTAGTGCACTTAAAGATCCTTTTTCTCATTCGTTTCTAATCTGATCACAATAAAGTGTCAATGGCTAATGCAAATATAGATGCGCTTTACGTTGGTAGTCTCAGAATAAAATTATCAAATTTCTTTCCTGAGTAATTTTACATTCTATAAGTGGTGCGTAACTAAAGTGGCTCACTGTATAATCTATAATATATAAATTATATGTCTCATATTTTGGCCTTGACACGAGAAAACCTGTCTGTCTTTGGGGTTTGCAAACAACACATACGCAGACCAGCCTGTGCATCCCTGCAGTCTGGTCAGCGATTTTGTTATTCTCTATTTAATAAGTATCATATGTAAACTTGCTTGAAATTTCAATTTTCTAGCTAGTCTCTGTAGCTGAGGAGATTGGTTTGAAACTCGCTTTGATGAAAACCCCGAAGACAGGTTTTGTCGCAACGCAACCCATTTAATCCTAAATAAATTAACTTCCCTGTTAACTTGATAAAGGTGAATAGAGCTTTCATATTTATTTGAATTTCATTTTGAAAGGTACAGCTAGACAACAAGATTATGTTACAAGAATCACTAAAACTTGGATTATATAATCTATGAACATGTTGGTTGACGCTTCCAAAATTAGCGGGTTCGAGCCTCATTGGCTTCACTGCGTTGTGGTCCTTGAGCAAGACACATTTATCCTAGCTTAGTACTGGTTCAACCCAGGAAGACCCGTCCCGCATAACTGAAAGATTGTTGAGTGGACGTAAAGAATCAAATCAAACAAAAACAAAACTTCCAAAATTAGATCTAAACTGATCTACATCAGTCATTTTAGGACTCATGACCCCCCTGATCAGATTAACTTGAAAATTTTTAATCTCTCAAAATTACAACTTGAGACTTTCACCCCCTCTCCCCAACCCCCCACCACTGTAAATTGCAGTGCCTCTGGTGCTTGTGTTAAAATAAAAATGGTATTTGATTATTGTAGTGACACGAGTGTAATAGATAAGGATGAGCGCTGTCTCAGTAAGACATTTGTGGAGTATATAGACGGAGTGAGGATCTATCTGGAGGGGGAGAGTAATGGAGATCTACCCATACTACAGGATATACGGCTACATTTCAGCAAGTTTGTTAGACATCTCATCTGTAACACACCAGGTAAGGGAAGGCATCAGTTGGGGTTTACCCAGGTTTACTCAGTCAAATATATACAGTAAATGTACTACAGGATATACGGCTACATTTCAGCAAGTTTGTTAGACATCTCATCTGTAACACACCAGGTAAGGGAAGGCATCAGTTGGGGTTTACCCAGGTTTACTCAGTCAAATATATACAGTAAATGTACTACAGGATATACGGCTACATTTCAGCAAGTTTGTTAGACATCTCATCTGTAACACACCAGGTAAGAGAAGGCATCAGTTGTGGTTTACCCAGGTTTACTCAGTCAAATATATACAGTAAATGTTATACAGGATATACGGCTACATTTCAGCAAGTTTGTTAGACATCTCATCTGTAACACCCCAGGTAAGGGAAGGCATCAGTTGGTGTTTACCCAGGTTAACTCAGTCAAATATATAGAGAAAATATTTTAAATTTTGTACACTTTTGCTACGTGCCAGGCGTAACTAGAAAAGAATACAGGAAACCAAAATTTGGTATTTGGAAAGTCAGCAAAAAGCACTTTTATAATTTAACAAAATTTATTAGAAACAACAAAATTATCATTTACAAAAGCAATGGAAAATATTTATACAATCAAAGAAAGTCTAATTTACAGTACCTTATATGTCCAAACTGTCCCTCAGAATATTTATCAACACAAGTCTTTCAGCAGTTTCTGATCCCCAGATTATGAAGTTAATTCCAAATGAACCCTAAGTCTGAATCCAGAACTGAATAATCCAAAGTAATCCAGAATGAATAAATTTAACACAAAGTATTCCAGGTTAGAATTCCAGCACAAAAGTTTAGACTTTTAAATGGTGAAATTATTTCAAAGATGCCTTAATGAAAATGTACCCTTATATATACTCTTTAAGAAAATTCCAGAACAATCAGGAAACAACTATGATATCATATTTTTGGTTGGTTGGTTTTGTTGCTTTACGTCCCAAGTCAACAGCTATGGTCATTGCGGGACGGTCAGTTCACCTAACCACACTTTTTCCTGGGCAGGCTTGAACAAGCGGTTAACCAGTAATTCGTGCACATACTTTCGCTTGTAACTGACAACAACCCTTCTTGAATGAATCAGCGGAAGGGAGGAGAATGACCGTATAAATCATTTCATGATCAATCTCCACGAAAGTATGGGACCGGACCGGGATCGAACTCGCGACCCCTGGATATGCAGTCAGACACGCGTCTGTGGCCAAACACGTTACCGACTGCGCTACGCGGCCCGGCTGTATGATATCATATGCTAAATATACTCAGAAAAACAATTGAAGGATATTAAAATTCTTTTGACTCTATAACATTTGGGAATATAATTTTCAAACAAATTATTTTTGTCATTGATAGAATTATTACTATGCAATTCACCAATATGCAAATTGAAATTCACGGATCATTGGTTACGAGACAGTACTACACCAAATGTACCGACCCTCTCTACCCAAAGTTCACAAGCAAAAAATTTAGCGCTCTCAATTTTTGCTGAAACCTTTACCGGGTCATTGCTTGTGTTCTAATTCCGACCACAGACAAAAGTTAACACCAATTTATCAGTCATTTCCCCTAATAATTGGACAACTTCTTCAACAAAAATGCACGGATATGGCATACCCCGGCAAATTTGACCACAGATTCGCAATAAAACACTTACAACAGCTTCAAAATTAGGTGTCATGTTTTAGAGGGAGAACCAGCGATGGGTTTGGAGCCAGTCATTATGGAATACAAACGATAAAAATGGGGTTCAATCATTTTTGAACGTTTGTGACTTTTCAGTATAGAGTGTTGAACCATTTGAATTTGCACTGTACTTAAACCATTGGAGCGTGACTAAAATAAAACATCCATTTTGATTGCAGAAGTCTGGAACTATGAAATTCATGCATAATTAGTAAAGTTTTTATTGTATTGGATGTTAGAGATGGGACTGAATCTAAATATCCTTCAATTGTTTTTCTGAGTATATAAAGCATTCTGAAAATTTCCACAACTTTCTCAATTCTCCTGGATGATTCTAGAACCTGTTCAGACTTCTATTTGGCATAAAAAGGAAAGTTCTAGGGAATTCCGGACTTTTCCAGAAACTTCCATGACAATACGTTTTTAATTTCTAGATGATTAGTCATCCTTCTAGAAAAATCTTATGATCAAATAAACACCTTTTTTACAACAATTTGTTTACCATCAATATCTTCAATATCTGGGTCAACAGAAACTTATTAAACAACATATCAAACAGATAAACATCATACATGTTACACTTTTCTCTTTATCAAATAAAATGTTGGTTTTCAGGGCTGGAATTCTATAAGAATGTATCATGAGTGTGAGGGTGGAATAGAATAATCCATCCCGTTGATGACAGCTTGGCATCACTAGGCTTGCCCAGCAATGACAAACGGTGATCTTAACATCAAAAATGGATTCTTGCTTTAGTTGCTAGTATTTAAATAGTTATGATGATTGCTTTCATACTCAAAGTGAGTTGAGTGTGAAAAAGAAATAACCATGAGGCCAGGCCATCCACCAAGTCTATTCAGTCTTTAGTGTGCCCTCTATGGGTAGCTTAGTAAGGACCCATTGTATCTTCATGTGAACATTGACTGATTTCATCATAAGATGGCTTATATTAATTATTGTTTTTTGACAGCTGAGTTCAAGAAGACGCTGCTATCCAGAGACCTGAAGTATAGTCTGTTTGACCTGTTTGCCAGCTGGAGTGGAAAGTTTAGTCATACCTTCAGTGCCCTTGACAAAAGGTGAGTCATACTTTCTGATCAAGTGGGCAGTGTAGCGCAGTCAGTACCGTGTCTGAATGCAGATCTAGGGGTCGCCAGTTCGATCCTGGCCCTGTCCCATACTTTAGTGGAGATTGATCATGAAATGATTTCTATGTTCATTCTCCCTTCAGCTGTTTCAAGAAGGGCTGTTGTCAGTTACAACAGTATGTGCATGAAGTATTTGTCTGGCTACAGATGCGTATCTGACTGTTGATCCAGGGGTCGAGAGTTCGATCCCGGCCCGGTTCCATACTTTTGTTGAGATTGATCACGAAATAATTTCTACGGTCATTCTCCCTTCCACTGATTGAAGAAGGGTTGTTGTCAGTTACAAGTGAAAGTATGTGCATGAAGTACTGGTTAACTGCTTAGTCAAGCTTTCCGAGGGAAAAAGTGTGGTTAGGTGAACTGACATGACTATAGCTGTTGACTGGGAAGTAAAGAATCAAGCCAAAAACCAAATATTTCCTGATCAACAAATTTTCTATCGAGCAATTTAAACATATGTTTTTGTGATCAAAAGAACCATCTCATTGAGATGGTTCTTTTGAGTAGCAAAATATATTTTTGGTTGGGAAATACGAAAACTAATTTTTAGTTTTACCTGAAGTATAGTCTGTTTGACCTGTTTGCCAGTATACTGTCGTGCCAACCAAGAGTGACAGTGACGAAATTGTTTACAATTGTTAAATAAAACATTAACTTGTACATTCCACTTGAGCTAATGCGAATCAATAGATCACTTGAGTATCCTATATCCCTGGAAGTAAAATGGCAAATATCCTGTATCCCTAAAACCCCTATACAAGCCTCATAGATGTAGGTATTTTGAAAGGTGTGACTTGTAAGCTAGTAACCCCAGCTGAGCGTCTTAAACTCTTTTAGTTACATTTGTTAATATTTTTGTGGTTCAGACATGTGAAACGATAATAAAAAAAATTACTTACTTTTACTTACTTACTTCTATCAGTGTCAAATGGTTTGGATCCAGATCAGGACCGACATTCTGTCCGTCCTGATCTGGGTCCAAACTGTTTATATGTTATCAGCAGATGACAAAAGTCACTGCTGGCAAGGTAAGAGTTATTTCCCCTCAATTTTTACAGGCTCACTAAGGAAGACAGTTGTACTGAGCTAGAACTAGCCTCAGTGAGGGCGATGTCAGCTGTTGTCTGCTGCGGACCAGTGTTTGACTCTAATGGTTTAAATAATATGTCTACTGAATGTTTACAGGCTTACTAAGGAGGACAGTTGTACTGAGCTAGAACTAGCCTCAGTGAGGGCAATGTCAGCTGTCGTCTGCTGCAGGCCGGTGTTTGACTCTAACGGTTTAGATAATGATGGCTACATCTACCCTTTTATAATATTTCTACTTATTGTTTACAGGCTTACTAAGGAGGTAGTTGTACTGAGCTAGAACTAGCCTCAGTGAGGGCAATGTCTGCTGTCGTCTGCTGCGGACCCGTGTTTGACTCCAATGGTTTAAATGATGATGGCTACATCTACCCCTTTATAATATTTCTACTCGTTGTTTACAGGCTTACTAAGGAGGACAGTTGTACTGAACTAGAACTAGCCTCAGTGAGGGCAATGTCAGCTGTGGTCTGCTGCGGACCCGTGTTTGACTCCAATGGTTTAAATGATGATGGCTACATCTACCCCTTTATAATATTTCTACTCGTTGTTTACAGGCTTACTAAGGAGGACAGTTGTACTGAACTAGAACTAGCCTCAGTGAGGGCAATGTCAGCTGTCGTCTGCTGTGGACCGGTGTTTGACTCTAAAGGTTTAAATGATGATGGCTACATCTACCCCTTTATAATATTTCTACTCATTGTTTACAGACTTACTAAGGAGGACAGTTGTACTGAACTAGAACTAGCCTCAGTGAGGGCAATGTCGGCTGTCGTCTGCTGCGGACCTGTGTTTGACTCAAATGGTTTAAATGATGATGGCTACATCTACCCCTTTATAATATTTCTACTCATTGTTTACAGACTTACTAAGGAGGACAGTTGTACTGAACTAGAACTAGCCTCAGTGAGGGCAATGTCGGCTGTTGTCTGCTGCGGACCAGTGTTTGACTCTAATGGCTTAAATGATGATGGCTACATCTACCACTGGCTTGATACTCTGTTGAGTTCCCATGATGAAAGGGTAAATATTTAGCTTATTAATCAAACAGATATTAACCCGTAATGCGCCAATAGCAACAAAAGTCGTCTGCTTTTCTCATCTGCTGAAATGTTTAAGAAGCCTCTATGGCAAACAGTGTGGACCCAGATCAGATCTATAGGAGCAGTCTGTTCTGGGTCCACGCTGTTTGCTACTATACTTAATTTGTCAGTAATGTTAGGCAATTATTTGCAGCAGACAACTTCAGCAGACGACATTTTCAGATGCATTTTTGTTCTTGGCGCTTTAAGGCTTAAATTATTATAACAATATAATTAATATATAGTATTAAACATTGTAAGTGCACATGCTCTTATAATAAAGGCCTACTTAGCTCTTTTTCATGGGTGGATCCATGGATCCATAGTGGGGTTCAGGGGTTTCAGACCCCCCCCCCCCTTCCCTCCACCCCCCCCCCCCCCCCCAAAAAAAAAAAAATAAAAAAAAAAAAATCTAAAATGGTATAGGTTCCCATAGGAATAAATAGGACTCCTGGAAAAAGTTGGACCCCTCCCCCATATCCGGAAACCCCTTGGAAATTTTAGCCTTTGTAAAATAAATTAAGGACTAAGAAAAAGAAAAGAAAAAAATGTCAGATTTTTTTCTCAGTTGGACTTGGTCTTCCCTGATGACAATATCTGGATCCACCCCTGTTTTTGATTTCTAGTCAATTCACTGGTGTTATTTTATATTTAGGCCTAATTAAAGAATAAGTGTCTTTTGGGTAACAGGTCTGAAAATTTTAGGTAGGGTAGGAACACACATTTGTTTTAAAAAAAAAATAAATATATAATTTTATGCATTTTGAAAGGCATTTCTCCTTTCAAAATGCATAAAATTATATGAATATTTTTTCCCATAAAACCTGAAAAATCCTGGTTTCAGCAGTAATTTAGGTAGGGTCGCGTTACCCTAAACACAGGTATTTTTTTATTTGGCCTTAGTAAAGATGCATCATATGGATAAAAAAGTGTGCATCGAGATCAGCTGACTTCATTAGAGGTCAGCTTATCTAGATTTGCACTATTTTCAAAATATGGTATTGCACAGTGCATTTTTATATAGGCCAAAACAATAATTTATTAACCTTTAAAGTGCCAATCACAACTGCAGCAGATGGTACATCTAGTATCTGCTTTCTTTAATCTTACACGAAAAAAAGCATTGACAATTCATGTGAATAATTTACACTCTAGAACAGTGGTCAACAGTCTTGATTGGTTTCTTTATTAACTCTGCATCTTGGGTAATTTTTTATGCTTTTTTGTCGTCTGCCGATCTTTTCAAAAATCAACTTTTTAGAAAAATTCTTATAGGAATACCATCAGAGTGTCAAATAGTTTGGATCCAGATCAGTCAGGATCCAAACTGTTTGCAAAAGTTATCAGCTAATGACACTAGGAGATAAAGAGTTAAAAAACTTGTCTGCTGCTGATATCATGCAGCGCTTTAAGGGTTAATTATTAGTAACGTTGCTAAATATAACTTATACATTAGTCTCAACCTTTTTCTTCCTAATGATGACTAAAGTTGTCTGCAGATTCATAACAAAAACTCTGAAACAACCAGTGTAGACCCAGATCAGAGGGCTCCTGTAGGAGCAGTCTGATCAGGGTCAAATGCTGAAATTGATTAGAGATCTTAGCAACTTGATGCAGCAAACAGCTGCAACTGAAAACATAAACTGCATTAATTTCTTGATAGCAAGAAAATGGTTTATAAAAATATAATGGTGGATGGGTCTTTATTTATCATTAATACAAACATAACATTACATTTATATTCTATAGAGTATAAAATATTAATTCTTTGCCTCCGGGGAATTTTTTTTTTTGTCGTCTGCTGATTTTTTTTCAGAATCAACATTTTCGAAACATTCTTTCAGGAATACCATTAGAGTGTCAAATAGTTTGGATCTAGATCAGGCCAGACATTTAGTCGGGCCTGATCTGGGTCTAAACTGTTTGCAGCAGACGACACTAGTAGGCAAAGAGTTCAATAACTTGCCTAATGCAGACCGTATGTAACATATAGCTTCAGCTAAACAAATAAATGCACCACCTTTAATTCTACTAGCTAAATTAACCCGGCCTTTAAAGTTTGTAATTATAATCATTACTTATCCATCTAAAAAGTTAATCTAACAAAATTGATTTTAATATGGGATAAAGTTAACTATGAATTATATGTTTAAATATTCTAAATTTTCGAACACTAGTTACCTGCCAAAAAGGCCTAGACAAACAGTGCAGACCCAGATCAGAGTTCTTCAGAAGCAGTCTGATCAGGGTCTTCCCTGTGTGCTATTCTGACAAGCATTTTGTGAAATTCAGCCCTGATGACCAACATTTTCTTTGAGAACAGAAAGTAAGAAGTGTTCTAGATTTTAGAAAACTTACCGTATATGTGAGAATAGCTGCATTGCTATAATTAATCTAAAACTGATATCATTTGTCATATAACATGTTTCCTCTCTATTAATTTTAAATTCATTCAAATATTTTTTCATGCGCAGGGATAATTCTGGCCCACAGACATGATAGACCTTTTTAAATGAATTTCTTAGAAAAGTGCTCTACCAGTAGCACTTCCCTATACATTTGCCTTATAAAAAGGCTCATGCTTTCTAGAAGAAGGAGCCTTTCATAAAAGACCTACGTGCATTAAGGGGCTCCCCCCCCCATGAGGCTAAAATATAAAAATTGTTTTTCACCAATTTTTTCTTATTAGTTTATTAGAACAATAAACAAAGTGTAATAGTCTTGAATTACTTTGACTTTTACCATTGCTATGGTAACAAAAATGGCCTCTAAAATAGGCTGAGAATAGGAAATTGACCATTTTGACTCAAATTTGAGTGGTTTGACGGAGAAATTAACATAGAGCACAAGCAAATACCAAAAAGATATTTTAACAGAAGATGAGAATTACCACAGCAGACAACATGTTAAAAGGATTTTTTGGTATTTAGCTGTGCTGATATCTAATCCTTAAAAAATTGGTCTCCAAAAGCCTGAAATTTGGTTCAAAATGGCAATTCCTCTATTTTAAGCCTATTTTGTTGGCTTTTTTTGTTACCATAGCAACAGTAAAATTTAAATAAATGCCAAAATTTTACACTTCAGTTATTCTTCTAATAAACCAATCAAAAGAAATTGGTAAAAAGCAATTTTCAGTTTTTGGCTCCAGACGGGGCCAAAATAGCCCCTTAATGCGCGTAGCACATGGTCCCTTCCAGAATTATCCCTGCATTCAATAAGTCGGTTTTTTTATTCCCTTATTTTCTTTTCATTATAATGGATTTTTCCATTGTCGTTCATTTCACCATGTATTCATATTATTCATATAGCCATTCATATTAATTGTATTCATGTAACCCATCATATTCATAACCTGAATTTTTAGGATAGACACATAAAGTCTAAGGTACGTCATATTTTGTTTGCTTCTATTTGCCATGCTAGCCATACAAGACTGACCCAAGGTTATAAAACATTTTTCATGCTCAGCTCAACTCAACTGAGCATGAAATTTCAAATGCTCATATAAACTAAAATGCTAAAAATTATAGACTTCTTCCTTTTTTACTCTAAGGTGTTGTATTTATCATGCTAATAAATGTTAAAATGCCAACAATTGTTGGCATTTTAACATTAATGAGCATGATAAATTTCATGCTCAGTTGAGTTGAGCTAGAAAAAAGTTTTATAACCTCGAGGCCTGATTGCCTTGAGTCGTTAGACTAACAGGATATCTGTTTGATTAAAATTACCGTATTTAGCTTGATAATAGCACAGTGCATTTATAAAAGTTCATTGTTACTGTACATGTATAAAAGTTTTCAGGATTATTCCTGAATTTCAGGAATTTGAAAGTCAGTCTCAAATGTTGAAGTAGAATGATTAGTAAAGCTTTTTCTTATTTATTTTTAGTGTATCTAAAGGCAATTGACCCTTTAAATTTGAAAGTGCTTATATTTTGTAGGCAGACAGCACAGTTTAAGATTCGAGTTTTCCAAAGTTCAGGATTTTGGAAACTTTGAACTTTCACCCAGGATTTCAGTTGCAAGCAGTCTGTCTTGAAAACATTTTTTCTATAACCGTTATGCAGAGTTAAATCCTTTGTACATGTATACTGAAAACTTGTATGAAAATTTATAAGGTACTTTGGCAAACAGCAAAGATCCAGATGAAATGCAGCAACATGCAGTATTTCATCAGGGTCTGCACAGTTTACTAAGGAAAAAAATCCTCAAGTACTGATTCTAAAATACCTCTTAACTACATGTACTTGCATTCTGGGTAATTTTTTATGCTTTTGTTATCATCTGCTGACTTTTTTTCCAAAATTAACATCTTCAAAAAATTCTTTCAAGAACATTCTCAGTGTCAAACATACTGAATGCAATAGAGTTAAGAGAGATAAAAATCCAGATGGGTGTTTTTTAGAGCCTGTGTATTTATCAGAAGAAATGCGGTAATTTGTTACCATTGCAGTTAGTCATTGTTCGTTCATTGTTATTCATAAATCTATTACTGAATGAGAATTTCTTGGCCCTTTTCCCACCATTCACAAAAAATATCTGCTTTGGCATCTGCTGATTTACTTTGGTAGACAATATTGCAAACAATATGAAGCCAGATCAGACTGCTCCCTTGTGTCTGCAAGAAACTGTTTTAATAGCAGTTGACAACATGCATAGATCCAGATAAGGAAATTTTATGAGCATAAATCTGTAATTATTTCCTTACTCATCAGTTTAAACATGTGTTTTGGGTGTTCTTTTGAGTCCCCACAACATATGGTTTGGTCGAGAAATGAAGAAAATAGTTTTCCAGTATGCACTCTTATCCGGAGGCCTGAACATGACCAAAATTTTAGATATAATCTGCTTGAATTTGCTTGTATGCATCTGTAGCTTATCAACCATATACTCAGCTTCATGGAATGAAAATGTACTCATTTAAGATTTTTCAAGATGTATGGAATTTACTATTAAAGCCGTGACATGTGATTTCCATCAATGTGGCATTTTGACAAGTGTCGACTCAGACGAGTCTGTGCAGCCTCCTTTTAAGCTGAGAAACTCCAAACGATGTTCAGTCAGTAGCTCAACACTCGTAGAATATTCAAGGGACTAGTAAAGGCTCCTGCGCATACGGGCAGGCAGATCTGAGGCTTTGCTGGTTGCACAAACCACATTGTTGGAAATCCCATGTTGCGGCTCATTAAATACCTGATATAGAATATGAGAAAAATAGAACCTTCAGTAATTTTTTTCACTTCTGAATTTCAACCTCTGACTTTAACGACTCAACCATATACTAGGCTTCATGGTATGAAAATGTTCTAAATATAAGATCTTTTCAAAATTTATGGAATGGAATTTGAGAATTATTAACAAGAATCTAAGTCAACTTCTGACTATAATGAATATAATTTTGAACAAATTTCCAATTAGTTTGAAAAACAGTTCATTTTATTATCATTATCATATATCTGTAAATTAAATTTGTTTTTAGGGTTTTATAAAAGATGAGTGTCCACACAAGTTAAGGCTTTTATGCATTAAACAAGTGTGACACACAGCTTTTAAAAACCTAACAAGTCTAAATTGATTTATAAATACATTTTACAACATGCCAGCTCCATTTGCTCCACATATTTAAAATGCTTTCGCAAAGCTTTTTGTAAAGAAAAAAGTGCTTGCCTTTACGTTTGCTAAGTGTTCTAGAGACTAAAAATGTTTCAAAGAATCACTGGCTGAAATTAGGCACCAGTCAGACATTTCTTCTCTCCCTTGCTGCAGTTAGAGTTTTACTAAACATGTATTGTAGTGTAACTGGGTAAAAAGGTAGTTAGGGGTAGGATAATATCGTCATAGTTAGGAGGGGAGGGATATTCTAAAATTATTTATTTTCTCCAAGGAAACATGTTGTAGGTACTCATTAGGAAGAAAAAACTCAATGAGGCAAACAAATGTTTTCTATGGAGAAATTTGGAAAAGACATACATGTACTATGATACAGTGCAGTCCCTTTATAAGGGTTTGTTTGGGGGCCATAGGAATGTTATAAGTGGATTGTGTTAAACTTGTAAATAGACACTGTTATAAGTGAATCCTGTCAGAAAGTGACAATTTTTCAAAGGAATTATAGGAAAATGACTATTTAATGGTCATTTTCCTATAATCCCTTTGTAAAATTTCATTGTTTTTTGTTTGTTTGATTTGATTATGTCTCAGTCAACAATCTTTCAGTTACGTCGGGACGAGTCTTCCTGGGTTGAACTAGTACTGAGCTAGGATTAATGTGTCTTGCTCAAGGACACAACGCAGTGACGCTGGTGAGGCTTCCAACCCGCGGCCCTTCCGCCTCGAGTCAAGCACTCTACCACTGAGCCACTGTGCTCCCTACTGTTATAAGTGAATCCTGTTAGAAAATGACAATTTTTCAAAGGAATTATAGGAAAATGACCATTTAATGGTTATTTTTCTATAATTCCTTTGTAAAACTTCCATGTAAAAAAAATTTGGGAGCCACATATCTATGTTACCAGTATATCCAAATCTGTGTTATATCAAGGTGCGTTATAAAGGGGCTGTATTCTAGATGTATTGTCATTTTTCAGCTGGAACAATGCTGAAATGTAGCTATTATAAGTCTAAATATAAGATTATTATAGAATGATTTATTGATGATTTGTTTGTGATTTGTTTTGTAATAAATCATCAGATGAAAGATGAGGTAAGAAGAAGAGAGATGCATCTTTGTGAAATTGTTAGGAATGGACTGTCAAAAAGATCAGCTTAAACACTTTCACTGCCAATGGCCACTAATGTCGTCTAATATGTAGTCTGCTATTCTGTTAAGGAAGCCTCTAATAAAACAGTGTGGACCCAGATCAGACTGATCTCTTTGATCTGATCTAGGTTCATACTGTTTGCCTACAGGTTGAAATTAATCTGTTGTTAAAGCAAAAAATTGCAGCAGACGACATCAGCAGAAGATATTTTCAGCTGTATTTTTCAGCCAGTAGTTAAAGTGTTATAATGAACCAACTTTTCAACAATTTTGCTCTTGTCTCATTCAAACCGATTCATAAGGGCTGTATACTTGCAAACATGGTTAACCCTGACAGGATGCCACAAAATGTGCACTATTGTCAGGATCTATATTGTTAAAGGATATTTGAGTAGATTTGAACAAGCAAAGGTTGGTTCAACATGTTGATCTATGTATGAGCTGAACTGTGCTTTGCGTGGCAGGAGAATTCACCCCCAAAAAGCTACACAGATCGATATGAAAAAGATCATAAGGATGGGATTGTCAATTTTATATTTGGAAGGAGAACAAGTTGAAATTTCCAAATTTTGATTCGAAGTATTTATCTCCTTGAAGATTGATTTTATCTTGGCAAAGACTGCAGACCCTGATGAAATGCTGCATTAGGCAGCATTTCATCTGATTCTTCACTGTTTTCAAAATTGCCTGTTTATCAGTATTCCAGAATAAACAAGGTTTAACCCTTTATGCGCCAATCGCAACAAAAGTCATCTGCTTTTCTCGTCTGCTGAAATGTTTAAGAAGCCTCTATGGCTAACAGTGTGGACCAAGATCAGACTGCTCCTATAGGATCAGTATACTTAATTTGTCAGTAATGCTAAACAATTATTTGCAGCAGACGTCTTCAGTAGACAATATTTTCAGATGCACATTTTTCTTGGCGCTTTCAGAGTTAAAACCTTTTGGAATCGGTTATTTCTGACAGTGATCATTGCAAAAATTTCAAATTTAATCTTTTTCATTGTGGATATGAACAAATAGGTACTTTGGCAAACAGTGAAGATCCAGATGAAATGTTGCATATATACGCATTTTATCAGTTTCTGCACTGTTTCGTAACTTAAAGATAAAAACAATCTTCTGGGATATAGATACATCATAATTAAGAGATTTTGTCTGATATTACTCCTTAAAACACTAAATGGACTATCCAATATTTAATGTATTGATATGTTTTGGAGAATCCATTAGAATGAAAAGATGGAATTGATTCTTCTGCCAATGCCAGCTCAATGGTCTCTCTTTGATGTGTTTTATTGGTTGCTTTTGTACATACATGTACCTATGTGATTTCCCAATGCATTCCTATTTGGTATCCCGGATACATGATTCCCCTTGATTCCCCAATGCATTCTTTTCTGGTATCCCTGTGTCCTAGGTCTAGAAGGAAGTAGGTGTTGTGACATAACTTTCCAAGCGAAGAGTGTGTCAAACGCATGGAACAAATTGGACATACAGTAAAACCTGATTTAAGCGGTCACTCTAAAGAAGACCAAAATATGTTTACAAGACTGATTATTGCTTAATGCAGGTCAAAAGTATTGCAGAATGCTCCACTGGAGCATTCTGCAATTCTTTTACCTGCATTAAGCTACCTTCTGTCTTTAAAATCTTTGTTTTGTCAATATTTTGAGTGTCCTCTTATGACAGGTTTCACTGTAGATTTTTGGTTTGCAAGGATGGATGTACATGTTGTGATGCTTTTTGCTCCACTTAACCATTTTATGACGAAAAAAAATTAGTAAAGAAATAGATTCGCGAAGGCAGTGATATGTTGCTTAATATATGAGCCGTGACATGAGATGTCCAACAATGTGGCATTTTGACAAGTGTAGACTCAGACGAGTCTGTGCAGCCTCCTGTTAACTTTAGAAACCCCAAATGCTGTTCGGTCAGTAGCTTAACAGTCATAGAATATTCAAGCGACTAGCTCTGATCAGGCTGCACGTATGCGCAGGCTGGTCTGAGCCTTTGCTGGGCACACATACAACATTGTTGGAAATCTCATGCCACGGCTCATATCCCTTCCTGGAGGTCATTCATTAAAGTGAATAAATCAGGAGCATGACTGATTGCTAACAATGATATATTAAGCAACAAATCACTGCCAGCACAACTTTATTTTGATTCTAACACGCACAAAAATAAAAGAAATGAACGAATCCTTCGGAGTCTATAACGATTCTGCCATCTTGAACAGAGCATTAGAATTCCCCATAACTCTAGTTTGGATTGAAATGCTTATTTTTGCATATGTTTTGAACATTGATTAGTTGTAAAAATGACGTTAATCTGTCTATTGCCAATTTTACAAGACTGTACATGATAGATGATGTTGTGAAAATCAAACTGGCGCCGAATGACATCATGCCAGTCTATGCAGTGATTTATCAACCAATAAATCACTGCACTTAACCCCTGGCGATCAGCAATCAGTGACAGTGTTAGAATTGACTATAATTCTAAAGTTTTTGCCCCTTTACAGTAAAACCTGTCTTAAGCGACCACTCAAAAGGAAGACAAAAAATTGTTTTTCAAGACTGATTATCGCTTAATGTAGGTCAAAAGTATTGCAGAATGCTCCAAGGGGAGCATTCTGCAATACTTTTGACCTACATTAAGCTACCATTTGTCAATATTTACATTCTCAATGTAGCTGCCTTAGATGAAACCATAATTCCTAGCTGCTTGCATTTCTCGATGCAAAACATTGAGCAGTCACGTGGTCTAGGCCGCGCCTCTAGGTGAAGTAACGTCAACGTCAACCAATAGCTGTCTTTGTTTATCAACATTTGCGTGACGTCATTCGCGTATCGCCACGACGTTATGTACAAGAATTTCGTTCGCTGGCTGTTCCAACACCTCCGTTACAGATAAAATATTTCATTTTTCAAGGATAACTAGCGAGTTTGGGTGGAAGATAATTAAGTATATTTGATTGATAATGTAAAATGTAAATATAAGGATTGAAATTTAGATTTTTAGCTTGCACTGGATGATGCAAAACATTAGCGTTTTAATGTCTCCGAGAAGCCCTTCGGGCTTCACAGACATTAAAAAGCCTAATGTTTTGCATCATCCAGTGCAAGCTAAAAATCTGCATTTCAATCCTTAATTAAGGTCTTTGTTTTGTCATTTTTTGAAAGACCGCTTAAGAAAGGTTTTACCATATTAATAGTTCAATTTTCCATATTTTGCATGAACCCATATCCTCTTGATGTATTATTGTTGCTATGCTGTTATGTTTAGTTTTGTTTCTTTTTGCATTTATTCTGTAGTTAGTTTAGTCCTTTGTCTATATTGCATTTTTGATGATCAAGTTTGGTTTATGTACTCTTACCTACAAAGGATTATCTACTGTAACAAAGGTAGAGATTCTGCATAGTTTGCAATTTACAGTAAAACATGTCTAAAGCGGCCATTTAAAAATATACATAATAAAGGTCTTAATGAAAAATGATAGCTTAATGAACGTCCAAAGTATTACAGAATGCTCCAAAGGGAGGGATCATTCTGCAATACTTTTGACCTGCATTAAGCGATAATTGGTATTGAAAACCAATTTTGGTGTTCTTTTTTGAGTGGCTGCTTAAGACAGGTTTTACTGCATACACATTCTCTGATAAATGCGATAGGAGTCGACTGTTTGGTTAAGTGGACAGAGCATTGGCATTCAAATTGCATGCCAGGTAAAGTCTGACTACCTGCCCATGAGATTGTTGCAGTGCGATTAGATGTTTGACACACATTTCATCCAAAAGCAGGGATTTCTTGCGCCATTGCTGGCTATTGATCATGGTTGACCCAACAAGTCAAAGCTGTTTTCATAGGTCTGAAGACAGCCTTTAGAGATGCATATTGACCTTTGTAAGATACATCAGTATGTAAAAAGGCACTTTTATCATTCTAAGCCAAATAAAGTGAGCCCTCTATCTTTAGAGATGCATACATAATTTGACCTTTGTACGATATATGATAATATTATACCTCACGTGAATTCCCCATACAACTCTTCCATAGACGAACAACTGATATTTTATAATATCACCTGCTGCTATAGCGCTGGCGAATACTGTCACTCGTTTGCCATAGCAGCGGGTGATATTGTAAATTATCAGTCGTTCGTCTGATGCGCAACGGCAATGCGCGTACGGTTCGTTCACGTCACGATACGTTCTACAGCAATGGTGGCATGATTTTGGTCACTTTCAACTCCCAATAACTTTGTTGTTCGTGGTCAGAAACGTTTTGTGTCGGTACTCGTTATCTTAGTTAGAATGAGTGGAACATGTTGAGACCAAATTTGAGCGGATTAGGTGAAATTATCTAGTTTGCATCAAAATTGCATTCGGTAAAGTATCTCCATTTAAATGACGCTGCTTGGTATGAAGTTTGACGTCATCCGTTTTTTATGACGTAATTTATTTAACCGAAAGTCAGTGATAACTTCGAGCATTCAAACTGTTAAAAACAGAACCATTTTTGTGAAAAATATATCTTTCACTCATGCATTCCCTTTGGAACTCCCCTCACCATGGTAGGTCTAAGATACAAAAGGTAAAATATAAAGGATCTAATGTTCTGTTCGGTATAATAAAATAAATATTACATTCCCTGAGATGGTGATAGTCGCAAATATCATCCCTCGATATATAATTATCAACCTCGGCTGCGCCTCGGTTGATAATCACATTCCTCGGGATGATATTTTCGACTATCCACCTCTCAGGGAATGTAATATTTATATAATGTAAAAATGGCATTTTTTTCATTACAAGCCAAATAAAGTGAGCCCTCTGTCTTTAGAGATGCATATTGACCTTTGTTACATACATTATTATGTAAAAAAGGCACTTTTATCATTCTAAGCAAAATAAAATGAGCCCTCTATATACAGTTAAACCTGTGTAAAGCGGCCACTCCAAAATAGACAAAACAATGATCTTAATGACAAATGGTAGCTTAATGAAGGTCGAAAGTATTGCAGAATGCTCCAACGGGAGCACTCTGCGATACTTTTGACTGCAATCAGCGATTATTGGTCCTGAAAACCAACTTTTGGTCTTTTTACACAGTGGCCATTTTACACAGGTTTTACTGTAATGTCATTTTGAGTTGTCATGTCTGTATCCATCTAGCGAATATATGCTCGCTAATTGCAAATACCGGTAGATATTTATGTTACTTACGTATCAGATTGAGGATATAGACACAGGGGTGTTTAAATTGTAAATTTATGTAGGTCTATGTCTGTACTTGGGATCTAGAAAAGACTTGTTTAAGTCCGGCATGTGTGGTCTGTAAAATCACCTTAAACAACATCATTTATCACGTAAATTTGAAAAAAAATTTATCAAAATGCTTGGTTTGACAACATTTTTTCTTTAGTAAAATATTTTTAAACAAAGTGTTCTGTTTTTAACTGATTATTATCAATTAATGCTAATATTTTGATTTTTTAACATTTCATTAACTCTCAAAGTGCTGTTTAAATATTATAGTGAAAGACATTTGAAAAAAAAATGTTTCTTTTACTAATGAACAAAGACTCAATATTTCTGGTCATTGGTCTGTCAGCAGACAATACATGGACTGACAATTCATGTGAAATAACAAGGCTTATTGACTATTTAGAAGTTGATAAAGGCAGCAGAAGTTTGCCATCTGCTATCGTCTAGGTTGATGGTTTAAAATTTGTTCTAAAATTGCTGTAGCCTTATTGCATTCAAAATGGCCAAAACTCCATCATGCGCGGATCCAGAGGGGGGCGCAGGGGTCCGGACCCCCCTGAAAAATCATAAACTATAGGGTTTCTTAGCACTACTTTCCTAAGTAGCCATTTAAATGGAGTTTCCCTGGCGAGCCATTATGATGGCCCACCTTGAGTAGTTTTTGGATCCTCTCTTCTCTCATCACTAATAAAAAAACAAAAACAAAAAAACACACACACAAAAAACCAACGTCAGAGTTGGACCCCCTCTTACAAAGAGTTTGGCTCTTTTCAGAAAGAAAAAAATTAGCACTTTTGACTAAGCTGCCAGTCTTAAAAAGCAGCTGATCATGTCATCTTCTGATTATGTCTGCTGCTTTTTGCATTAATAAAAGACTAATTTTAACTTGCATGCAACTAGTATAGACCAAGATCAGGCTGCTGCCATTGGAGCAGTCTGATCTGGGTTCACACTGTTAGCTATAGTGTTGACATTCGAAATACAATAACAGATAACAATGCAGATGGCAGTGACAGTATTATATGGGCCTTGTCGTGAGAAAACCTGTTTTCGGGGTTTATGACAAAGGGAGACTCAAATCACTCACTCTCCCCAGCTTCAGAGACTAGCTAGAAAATTGAAATTTTATCTGTAGCAAGTTTAGATATGATACTTTCCAAAACGAGAATAACAAAGGCACTGATCAGGCTGTGTGGATGCGCAAGCTGGTTTGCGCCTTTGTGGTCCGCAAACCCCATAAGACCGCATCAAGGCCCATATAAAAGTGTAGATTAGTACTGTAAATTTGGAATTTTTAGCAAGGGTTTTATTAACATGAAACTTAACAAATGCGAAGTTTTATGAAAATATAACCCTTGCGAAAAGCTGAAATCACTCTGTCGTTTAATGATGAAGGTAAATCATGCCATAGTCATGAATTTTTAACATGGCAAGTGTGTCTTTCAACGCTATTCGTGAAAATAAAATTCTCGCCAAAATTTACTAATTTACAATATCATACTGTATTGCATTTTCTGATTTGTGAATTTTATGATCATTTACAGATATATGACCTTGCGAAGGAGACTGTAGTTCTTCTTCTAGACTTCAATGCCGACACCCAGGGCTTGTTGGATTGGGTCATTGACCGCTGTTACACTGGCGCTAATGAAGTGGCAGATGGCTGCTTTCATGCTCTCGCAGCAGTTTTTCAAACAAGGTAAGATTGACTGTAAGGAGGCTGTAGTTCAATGTTGACATAAGTAGCTAAAAGGAATTGATCTGTTGAAAATCATGACAGGGCTTTTTCCATCAATTTCGGGTAAATGCCCCTGGCCAAAATTGGGAAAAAATGATCGACTTAACATCAAAATTGGGAGAATTTAACGACATAGAACATAACAAAGGTAGCAAAATATATCCTCAAAATTAAGTTGTTTTAGATTGTTTTATGCCAAGCATACCACTTAAGCACAAGTGTTTAAGTATCATTCTGACATGGGTCATTGTTTCTCATAAGTAGTAGTGGTCTCTAAAAAAAAAAAAAAAAATTTTTTTTATTTTACTTTTCTTAATTGAGAAAAACAGACATGGTATTGATGGTAGTGGGGAAAAAGGTGGCTATTTTCAATTTGGAATGGGGCCGAAATTCGGCACCTAGAGAAGGGCAGAAAATCCCCTGCATGATCACCAGGGGGTGTTGCCAGTTTCCCTTATGCACCTACCTATATAAGAAACTTAACACATATTCCTCTCTGACATCAATGGTCAGAGTTTAAAATAATTTAGCAGAGATGGTTATACATCATCATTCTACACTAATTTGATCCATTTGGCAGCCAGGGGGAGTGGCTACTTTCCCTAATATACCACTATAAGAAACGATAAAACTTCTCCCCTTCTAAAACCAATGGTCAAAATTTGAAAACCATTTGATAGTATTGTTCATTGGTGACCTAGCATAGAATAGCTTAAACCAATTTGATCCATTAAAACACATGGTGGACAGAGGTTGGCTTATTATATAGTTTTTGGTAGGATATACTATTTTCACATCCTCGCGTCCATCCATCTTCTGACTGTGACGTTTCCTTATATTTTGCCTCAGGGAATACCCATGTGACCATGTTGCTATGCTGAATCTAGCCATACTTAATGTCGGCAACCCAAGAATTCAGACTCACGAGACAGCAGTACAACTTTTACACCTCCTTGACAGAAGATTCTTCCAGGAACCATGTGTGCTGAGTGATAACCTGGAGGAACATCTACCACTCAACGATGTCTTTCTCTCCGTTTCTTACTGCCGCTCTCAGATGTACCTGTCAGATGAGCTAGCGAGGCTACATCCTGATTTGACCATGCCAATATTTTCAGGTAGGGTTTACATTTTAACTCTTTGCGTGCTGGCAACACAATAGAACTGTCTCTCATTGACTTGATGCTTTTGGAAGGTTGAGTAGCAAGAAACTTCAAACTGCTCTGAATAGCTAAGGTTCCTATAACTCTAAGGTATTTTTTGTTTTTTTTTCAACCCTTGATATTTTTTAACCCTTAAAGTGCCAATCACAACTGCAGCAGACAACAAATTTTACAACATCTTTTCCAATTTTCAAAAAAAATAAGGTATGATATTTCATGAGAATTGTCTGCCAGCAGACATTCTCTTGAAATATCATGCCTTATTTGTTATTTTTTTAAAAAGCAACAAAATTTGAAATTCTCGTCTGCTGCAAATTATAGGTGGCACTTTATGGGTTAATGAGAAAAAGACACATGATTCAGGAAAACCAAATCTCATCTTGAGGCCTGATTGTTTAACCCTTAAAGCACCAAGAATAAAAATGCATCTGAAAATGTCGTCTGGTGAATTCATCTGCTGCAAATACTTGCCTAGCATTACTGACAAATTAAGTATAGAAGCAAACAGCGTGGACCCAGAACAGACTGCTCCTATAGGAGCAGTCTGATCTGGGTCCACAATGTTTGCCATAGAGGTTCTTAAACATTTCAGCAGATGAGAAAAGCAGACGACTTTTGTTGGGATTGGCGCATTATGGGTTAATAGCTTTCTTTGAATTGTTATTTCAGAAATTACGCACAGATTTCAGACTGCTAAGCCAGCGATCCGACAAACCCTTCTGAAGTATCTGTTACCATGGTTACACAACATGGAGTTGGTGGACCCATCACTGCCACAGTCAAGTCCTCTGAGTAATTTCTTGGTGCGGCTACATGACAACTACACAGAGACGTTTAAACCCCCACTCAAGGGAGAGGGGTGGGGGTCACAGGAGGCCACCAAGATGGTCTTGAACAACCTTTTCTACATAACTGTGAAAGTAAGTGCTGTTTAACTTTTTTCTATACTGGAAATGTGTTACAAAGTTACACATAGAAATAACTTTTAGCTTTAAATGTTGATAAGTTTATAATCCATCAGTCCAAACATGCTTGCAAGGTAACAACAAATAGAAATTGCCAGTTTAAGTTACATGTTGTTAGTTTCGTTTGAAAATTGGTGTCAAATCTTTGCTATCTGTAGTAATAGAGTTTATCTGAGCCATGGATCATGAATGTGCAAATGGCATGGTTGCGTGTGTATGTGTGATTGGTGGGTGGGGGGTTGGGGGGGGGGGGGGAGTAGATAACTTTAGGGGCAAGTTTCAAGTTAAATTCCCTATAGTTGGATTTCTCTGAAAATAGTGGTTTAGACTTTTGTATAATAAGGCATACTTTGGCAAACACTGAAAACCACAGATGAATGGCTGCAAAATGCTGCATTTCATCAGGGTCTGCACTGTTTGTTAAGGTAACACCATTCTTTAGGGATAAAACATTATAATTTTGAAATTCTTCTGATGAACTGTTAACCAGAGTGATTGTTTTTACAGTTTGGTGATGACCATCCACAGGAGCTTGAGGCACTATGGGCAGCTCTGGTAATGTGCTGGCCCAACAACATCCGAGTTGTCATGCATTATCTAGTCATACTCACCAACATGGCTGCTACTGAACTATTGCCTTATGTAAGTACTGGAGTTATGTCCCTTTGAAATGACCATCCACAGGAGCTTGAGGCACTATGGGCAGCTCTGGTAATGTGCTGGCCCAACAACATCCGAGTTGTCATGCATTATCTAGTCATACTCACCAACATGGCTGCTACTGAACTATTGCCTTATGTAAGTACTGGAGTTATGTCCCTTTGAAATGACCATCCACAGGAGCTTGAGGCACTATGGGCAGCTCTGGTAATGTGCTGGCCCAACAACATCCGAGTTGTCATGCATTATCTAGTCATACTCACCAACATGGCTGCTACTGAACTATTGCCTTATGTAAGTACTGGAGTTATGCCCCTTTAAGATGACCATCCACAGGAGCTGGAGGCACTATGGGCAGCTCTGGTAATGTGCTGGCCCAACAACATCCGAGTTGTCATGCATTATCTAGTCATACTCACCAACATGGCTGCTACTGAACTATTGCCTTATGTAAGTACTGGAGTTATGTCCCTTTGAAATGACCATCCACAGGAGCTTGAGGCACTATGGGCAGCTCTGGTAATGTGCTGGCCCAACAACATCCGAGTTGTCATGCATTATCTAGTCATACTCACCAACATGGCTGCTACTGAACTATTGCCTTATGTAAGTACTGGAGTTATGTCCCTTTGAAATGACCATCCACAGGAGCTTGAGGCACTATGGGCAGCTCTGGTAATGTGCTGGCCCAACAACATCCGAGTTGTCATGCATTATCTAGTCATACTCACCAACATGGCTGCTTCTGAACTATTGCCTTATGTAAGTACTGGAGTTATGCCCCTTTGAAATGACCATCCACAGGAGCTTGAGGCACTATGGGCAGCTCTAGTAATGTGCTGGCCCAACAACATCCGAGTTATCACGCATTATCTAGTCATACTCTCCAACATGGCTGCTACTGAACTATTGACTTATGTAAGTACTGGAGTTATGCCCTTTAAGATGACCATCCACAGGAGCTGGAGGCACTATGGGCAGCTCTGGTAATGTGCTGGCCCAACAACATCCGAGTTGTCATGCATTATCTAGTCATACTCACCAACATGGCTGCTTCTGAACTATTGCCTTATGTAAGTACTGGAGTTATGCCCCTTTGAAATGACCATCCACAGGAGCTTGAGGCACTATGGGCAGCTCTAGTAATGTGCTGGCCCAACAACATCCCAGTTGTCATGCAATATCTAGTCATACTCTCCAACATGGCTGCTACTGAACTATTGCCTTATGTAAGTACTGGAGTTATGCCCTTTAAGATGACCATCCACAGGAGCTGGAGGCACTATGGGCAGCTCTGGTAATGTGCTGGCCCAACAACATCCGAGTTGTCATGCATTATCTAGTCATACTCACCAGCATGGCTGCTACTGAACTACTGCCTTATGTAAGTACTGGAGTTATGTCCCTTTGAAATGACCATCCACAGGAGCTTGAAGTATTATGGGCAGCTCTGGTAATGTGCTGGCCCAACAATATCCGAGTTGTCATGCATTATCTAGTCATACTCACCAACATGGCTGCTACTGAACTACTGCCTTATGTAAGTACTGGAGTTATGTCCCTTGGTTTAATTCTTGTTAGCAAGATCTTCATAGGTCCAGATAAGGTTCGATAGTGCACCTAAAATTGCATTTATTTCCTTACCCATCCGTTTAAACATGCATTTTGGGTGCTCGAAAGAACCGCTCATTGAGACGGTTCTTTTGGGTACCCACACCATATGTTTTGGTTGAGAAATAAGAAAACAATTTTCAAATACGTTCTCTTATCCGGAGGCCTGAGATATCTCTTAATCCTTTTTAGCTAGTGTCATGATATTTGGTGTGCTGATTTTGGCTGAGGAGTAGATGGCATGATTAAGTTTTGGTTGAATAAAAATAACTGAGTAATGGTACTTTTGGGACTTTAGTATTTTAGCCCTTAAAGCGCCAATCACAACTGCAGCCGACAAATTTTTTGACATCTTTTCTAATTTTTGAAAAAAAAAAAAAAAGTATGATATTTCATGAGAATTGTCTGCCAGCAGATGGTTCTCATGAAATTTCTTGCCTTACTTGTTATTTTTGAAAAAGCGGCAAAATTTGAAATTGTCTTCTGCTGCAAATTATAGATGGCGCTTTAAGGGTTAAGTTTTGGTTGAATAAAAATAACGAAGTAATGGTACTTTTGGGACTTTAGTATTTTAGAGACTTGTGTTCATTTGCCCTAGATTGAATTTTTTTGGTATATGTAGAATAATTTATGTGTAGAGTATACTTTCAATCATTGCCTACTATGTGTCTTCTGCTGATAATTTTTGCAAACAGTTTGGAGCCAGATCAGGCGCGACAAAACATCGGGCCTGGTCTGGATCCAAGCCGTTTGACATTCTGATGTTATTCCTGAAAGAATTTTTCGAAAAAGTTGGTTTTGAAAAAATTCAGCAGACGAAAAAAAAAAATTACTCAGGAGGCAAAGAGTTAATGAGAGTGGCATAATTTTTGGTCCCCCACCTTTTCGAAGAAAAGGGGAGGGACTTAGTTTTCGCCTTTTGGTCCTCTGTCCCCTATAGAAGTAGGTACCTTGTGGGCGCAACTCCTCCTACAGTTTTATACCGATTGAAACTTCACTGGTGTTTTGGTCATGGTCTGAAGATATGCATGTGGTTTGATAATCCTCAGATTATTTACATTGAAGTCAGAATCTTGCACTTAGATTTTGATATAAAAAGCCACACATGCAAGGCTTGTTCAGAAACTATTGAGACACATGCATTTTAGCATGCAATCTTTGGCGTAGGCAGTTGAAATTCCCTCAGAAGTATTATTGTCCTCTTGCAAAGTTATTTTGCTTAACAATGTTGGACTAATTACGTTGACTTTCATTCTTCTGTTACCTTAGTAACCACAGGTATCAATTACCAGAGCACGTCAAAAACGCTTAAAGTGTTTAGAATACTCCATTTTACAATCACCATGACGTATATGATCGAATTTAAATATTTTATAAACATTGTTCAACCAAAACTGCCATTCCATTTGAATCATTTGATAACAAACTTGTAATGTTTACAGATAAATGAATGGTATATTTGGGGCACACTCAAGGACACCCTTGAATTTCAAATGTCAAAATTACGATGTCAGTGGAAAACGTGGAGCACCAAAAACGAAATTACAGAGTGCAACGCCTAATACATTTTGAAATAAAATCAAAATCAAATGTTTAGTTATATTTTATTTTCAGCAGGCAAATGTGTTAGATTGAAACACCTTTTAACAGTCAATTCAGCGTATTAGCTTTTTACTATCAAAAATAAATTTGACATGCCCACATCATTGGGTTTCATCAATATATTATTAAAATTTTCCACACATAACAAGTAATGTCGTATATCTCTAAAGTCCATACAGATTATTAGTTGATTCTGCAAATGCAGACATACATATCAATAGTGTATGCACCAAGAATCCCTAAATTGCCAATTTATCATTGTAGCTTAATTACCTGAATGATATTATTTTATACACTGCACAATGAACGCAAACGTTATATGGCGTGCTCCGATATTGTAGGGGTATCTGTCATCTTTAAGCTATTGAACCGTAGCCATTAAAGATAACTGTAAGATCATCCAGCCCACTTACCCTTAAATGCTGCATTTAATGTAAATGTACTTTGTTTAAATTATTGTTCAGTCAGTTTGACAAAATGGCGATTGTCTCAATAGTTTCTGAACAAGCCTCGTATATCTATTATCAAAAAATCTTTGATTGATTGCATTATTTGCTGGCATAATGGTATAATACATGAGACTTAACCCTTAAAGTGCCAAGAAAAAAATGCATCTGAAAATATCTTCTGCTGAAGTCGTCTGCTGCAAATAATAGCCTAACATTACTGACCAATTTTTAAAAGTATAGAAGTAAACAGTGTGGACTCAGAACAGACAGCTCCTATAGGATCTGATCTGGGTCCACACTGTTTCCCATAGAGGCTTCTTTAACATTTCAGCAGACGAGAAAAGCAGACGGCTTTTGTTGCGATTGGCACATTAAAGGTTAAGTTTTCTTGACTGTAACTAGCTCATTGCACAATTTGTCGTTTGCAGGCAAAGAGAGTGGTTAGCTATGTGGGAAGAGCTAGACCAGAAAGACTCGTAGATGAACTGATGGTTGAACTACAGACAGTTGAAACCTTGAACCTGAGTATTGAGAGGACACAGACACCGCCGTTCTTCAGACTGTCTCAGATCAAACGACCAACACTCATGCCGAATACCACAGACGATGAAAAGTTGGTGAACCAGACTAGCGAGGTGACACTCGAGAAGGGAACCCTTCACACTAAGCGTCATAGTGCCAATAATGATGATTTACCATCTGACAGGTAGTGTTGCTTTTTAGCGTAAAAATATGATTATTTTCTTATCTGTTAGATATGTGTTTGGGTGCCCATAAGAACCGTCTCATAGTGGTCACTCTCACTTTTAATCAGATTTCTTCCAAATTTCATATATGGATGGCTACCATCAAACTCTCATTCAGGTACGAAAATGGGTTTTGTCCGATGGACGATAACCAAGATGGCCGACAAAATGGCCACCGCCTATCAGTGTCTGCTGTCGTGGTCACTCTTAGTCATTTTTAATCAGATTTTTTCCAAATTTCATATATGGATTGCTTCCATCAAACTCTCATTCAAATTTGAATACAGGTTTTGTCCGACGAACAATAACTAAGATGGCTGCCAAATTGCCACCGCCAATCAGTGTCCGCTGTCGTGGTCACTATAACCTAGTCATTTTTAATTGGATTTCTGCCAAATTTCATATACCTGTTGCTTTCATCAACTTTTCATTTAAGTTTGAATACAGGTTTTGTCCGGCGAACGATAACCAAGATGGTCGACAAAGTGGCCAACGCCTATCAGTGTCACTCTTAGGCATTTTTAATCAGATTTTTTCCAAATTTCATATATGGTTTGCTTCCATCAAACTCTCATTCAAGTTCAAATACGGGGTTTGTCCGACGAACGATAACTAAGATGGCTCACAAAATGGCCACCCCCTATCAGTGTCTGCTGTCATGGTCACTCTAACTTAGTCATTTTTAATCAGATTTCTTCCAAAATCGATATATATATATATATATGGCTTCAATCAAACTCTCGCTCAAGTTCCAATACGGGTTTTGTACGGCGAATGATAATCAAGATGGCCATCAAAATGACCGCCGCCTATCAGTGTCCGCTGTCGTGGTAACTCTAACAACGTCATTTTTAATTGGATTTCTTCCAAATTTCATATATCTGTTGCTTTTATCAAACTCTCATTCAAGTTTGAATACAGGTTTTGTCTGGCAAAAGATAACCATGATGGGGGACAAAAATGGCCGCTGCCTGTCAGTTTGCAGTTGTGGACACTCTACCTTAGTCATTTATTACTCGATTGCTTCCAAATTTCATATATGAATTACTTTTATCAAATTCTCGCCCAAGTTTGAATATGGGATTTGTCTGATGACCAAGATGGCTGCCAAAATGGCCGCCACCTGTCAGAATGCTCTTGTGGACACTCTTAGTCATTTATCACCCGATCTCTTCCAAATTACATATATTGACTACATCTATCATGTCAGAATATGGGTTTGTCCGATGAATGATAATCAAGATTGTTGCCAAAACGGATATCCCCTTTTCACTGCAGGGCATTATGCGGGGCCCTTTGTCGGAGTCTGACTGTTCTAGTTCATTCTTGGCTTTGCCACTCATGGAATATACATTTTTTTTTTTACTTCACTGAATGAAGTAAATGTCATTTTTTCCAAAAACTTAAATATCCTCAATGTTTCATTTCAGTGCTGTATTAACTGATTCAACACAGGAAAGTGAGTCCAGCATCTCCTCAGGTAAGTGTCTGTTCTATTGTTTTGTAAACTGAAAATCTAATTAACCCCTTGCTGGGGACAAAAATATTTCAATATTGCACTTGTCCTGCAGGACGAGTGACTTACAATTTTCACTCATCCTGCAAACACACGCACTTGTCCTTTAATAGCGTATGCAATAAAGAACATAAGGGAGTAATATGTAATATGACTTCCGAGAGTAAATCTTCCCAACTTGCTTTGGGAAGAATTACTCGTCCTTTCTAGATTTCACTAGTAATTACGAGCGGACAAGTGGAATTTTTGTCCCCTGCCTTGTATTCTAGAGGAGCACAGTGGCTTACTGGTAGAGTGCTAGATTCGAGATAGAGGGGTAGCGGGTTTGAGCCTCACTGGAGGCATTGCGTTGTGTCCTTGAGCAAGACACTTTATCCTCTGCTTAGTACTGGTTCACCCAGGAAGACCCATCCCAGCATGACTGAAAAAAATGTTAACTGGGTAAAGAATCAAATCAAACAAAATTTTTGTATTCTGATGTATTTTCCCATACATATTGATACAATAAGTATGGGACTGCCCATAGTGTACTTTAATGGGTCACAGGTAGAATTTTCTAATGTATGATGTATTTCAGTCCCTGAGAGCAACCAGTGCAGACCCTGATGAAATGCAGCATTATGCTGCATTTCATCTGGGTCCTCACTGTTTGCCAAAGTACTAATTAATAATCATATTCAGGATAAACTACAAAATGCTAGGATCCGAGATTTTGATTCAAATATGCGACCCAATTAGCAAATATACTCGACAGCAAAAGAAACACATATTTTGCGTATGATCTAAATAATGATTTAACGATATGGACCACAATAATGATATATGGAACAATTGTTCAAGCAAATACATTGCATATGTTTCACTCATTTGAAAATGCCAACAAAGTGGAAATTTTTTGTCATAATACGGATTATAGCTCTACATGATAATCCCATTTATTTAGGGCTGGCAAATGTTTTTATTCCTACTTTTAGGAGCTTCATTTCTACCTGATAAGCAATCATAGCAGACAATTGTGAATCAGCCTTCATGGGAAACAGATTTACCAAAGTCAATAGACTTTCTTCTGAATCCCTTTTTTGTATTTCGAAATGATCTGTATGTGAACTTATTGTATTATATGTACACATGTTGTTATACAAAAATGAAATAAAAGTTTAAACTAATCAGCTTTTACAACTTTGTTGTTAGACACTTGCATTTGTGCTAACAGCATCCGATTTCTGAAAATTTAATCATGTAATTGGATTGTCTCGGTGCAGGTATTCTGCACAATGGAAAAGACACCTGCACAATGTACAATTGCACCTCTTCCTTTTCGGTCCTGCTAGCCAAGGTGAAACCAGCTTTGAATTCTGCAAAAACTTATATCAATGAGTATTGCCACCAGTAAGCATGCCTTATAAGTTATCAGAGTAAATGGCAAATATTAGGATGATAGCCATTCCCTGTAAGAGGCTACATTCGTATGGAGTCAGTGGCATCTGCAAGCTAGAAAGTTGAGTACTGCCAGATATGTCCATAAAGTTGCATGAATCCTCATTACAGGGCCATTTTGGTTTGTTTTAATCAGCTGATGACAATTTGTTTTTGTTGTTCTGTTCCTTTTAATTTGTTTGTTTAGATGCTGTAACATGTATGTTATGAAATACAAACTTCAAGATGATGTATCTGTAAATCCACAGAATACATTTTAACCCTTTTCTCCATAGGTTTTTTTAGATCATGGCATCATTTTCTATTATTAGACATTGAAAAAAATCAAGAAAATTTAAGTTACATTTAGAATATTTTTGAAAATACTATGAAAAAATAGAGCATTTGCTCCAAAAGAGCTCTATTTTCCATAATATTTTCAACTGCATGATATTTCAAAGGCCTCAAAAGGCATTATTATGGAGTAAAATGAAAATTACATTTGCTCATATCATGTGTTCCACAGAGGATGAGATGCCCATGTCTTCACCAGTCAGAAGTAATCTTGACACACACAGAAATGATATTAAAGTACCCTACCCACTTCCTATGCCGGCTTATGGAGGATACTTTGCACCATTATTGGAGTTTCTTCCGGAGAACCTACAGCCATCTGCTGGATTTCATAGGTATGATGATTGTACTAAAAACAATAGAAATTTATTTATAGAGTTAGAAGATAAATGTATTCAGAATTTTCATTTGTGGATATATGTTATAGGATTTAAGGTAACAAATTCAGTTTTATGGAGACATGCTACTTAAGCCATAAAATGTTATTTGAGACTTTAAAATCGATGTTGTACCTTCCCAAATGGAAATTTTTAAGACCCTAACTGTGATCCCTGTTATAAAGCACAGTTATGTTTGTTTTCCATAATTACCTTTGTTTATTCTAAAATCAGGGCATTCTAAGCTGCATAAAATGCACTCATCCAACTGATGTAATCCAATTAGACATGGCTTAATATTATTTAGCTAGTCCATTAGAATATACATGTATGTGCAACACTTTCCCTGCTAGTAATAACTTTTGTAATCTGCTGATAATCTATTTTTGAAAAAATAAGCAGTTCTGTTTTACTCTGATGGTATTCTTTAATTTAAAAAAAAAATCATTATAAAAGCACATCTGCAGACAAAAAAGCAGGACAATTTATTTGTGCTGGAGTATTGCACCTCAAATGGAACACAGTTTTTTTGTTTTTAAAATTTTACATGAAGATTTCTTCACCCTGAAAATTTGCATGCGCATAGATATAGCAAAACCCTAACTAGATTTAAACTTTGGCGGAGAATTATATCAATCTCACTGCTCTGATATCTTGTAAAAATGAATAACTTAGTTTTTGTTGGAATGAAAATACCCGTTTAGTAGCCATTTTTGTACTGTCAGTGCAATGCACCTTGAATGGATATCGTAGTATTTGCTCAGCTATAAAATGTCCATTAGAGATTACAGCAGACGATAATGGCCCACTTTGAATTGAACTAAAGTTCCTACTATAGTTCTTGCGTTATAGTTGCGCCCGCATGTTTACATCCAAACGGCTGCAGTTGGAACTTTAGTTGGTTGCCAAGTAAACAAAGTGAATAGCCTTGCATGCACCCTTTCAATTCTTCATTGCAGACAAAAATGATGTTCATTTACTGCACAGCCAACTCTAATCAACAATTAAGAATAAGTAGGTTCGCAAATACAGTGAACCCTCTTTATAACGACGCTGTTTGTTCCAAGCTATCTTTGACGTTAAAGTGAGTTTGCTGTTATAAAGAAATTCTGACCATTACCAGATTTCAACATAATAATCATTTGGTAAAAGAAAATATCGTACAAATGAATTAAAATGCTATTTTTTCCAAATGTATACATAGGTTCAATTTCATATTGCAACAAAATGCACAAAGCTTCCCACTGATCAAGTGAAACAGAAAACTGTTCATGCAAAAAGACCTTGTTCTGTCACAGAATTATCTTACACATGGTAACAATTCTGTTATAATGAATTTATTTTCAATAGAAATTGTATATCTGTTCCCAGAAAGTACTGTCGGTGTCGTTAAGTGAATATTCTGTTATAAAGAGGGAATTTTAATGGAAACAGATCCGTTCCCAGCAACTTTATGTCGGATATTGAATATTCTGTTATAACGAGTGACGTTATAAAGAGTTTTGACTGTAGTGCACAGCGAGTAATTATTTTCTAAAACAAATAATTTTGAGACTACTGACAGATCTTGAACCAATCTTGTTAGATAGGGCTAGAGGAGGGAACCAGACAGTCTACTAGAGTAACGGTGCTCTGACCTACCATTGATCTCTAGTAGAACTATAGTAGCGACTATCAATGTTCGAATCAAACTACTGTTACTATAGTAGGAACCATAGTTCAATTCGAAGTGTGCCAATCTTGTAACATCAAAAGGTGCAGTTAACGATGCAAACCAAGCTGCTTAAATAGTTTTACGGATAAAAGGTTTTTAATGTGTTTCATGCCTACCAAGTACCATTATTTTGCCCGCTTCCGTTTGTCTACCTAACTGTATGTTTTGTTCATGTGTCTGGGTATGACGTTAAACTGCATCCCCCACCTTTGGGTTAAGAGGCTGCCACAGCTAGATGGCAGCCATCTACACACCGATGGTTTGGCATCCTAGCTATTGTGACTTGGCGGACGACTCTGTATAAGAACAACGGCAAGGCACACTGCCCGAGTGAGGGAATGGCGGAATCTCAGAGGCCGTCAAAGATCTGAGTTGGGATGTCAGCTAGGACAGGCGATCCCAGAAAAACCTTAGTTCCAAAAACAATCATGGCAGAATCAACAAATGAAGTCACGTTAGGCGATGCTGGCAGAAACCAGATTTCTGTCAGTGGCGTCTCCGGCTTGGCCCCCTCTCAGGTGTGGGGGGCAGGGTCGGGCCATTGCGGCAAATCCAGCAAGCATCTGAGAAATTTCAGGGTGGGCACTCTTAATGTGAACACTCTAAAAGGGAGGGTCTGCGAGGTGGTGGAAACACTATCTCGTAGAAAAGTAGACCTTTGTTGTGTCCAAGAGACCAGATACCGGGGTGGTCATTGCCGTATAATAACGGGCAAAGACTCAAGGTACAAACTGTTCTGGTCTGGAAACAACAAGGGTACTGCTGGTGTTGGAGTGTTTGTGGCGGAGAAGTGGATAGAGAAGGTATTTGAGGTCAAGCGAGTCTCCGACCGGATCATCCTGGTGAAGATCATAGTCGGTCAGCGGGTGCTTTGTCTTCTGTCTGTCTATGCCCCACAGTGTGGTCTCAGTGATTCTGTAAAGGATCTATTCTACGACCAACTTAGGGCCGTGACTGCAATGATCCCAGCATCGGAATTCCTCATCCCATGTGGTGATTGGAATGGCCATGTAGGCAGTACAGGCTCCGGTTACAAAGAAGTTCATGGAGGCTATGGGTATGGCAAGCCAGACCGTGATAGTGAGGGTGAGAGGATCCTGGAATATGCACTAGCATATGACCTGTTCCTCGGTAACACATGTTTCAAGAAACGTGACAGTCACCTCATCACATACAGGTCCGGTAATACAGCAACCCAGATAGACTTCATGTTATTTCGAAAGAGCCTGCGCAAACTTGTTATGGATGTGAAGGTGATTCCTGGAGAGGAGGTTGCTCTGCAGCATCAGCTCCTTGTGTGCGACATGATGATTGATATGCCGCCCCAAATCAAGCGCAAATTCACCCCACGTCCAAAAGTGTGGAAGCTCAGAGATCCTCAAACCTGTAGCCGATTCCAGGAAGTCTTCAAGGCACATGTGCCCGCTGTGGAAACTGAAGCGGCTACTACTACTGAGGAAATCTGGGCGAAACTCAAGACAGGTTTGCTGAAGACAACAGAGGAGGTGTGCGGCACAACAAAGCCCCACCGATGGTGACGTGAAACTTGGTGGTGGAATAAGGAAGTAGATGATGCCATCACAGCCAAGTGCCAAGCTTTCAAAGCATGGAAGGCTGGCAAATGCACACAAGCATCATATCACACTGCCAAGCGCATCTCCAGACGTGTGGTGCACCATACACGCCATGAAGCAGACAAGGTGGTCTATGAGGGCATTGACCACAAGTCGTCTGATATCTTCCGCCTCGCCAACCAGATGAGGAAAGAGAATGTTGATGTTGTAGGCGACAAGCCAGTGAAGAATGACACTGGGGAAATGTCAATGAGCGAGGAGGCAAAGCAGAATGCATGGGCTGAACATTATGAAAGGCTTCTCAACGTTGAATTTGATTGGGACCCTGATCACCTGTCCAATGAACCTCCGTTAGAAGGCCCGCCTATCCCAATCACTATTGACATGGTGAAGAAGGCCATCTCAAAGATGAAGTCGGGCAAAGCTGCAGGTCCATCAGGCATAGTGGTGGAGATGATCAAGGCAGCAGGTGATACAGGGGCCACCATGATCAGAGATCTTGCTACTGCGATTATCTGTGACGGCAAGGTCCCAACTGACTGGGAGGAAAGTTTCATTGTCTGCCTTTACTAGGGCAAGGGTGATGCTTTGGATAGAGGCAACTATCGAGGCCTCAAGCTGACTGAGCAGGCCATGAAGATCCTAGAGAGGATTGTCGATGGTCTCATAAGACAGGTGATGTCTATTGACGACTCCCAGTTTGGCTTTGTCCCAGGAAGAGGCACTACAGATGCAATCTTTGTGGTCCGGCAGCTGCAGGAGAAATACCTAGCAGTGAACAAGAGGCTTTATATGGCCTTCGTGGACCTAGAAAAAGCATTTGACCGTGTCCCTCGGAAGGTTATCTGGTGGGCCCTGAGAACGCTAGGCGTTGAGGAATGGATTGTGCGGTTAGTCCAGGGAATGTACGCTAATGCACGAAGCCGGGTTCGTGTTGGCGAGGGTTTCAGCAAAGAGTTTGAGGTGAAGGTCGGGGTCCATCAGGGATCCGTACTCAGTCCCTTGCTCTTCATCATTGTGCTGGAGGCCTTGTCACGTGAGTTTCGGGCTGGTGTTCCCTGGGAGGACCTATATGCAGATGATCTTGTCATCATTGCTGACTCCCTAGAGGAATGTGTCAGGAGGCTCTTGATTTGGAAAGAAGCCATGGAGAAGAAGGGATTGAGGGTGAATGCAGGAAAGACAAAAGTCATGATCTGTGGTACAGGCCTGGACCTCTTGCAGAGTTCAGGCGAATACCCATGTGCTGTCTGTCGTACAGGAGTAGGCAACAACAGCATCTACTGCAATGGCTGCAAACTTTGGGTGCATAAGAAATGCAGTGGGCTACAAAGACTGACACCAAATCCTGATTATAGGTGTGCACGGTGCATGGGAAATGCTCACCTGATAAGCTTGAGGTGGTAGCTTCCTTCTGCTACCTAGGTGACATGCTTTCTGCTGGTGGAGGCTGTGAAATGGCGGTCACTACTCGTGTGAAAACTGCCTGGAAGAAGTTCAGGGAGCTACTACCAGTTCTCACATCCCGCCACCTCTCTTACAAGACCTGTGGCCATGTGTACAGCTCTTGCGTGCGGAGCGCCATGCTCCATGCCAGTGAAACTTGGCCACTTACCAAGACGAACCTGCAGCGCTTGCAACGCAATGATAGGGCCATGATCAGACAGATCTGCAGTATCAAGCCAGAGGATGTGGCCAGGGTAAGGTCAAGCGAGCTACTGGCAAAGCTTCAGCTTGAGGACCTCGACCTCATTTTGAGAGAGAGAAGGCTTCGCTGGTTTGGGCATGTGGCGCGTTCGAGTGGTGCAATCAGAACAGCATATGATATGCAGATTGACGGCAAGCGGGGGGCAGGGAGGCCCAAGCAAACATGGAAGAAACTGACAGAGAAAGACTGCCGTGAGTGGAAGCTCACCACAGTTGACCCTCAAGAAAGGAGCACCTGGAGATCAGGTGTGAGATCTGCTATGCGTGCAGCTAGCCAGTTACCTGGAAAGGGGCCCACTGATGTGGATGATGCCCCTGCACCTGCACATTAATCAAAAATCCGATTATGATGATGATGATGATGTCTGCATGTGCGAGCGTACAACTAAAAAAGCACAGGCCTTAAAATACGAACAAGATCACAGATATACGGGCATTTACATGTACTACGTTTCATTAATATATTTAACTTTTACTGCATCTTTATATGATGGAAAAAATATGCCTGTTTCCATATGGGAGTGGTGAGATCAATAAGCAGACCCATTCATGGAATAGCTAGGCAAATGGGCGCTTCCAACTAAGAGGGCATTTTGGGCAGTAGACATCTATAGATGTAGCCTTTCGTTTGGGTCACCGTCTTTGTGACATGGTTAGATAACTGAAATATTGTTGACTATGCTGATAAACAGCAACGCAAGCCAATATGCAGCTACATTTAAAACCCACTGATTCATTGTAAGATGTATCATCATTTTTCAGTTATTGTGACGGTGTGCCGCGGTCCCTGCGCACTAGGCATATATAGCACACACGGCACACCCAGTTTTATGCACCCACTATGGCTTCAAACAAGGAATTCGGGCTGTATCCTGCCCTTATCCTACGCCTATTTTGTGTTAAGTAAAAGTGTGGGGCAAAAGTTAGTTTGAATTTTGGAAATGTTCTAAAGCAGGTTTCAATCTTGTGGGGATTGACGTGACAATTTCCTAGTGTCACCCCCACTGTTCCTGAAAGTGTATTGTAAGATGTATTAGTATATACATGGTTTTATATTCAACTGATAGTCATTGATCCATATCGCTCAAGGTACAAGCAGGGAATGTTGTTGGCATAAACCATTAAGAATGTTAGAATTCCATCCTATCCCAGCATTTATGAAAATGTATACAAACTTCAAAAAAATATTTTTGGTTAGTGTTTTTTGGTTGAAATAATTTTTTCAAATTAAATTTAAAATTCCCATTTTAGATTTAATGTTATTGCCAAAAAACAGTGTTCCATTTGAAGGGATAAACTACAGTAGTAGTTGCCTAATATCCATTGGTATCAGTTATAGGGGCACTTCTTTGCATTTGTACAGTGGAAATCCAGATACGCTTAATACTTCCAAGAAAATGCTGACAGCATGTTTTTAGAAAATCGACTGCTTAAATCGTAGGGGCCAGTCCAGCGATCTCAGAATATATACTGAAATAGACTATAAACTTATTACTTTGTGGCATACTGTAAACTGTTGGTTAAATGGTTGTGATACTTCTAATCTGAAGTTATAATCACATTTGATATTAGTAAGAAATACAGGTTGCATATTTTGTTGTATACAATTAAACCATATAAGCCTAGTGTCCTATTTGTGGGAATAGGCAAACAGTGCAGACCCAGATCAAACTCTGCAGTTTGATCTGGGTCTCCACTGTTTTCTTACAGAATATTCTATTAAAATTTGAATAAAATGAAAAATACAACTCTTAAAAAAATTGAAATTGACTGGTCTAATTGATAGGAGTGGGAAATTTTATTCTGCTTAAAAGAGTTAAAGTTTGTTGTCTTTTCCAGATGTAATATATCTATCATGTTTATATCTGATCTTGTTTTGGATGGATTAGAAATTGACTGGTCAGCTCATCTACCCACCATGCTTCATGTAATATTTCTAGGTAAGTTGGTTATATCCAAACAAATTTTGTCCATGGTAAAATGGTAGTCATCAACATATACTAGTCAAAGGTTCTAAGTGGTCACTTGTGTTTTTACCTATTTTCAGAAAAGCTATAAGCACTATATCAATTTCATTTGCATTCCCGAATAGGCCAGCCTATCAGTAACTGATAACAGAAAACAGCTAAGCAAAAATCCTTAAATTGTATCCGAAAGGCTTTTCCGAATACACTTACCCTTAATTTCAAAATTCACAAGAATTTGCATTGGATGTTGGGGTAATTTTTGACACTTTAGCCAATAGCAACAAGTCTCATGCAGATGGAGTGTTCAATTCAGCATTTTAGTGTTCAATATGTGTTTTGTGTGTGAAAGGGGGTTATTTCAAAAAGTCATGACTCACAAGTTGTGCCAAAATGCGAATTTTGGAAAATGGGGGCACCACTATTTAAGTTAGCATCCTGCTTGTACTGTTGAACATTTTGTCAATATCTTCACTGCCGCGGGTACATGACACATCTGTCAATTTCGAGATGAAAAAAGAGTAGTCATGTCATTTTATGTTTTGAAGAAAATTAATAAAATGCTGGTGGCTGGTTAGAACTTTGGCTAGTATATAAGTGATCAGCAAAGGCTGAAATGATTCTGTGCATTCTTGCTAGTAATCACAAACACCTCAGCATGATGCTGATTAAGACTTTCACTTTGTGCCAATGTATTAACCATGTATGATTTTATGCTTTCTTTCAAATTTCCCCTGATTTAGTTGCTTTTAAGTATGGAAGTAAACAACAGCTTAGAACAAAAACTAGAAATATAGCCCCAAAGGATAGCAGTGAATGCAGATTTGGAAATGCTGAAAAGGGCTATGATCTCATGCAGTTCAAATGTGACAGTGTATCTTGTGTTATACTGTTGTAAGCTCGACGACATAACCTAACATCGCTTTTTTTTGGCTGGCAAGTGGTTTAATGCATCCTGCAGCCGCTGGCTGTAGGCGCAACATACTATGTTTTCACTGCCTTTTTGATGGAAAAATGTTACTAATGCATTAGAATGGGGATAATTTATTCAAAATATTCATTTGGGGAGGATTTTTGGCTGATATACATTCAGAAATATAGTTTTACAGCTATGCATTAGAATTCAGTTTTCCCCTAAGTGTTTGGTCCTTTGCATAACTCTAGATTCTTCCTATCTGCCTTTAGTGGTTTGCTCAAATCTAAACATTATGACAGGGACTCATTTGAGCTTAAAAGGGTAAATAGCAAACAGTGAAGACACTGTAGAGAGAAATTAATGCCAATTTCTCCAAAGGGTCCCAAGTTTGTGATGCAAACAGATTTTTGTGTGCATAGATGGAGATTTTACAATAAATTGAATTCAGCCAAATTTTCTAAGTCTTTTATGACAGGTAAATTTTGTAAAGGCATGTCAGAAAGGGTTTATGTAAAAAAGAATATTCACAAGCAGTGAATATACCGTTATTCAACGTTTGTGTCTAGCATAATCCTGCCATTAGCATACTCATATTTTATCATGCATATACAGAATCTACTATGAGCATAATCATTTGTGGTACAGTAGCTGGGATTTTGAAGGATATGCCATTTTTCTATTATGCACATACTCCAAAATCGAAGGTAGCTTAACGCATGAGTGAATAAGGCGCAATTTCCATATTTGAACAAGCCATCCATCGCTTTAGTAAGTGAATTAGGGCGATACCTTTTGACAGACATATTTATACCCCCCGCAAACTTTGTTTGTAGGGGGTATACTGTTTTCACGTTGTCCGTGCGTCCGTCCGTCCGTCCGTGCGTCCGTCCGTGCGTCCGTCCGTCCGTCCGTAACGTTTTGTTTCCTTAATTACTCAAAGAGTCATTGCTGGATTTTCATCAAACCTTGCAAACATGTTCATATATGCAAGACAAATACTTTAGACAAAAAAGTAAGGGCTAGGGGCCAATTCTATTTGAGTTATTTCCCTTTGTAGTTCTAAATGGCTTTTAATATAGGGCTTTATGCTTATTCTATTATAGGCCATTGCTGGATTTTCATCAAACCTTGCAAACATGTTCATATATGCAAGACAAATACTTTAGACAAAAAAGTAAGGGCTAGGGGCCAATAATATTTGAGTTATTTCCCTTTGTAGTTCTAAATGGCTTTTAATATAGGGCTTTATGCTTATTCTATTATAGGCCATACACGGGCCGATCAACTCCTACTACAGCTTTTGATGGAACAATTTGATACTTTGCCTATACAATGTAGACACAATGAACATATACATGAAGAAGTTTGGTTCAGAAAAAATAATTTTTGACTAAATGACAGCTGTGAGAACTTAGACCAATTTTCCCTTCTTGGGCTTTTGTATATGCAAAGATGGTGCCTTCATGGGCCGATCAACTCCTACTACAGCTTTTGATGGAACAATTTGATACTTTGCCGATACAATGTAGACACATTGAACATATGCATGAAGGAGTTTGGTTCACAAAAAATAATTTTGACAAAATGACAGCTGTGAGAACTTAGACAATTATTCCCTAATATGGCTTTTGTATATGCATTGATAGTGCCTTTATGGGCCAATCAACTCCTACCACAGCTTTTGATGAAGCAATTTGATACTTTGTCAATACAATGTAGACACAATGAACATATGCATGAAGGAGTTTATAATTCTTGTTGAACTTAGACATTTATTCCCTTATATGGCTTTTGTATATGCATGGATAGTGCCTTTATGGGCCAATCAACTCCTACCACAGCTCTTGATGGAGCAATTTGATACTTTGCCGATACAATGTAGACACATTGAACATATGCATGAAGGAGTTTATAATTTTTGTTTGCACAGATTCTACTGAAATCTTCTTTTCAAAACTAAGGTCATCTTGTTCGAACTATAACTTGCCAAGTTTTTTCACTGACTCTTACTGTGCGGGGGGTATCTAATAAGCATTGCTTATTGACTTTTTTCATTGTCTTAGTTTATTCACTTTGCTTAAAATGCTCAAAGAGTGCATCAATGCGCAGAGGTAACTGCAGCATCATAGATGTTGGAACCGTTTGGAGAAATTGGCACTAATTTTTCTCTTCAACTTTCACTGCGGAATTAATAATAAAAATTTTAAAGTGAAAAACATAAAACATTAAGTTTAGGTATCTTGTGTGTGCAACTCCTCCTACAGTTTTACTCTGATTTTTGAAACTTTACAGGTGTTTAGGTCATGGTCTGAAGATGTGCATATTGTTAGGATATAATCCTCAGATTATTTTTGTCACTTTTTTTCACAAGTTGAACTAGTCATTTTTCCAACCAAAGTGAATAGATACTAGGCATTTTGTGTGCGCAACTCCTCCTACAGTTTTATGCCAATTGTTTTGATCCTTAACAGATGTTTTAGTCCTGGCCTGAAGATATGAATATTATTTGGATATAATCCAAAGATTATTTTTTGTTGTATACATTTTTCACAAATTGAGTTTAGATGCTTTTTAGGCATTTATGTGCTTAGGATAAATTCTCAGACTAAGTTTTTTTTTCTTTTTTGTGTACTTAGTCAGTTTAACTTACTCGTTTCATGATAGTTCATATATTAAAAGACTAACATTAAGTGGCGGGGGACGTTAATTCTCTGAATTTACTTTTTCTATCTTGTGTTGTCTCCTCTTATATTGTTCAAACTTTTATTGTTCTGTATTGTTCCATCTTGTATTTGTAGGTCTGGACCACAATAAGGAGATGGTATATGAACACTGCAAGAAACTGCTAGAAAACCTAATGTTATTGGCAGCCAATCAGGATCATCCTGAGGTTGCTAGGCTGTTGCTAAGTTACCAGACTAACCTTGACGACACACTGGAGATGATATCAGAGGTCAAGGACACCAGTCCAAATGAGACAGGTAATTTTAAATTTATGTCTTATTTTCAGGGTTCCCACAAGCTCTGGAAATCATGGAAAACCTGGAAAATCACTTAAAAAAGTTCCATGAATGGAAAAATCATGGAATTTGAAAAAAAAATGAAAAATAATGGAATTTTGTGAAATGATTTGATGAAACCACCAGTAGCCAGAAAACTAGCTGTCGGACACACAAGTGTCTGACAGCTAGTTTGCTGGCTACTGGTGGTTTCAAGTTTTAATTATTTCAAAGTGCATGCATGGTACAAGCAAGCTGTTGTTGCTGCATTCCGCATTTATCCTCAGTGTTGTGAAGATGCTGCTAAAAGGGGAGGTTGGAGATCATGCATTAGATAGTCATGGAAATTACATTGTTGATCATGGAAAATCATGGAAAAATCTTGGAATTGTGTTTTTGAATTTCTGTGGGAACCCTGTATTTTGCTAAGGACATTTTTTTCAAAAAAAACAAACTAAGGTGTATGGATGATCAACTCTACAGCTAAATATCAGCTCTTTCTAATGACAACTTTTATCACCTGTTGATAACCTTTGCAAACCCTTTGTAACCACATCGGTTGATGAATTGTCAGGCCCATTCCGGGTACAAACTGTTTGACAATTGATGGTTTTCCTGAAATAATTTTTTGAATAAATTGATTTAAAAAAATCCAGACAGCAAAAAAGCATGCAAAAATTACCAAGCATGCAAGAGTTATAATTTCTTTGAGTGGCCTTTTTGATGATAATCAAAGTCCAAAATAAAATGCATTTTAGTCAGATTTTTAGCTCACCAGAGCCGAAGGCTCAGGATGAGCTTATAGTATGGGACTTGAGCCGGCGTCTGTCCGTGCGTCCGTCCATCCACACTTTCAAACATGAATATCTCTGAAACCAGCTGGGCAACATAATCAAATTTCATCAGGAGCATCGTTGGGGTGGGGGATTGACTGCATTAAGTTTTGGGTAAGATCGGATCAGAACTCTGGTTTCCATGGCAACAGATAGCTCCCATAGGGTTATAATGGGGAAAATCTTGTGACCACTCTAGCTCCTTCATTTTTGATTTGTTCTTCTTTATTCTTGCAGGTAACAAGGACAACCATGAAATCTCAAATGGGTTCGAAATTGGGCAGGATCCGACCAGGGACTTATGAGTTAGCTGCCCTTGAGCGTCTGGAAAAGTCCCCATAGACTTATAATGGGAGAAATGTTGTGACCACTCTAGTACCTTCATTTTTGGATGGATCTTCTTCATTCTTGCAGATAACAAGACCAACCATAAAAGCTTGGATGGGTTTGAATTTCGGCAAGATTCCATCACTGAATTCGGAGTTAGCTGCCCTTGAGCATCAGAAAAATTAATGAATAATGTTGTGACCACTGTAGCTCCTTCATTTTTGATTGGATCTTCTTCATTCTTGCAGGCAACAAGTAAACCCATAATATCTCGGATGGGTTCGAAATTCAGCAGGATCTGATCAGGGACTTTTGAGTTACCTGCCCTTGAGCGTTTGGAAACATCTCTATAGACTTATAATGGAAGAAATATTGTGACCACTCTAGTGCTTTCAATTTTGAATGGATCTTCCTCATTCTTGCATATAATAAGGACAACAATTAAAGCTTGGATGAGTTTGAATTTACGCAAGATTCCATCAATGACTTCGGAGTTAGCTGCCCTTGAGCGTCAGAAAAATTAATGAATAAATGTTGTGACCACTCTAGCTCCTTCATTTTTGATTGGATCTTCTTCATTCTTGCAGGCAACAAGTAAACCCATAATATCTCGGATGGGTTCGAAATTCAGCAGGATCTGTCAAGGGACTTTTGAGTTACCTGCCCTTGAGCGTTTGGAAAAATCACCATAGACTTATAATGGGAGAAATGTTGTGACCACTCTAGTTCTTTCAATTTTATACGGATCTTCCTCATTCTTGCATACAATAAGAACAACTATTAAAGCTTGGATGAGTTTGAATTTTGTCAAGATCCCATCACACATTTTGGAGTTAGCTCCCCTTGAGCATCTTGAAAATTAATGAATAATGTTATGACCTCTCTAGCTCCTTCATTTTTGATTGGATCTTCTTCATTCTTGCAGGCGACAAGTAAACCCATAATATCTCGGATTGGTTCAAAATTCAGCAGGATCCTACTATGGGCTTATGAGTTACCTGCCCTTGAGTGTTTGGAAAAATCCCTATAGACTTATAATGGGAGAAATATTGCAAACACTCTAGTGCTTTCAATTTTGAATGGATCTTCTTCATTCTTGCATACAATAAGGACAACTATTAAAGCTTGGATGAGTTTGAATTTCGTCAAGATCCCATCCTATATTTTATTTTGGAGTTAGCTCCCCTTGAGCATCTTAAAAATTAATGAATAATGTTGTAACCACTCTAGCTCCTTCATTTTTGATTGGATCTTCCTTATTCTTGCAGGTAACAAAGACAACCATAAAAGCTTGGATGAGTTTAAGTTAAAGTAGAACCAACTTTAGACTGTGGAGTTAACTTCCCTTGAGCATCTTAAAAAATCTGCATTCCCTTGAGCATCATAAAAAATCTGCATAGACTTACAATGGGAGATCTGTTGTGACCACTCTAGCACCTTCATTTTTGAATGGATCTTCCTCTTTTGTAAGTATCGGGGACTTCCATAAAAGTTTGAATGAGTTTGATTTTCCGCCACACCCATCCACCAGCTACAGAGTTAGCTGCACTTGAGCATCTAAAATATAACTATATAATGTTGTGACCACTCTAGCACCTTCATTTTTCATTTGATTTTCTTCATCCCTGTAGGTTACCAGGACATATGTATGGATGAGATTGAATTTTGGTCAGATCCCATAACTGACTACGGAGTTAGCTGCCCTAGAGTATCTGAAAAGTTCACTTTCACCAGGTTTCCAATGCAATTTTTATTCAGATCTTTTTAATACTTGCAGATAACTAGAACCGGCATAATATCTTATGTTTTTGAAATTAATTCCTGGTCACTGTTTCAATTTCAGAGTTATCTGCCTTTGAGCATCGTAAATTATGGTGTCTCCAAACATTATGCTGGCTCCATGGTGAGCGATCGTTGCCCATTTGGCTACTTGTTTTTTTATTGTGTCACTTTACTTTCAATGAGTATGCACAAAGTTAGCCCTCTTCTTAGATAAAATATTGCCAATTTTAGATGATAATGGCCATTCGCTTGATTGTCTATTATTCGTTCATAGAAGCATGTTTTAAGTGGTTATTTATTTTGTTAAATGTACATGTAATTTCAGCCAATCAGAGTGCTGAAGAGCACTCGGAAGAGTCCCGCCCACTGTTTCGTGTTGACAGTTCAACAACTCTGATGCCAGGCACACCCACGACCCCAGTCACACCTGAACAACCGTCAGAATCAGCAACCTCTGCTGACGTAGAAATACGTAAATCTATCATGGAGATAGTGAAGGCAGTTATTGAAGTGATGAGAAAAAGGTAAATAAATGAGCTTGTACTTTTCATCCCGAGACCACGCCTCCAGATAAGAGTGCGTATTGTAAACTATTTTCTTTATTTCTCATCCAAAACATATGTTGTGGGTACTCAAAAGAACCGTCTCAATGAGACGTTTTTATGAGCACCCAAAACATATGTTTAAATTGATGAGTAAGAAAATAATTACAAGTTTACGCTAATAAGATTTCCTTATCTGGATTTATACGAGACTAGCAAAATTGGGTATAAGAGATATATAGATATGAGCCTAAATTTGTGAATATTTTCTTATCCATCAATTTAAACATAAGTTTTGGGTGCTCAAAAGAACCGTCTCATTGAGACGGTTATTTTGAGTACCCACAGTTGAGAAATAATAAAATTAAATTTTGAATATGCACTCTTTAATCCTTAATGTACCGATCGCAACAAAAGACGTCTGCTTTTATCGTCTGCTGAAATGTTTAAGAAGCCTCTATGGCAAACAGTGTGGACCCAGATCAGACTGCTCCTGTAGGAGCAGTCTGTTCTGGGTCCACACTGTTTGCTTCTATACTTAATTTGTCAGTAATGTTATGCAATTATTTGTAGCAGATGATTTCAGCAGAGGACATTTTCAGATGCATTTTTTTATTGGCGCTTTAAGGGTTAAGTCTTATCTAGGGGCCTGTAAGAATGGTTGCTCTCCCTTGCTTGCTTTTTGAGTTATCTCCTTTAAACATACTGCAAAACCTAGTGTTCTCCATAACTTTCATATATTCTGGTAATATTTCAGTATGTTATCAATAGATTATATGTATCAGAGTCTGATCATGATGGTGTGTTGTGTACAAGAATGATTGCTCTCTCTTCCTTACTGTTTGAATTATCTCCCTTGAACAAATTTTAAGTCAAATCCTTTTGTGCTCCCAAATCCTTTTGTGCTCCATAATTTTAATATATCCTTTGAAATAATTTGACAATACAGTCTAGCATAGTAGATGTAGACAAACAAGTTTTTGCTTCATTCAATGGCTTTGAAAACTCACTGGTACCAGCACAAAAAGTTTTGCTAGTTGAGTAGTTCGAGACTGTGAATTTCAGGCTGAGATATATATTTACCGATTTACACGGCATGTGTAAAGGGGTCCTGTTTTTTATAGATTCTTTGTGGATGCATTTATGTCCCAGTCAGCAAGTTGTCATTCATGTCTGGGCATCTTCCTGGCACTTTATCTTCCGCTTAGTACTGGTTGAACCCCGGAAGTCAGGAAATTGTCCGGACATGACTGAAAAATTGTTGACGTGGATGTTAGGCATCAACACAAACATTTTTGTGAGCAATTAGGTTAAAAATCACGACGTTCATCAATAATCTTCAAGGCCACCCATTAATTTCAGGAGAGGACGACCACTATGGTGCTATGAGGACATAACTCCTAAGACCTTGGTTACTCACAGTGCTACACAGTTGGAAAGTTTCTTGAATCTCATAGTGAAGTTCTTCAAGCATTTATCTCCCCTGGCACTGGTGGAACAGAGGTGGTCCCAGGTTGCCATGCAGCTAGCTTTATCCTGTTCATCAAGACATTATGCCGGTAGATCATTTGAGGTAATGTATAACAGTATCATACTATCATTTTTCATTCTAATGCACTTGATATTGTTTCGCTGCGTTTATTTGGATGTTAAAAAATTCCGACAGTTTATCCTGCGATATATTGTTGGACATAATTTGACGTCAATAATTACATCACATTTTGTTGGATGATATGCTCCTTTTTGTGAATTGCAATGCTCCAATTTGAGACAAAACTGCAGAAGTGTATTAGAAAGGTGATACCCGTATTCATTCTTTTTATTGGTGTAGGTATAACGTCCCATATAAGGTTAGAAAACCACGTGTTTTGGCTCTGCTCACGTGTTGCCATAAAACTAAATTTCAGACAGTATACCCGACAATATTCTTCCTGAAATTAAAATCTTGAATACAGTTATTCCCTAAAAATACACACAAAAATTCATGTTTGTAGTAAAGTATATAAAAAAAAAATTCAGCTGATTAAGGAACCGGCAGCAAGTGATGTTGATGTTTATAAAGCCTGATAAGCATCCAATTAATTTAACAATACAGTATTAAAGGGAATATATTGAACTATTGCGTTTTGAAGAAAAGTCATAGATATCCAGAGATATAAGTGAGACATGAGCATCTGAACTTCATCATGCAAAGTTTTGTAAGCTTGACTACAACAACATATTTCCAATAAATACAATACCTGTATCTCAATGACCAGTTAGGAAGCGCAGTTGCTCAGTGGTAGAGTGCTTGACTCGAGACCGAGGGGCTGCAGGTTGGAGCGTCACCGGCATCACTGCATTGTGTCCTTGAGCAAGAACATTAATCCTAGCTTAGTACTGGTTCAACCCAGGAAGACCTGTCCCTTTATAACTGAAGGATTGTTGATGGGACGTAAAGAATCAAATAAAAAAAAAAAATCTCAATGACCAGTCCAGGTACACTGTATACTGGATCTGAGGTATTAATTGTTGGATAAGAAAATAAAAACTCTCTGCTCAAAAAGTTTGCTTAACTGGACCTTCATCTTGTTTATATGTCATTGCAAATATTGAAAGCACTGCAATATCTGGATCCCAGAATAGAAATTTGAGTCAGCACATGAGATTTTAGAAATGTTTCAAGGCTAGCCTTATCCTTTTTGATATGTTCAATTTTTCAGGTACTAAGAGCATTACATGTGAGACCTACCTCTCAGATGTTGTCAGATATTCTATCAAGATTAGTGGAAACAGTAGCAGAACAAGGAGAAGATATGCAGGTAATTTTGGAATATTTTACTCTTTATAACACTGTGCCACCATGTGATGAAAAAATGCTTGTGTGTCTGTCATAATCCTGAACCTTTTTAGCACATTTCATGCCAATTCTTTAGTAAGATGTTATGGACTGGACTTGGAAAATTCGTTGTTGGTCCAGCATTTTGGTAATCAGCAGAATTGGATAAATTTGAGTTTCATTTTCAATCCTAAGTGTTTTAGCATTAATTAAGACCAATCAGTATCAAAAGAATTGATAATGGAAATTCTCTGGTGGTTTTTTGGTATTAAAGGTGTGGGGTATGAAAACACAGATTTAGTGAATATTAAATTTTGAGGGCAGCCATAGTTTTTGTTTGTCTCTTTTGTGTAATTGTTGTCATACTCAAACACAACAAATTAAAGCAAAAACGGTGTCGTAATGATGTTAGGTTAAGGTGATTTGGAAGTTTTCAAAAATCGTTATTTGTTTAATTCAAAGGGAGATAATTTCGTAAATCAAAGATTTTGAACTTCACTTTTGCTTGTTTAATAAGTGGTTTGGGGAATTTTTAGTTGTTTTTTCATCATTGAATGTTCTTGGCAACGTAAACTGTGTCACATTTGACGATTGACTTCCTGTTGATAATGGAAAATGCTGTCTTCAACTAATGTTCAATAAACCATCCGGATAAGAAGTTTAAATGGTATCATTACGTAGTTACATGTGTCTGACCTTTGGGAAACATTTTAGTTTTAGTTTTTTCCTTGACATCTTAACTGGATCAAAAGATACAAGACCAAGAAAAACAGACTTTTCTCTTTAATTTTGAGTATATGAAAAAACTGATGTATAAATAGGATCTTACATGAGTGCTCATGTATTATTAAATTTATTAAATGAGTTTGGGAAAAACAATAAAATGTGAGGCTTGTCGAGCATTTTATCACTTTTTTGCAACAAGTTTAGTAAATTCAATAATACAGGAGTATGAATCTTAGATTTTATTTATCACATGACATTGAAATTACTTAAAAATCACATTTTTGGCCTGAAAACCCAAGATTTTACTATCTTTTACACAACATTAAAATCGACCTCATTACATAACGTTACTAAATCTGTAAACCACTGGTGCTTTATCGATTTTATTGCATGGCGTTACATCACTCCCAGATGCGACGTCATTTGATAAATGAAAATATTTTTTTTATTTCAGATTTTTTTTGTGTATCTAACCCCATGACTTTCATTCTTTTCATTGCTTTAGGGTTATGTGACAGAAATTATCCTGACATTGGAAGCCTTGGTAGAGAACCTTGACCTTGAAGTCCGGCCAATAGACTTTATGAGAGATATATTCATGTCAACTCCGAACCTTGCCAAGGACATGGGTGGAGCTGAGGCGAGAAGGAGCGTATTGATGGCCCCTAAACAACAGCCCCACCCACAACATCACGCTAGAAGTACCAGTTACTCCATACAGAGTGTCACTGCTAAAGTAAACCCAGGTATATGCCCTCTAAGACATAGCCTTGCAATATTATAGTACATGACATGAGTTCATTTAGCATAAAATTGTAAATATCTTCTTATCCTATCAGATTTATCATATATTGTAGTGCTCAAAAGAACCGTCTCATTGAGACGGTTCTTTTGAGTACCCACAACATATGTTTTGGTTTAGAAATAAGAAAATTGTTTTTTTGTTGTTGTTTTTTTGTGGGGGGGGGGGGGGTTACACACTCTTAAGTAAATGTCTGATTATAAGCATTAGTCAAAAGCTCTATATGACCACCTGGTCACAGTGGTGCCACAATAGTGACTGTTTTCTTAAATGAGTTAATCATCTTGTTGAGCGTTGCATCTGCACACCAAGGAATGTAATAAAACTGCAAGACTATGTTCCACTGTAGAGGGGTTGCGGGTTTAAACCTCACTGGTGGCGTCACTGCGTTGTGTTCTTGAGCAAGACACATAAATTCTTGCTTAGTACTGGCTCAACCCAGGAAGACCTGTCCCGACACAACTGAAAAGTTGTTGACTGGGACGTAAAGGATCAAATCAAACAAAAACTTAAACAGAATGGATTTTTCTTAAGTGATATGCAAAAACAGTTCTAAGATTTATCTTCATGTACATTTGTTTTCCAACTAGATAAATTACCTGGTCAAAAGGTTAAAAAAATCATGCTAAAAACATGAAATTTATCATGTTCATAGAGGTAAATGTTAAATTGCCATCAATTGTGGGCATTTGAATATTTACGAATATGTTTTATACAACATCTGAGAGTTTGAAAGCAAGTAAAGACTTTATTATACCCCCGGTACGAAGTATATAGGGGGTATATAGTTCGAAGTATATAGGGGGTTTATAGTTTTTGCCTTTTCTGTAATTATGTTTGTTTGTTTGTTTGTCTGTTTGTTTGTCTGTAAACTTTTTTTTCCGTCAAAGATTTCTCAGCAACTACTTGGGTTAGGATTCTGAAATTTGGTACAAAGCTTGATAGTGATGAGTTGTATTGTGTAACAAAAGAACAGCCACATATTGCTTATCAGTCCCTTTATTTGTTCATTTTTCTTTCTCTCCAATGGAAATTTCTGTCACAGATTTCTCAGCTCCTATTGGAGCCAGTGTTTTCAAATTTTGTATACATCTTCAGGATGGCAAAGTGTACTGTGTAAATGGAAATTAAGATGCTAAGCCTCATTTTGCCTTCTTTTTTCAAATTTTCATTTTTTCCTTCTTTCTCTCTTATTAATACATAAGGACATTTTTTCTGTCAAAGATTTCTCAGCAACCACTTGATTTAGGATTCTGAAATTTGACACAAAGCTTGATAGTGATGAGTTGTATTGTGTAACAAAAGAACAGCTACATATTGCTTATCAGTCCCTGTATTTATTCATTTTTCTTTCTCTCCAATGAAAATTTCTGTCACAGATCTCTCCACTCCTATTGGAGCCAGTGTTTTCAAATTTAGTGTACACCTTCAGGTAGGCTAAGTGTATTGTGTAAATAAAAATAAAGATGCTAAAGCTCATTTTGCCTTCTTTTTCAGTTTTTCCTTCTGTCACTCCTATATAACACATATGGACGTTTTTTTGTCAGAGTTTTCTCAGCAACTACTTGATTTAGGATTATGAAATTTCGTGTACACTTTCAGGTAGGCAAAGTGTATTGTGTAAATGAAAATTAAGTTGCTAATTCTCATTTTGCCTTATTTTTTCAAATTTTTAATTTTTCCTTCTGTCACTCTTATATATAACACATATGGACTTTTTTCATCAAAATTTTCTCAGAGACTACTTGATTTAGGATTATGAAATCTTTGACAATTTTGTCATTTCTCTGAAAGTGTTAGAACCTCTGATGGCTACGGCCGGGGGTATGTGAGCTTAGCTCACTTCTTGCTATATTTTTTCAAGATTTTAGTTTTTATGAGCAGTTGAAATTTCATGCTCACTGAAAAAGTTTTATATTAACCGCTGGGCCAGATGATTTCCAGTTTCTACATTGAATTCACAAAGGGCTTGAAAAACACTATCATCCTGATCAGCTGGCTTCCTTAAAAAGCCAGCTGATCAGGATGACAATATTTTTGAAAGAGGATTTATCCATTCAGCAGAAATTTGCACCACTTGATTCCAAACAGTTGGCTACAGTATACGAGGGTCATCCAATAAAGAATGAGACTTTTGCTATAGCGCAGTAAATTAACATGCTAGACTTATGAAATCATTTTCAAAGCTAGCACATCTTTTTGGCTGTTCACATGCTCCATACTCGACTTGCTAACATAGTTCCATTTTTTGTTGCTAGGCAACATTAGAAGACTAGTCGAACACGCGTGGACAGCTCACTATAGGTGGTCACCATGGCAACAGATTGAGATGTATAGTATATTTCTCTACTAATACTTGTACATGCTCATGCAATCTGTCTACAACCAATAGGGAAAATTAATGTTCCAGAGTCTTCAGCTGTTACCATGGTAACAAAGCTTAAAGAATCAAGTTTCCAAGAAATATCTGGTATTTTTCGCTGGCCTCGTGACTTTAAAAGTTAATATCAAATAATCAAAGGCATTTAAAGTGAACAGGGTTTTGTTCATGTAACATGAATCACAATCCGCTGCACATGACCATACTTTTTGTAGGAAATAAATCGCTAACCTAGTTACCATAGCAACGCAAAGTAGTGTGTTTATAAAAAATCATGTTAACTCGTTGCTAGGCAACCAAAATAAAGGATATGCATATTTGGTTCTTCTTTTATAGCATTTTATGTAACACTAAGAGTGTTCAGTTGAAGAATTGATTTCAAGAGGTTAAATTCTATCTGTGATCGAAAATAAAATACTTTGAATGACTATGTGTATGCAAAAATTAATAAAAACTTGGCCATGCGTCTTCATGTCCTTCCACAAAACATCCTGTTACTATGGCAACTGATCAATCTCAAACATATTGTTTCTATTCTTGAATTGCTAAGATGTCATACTATTATTATGGTGAATTTTAACTAAATGCACACACAGATTTTAAGACTATGGAGAAAGTCTCATTCTTTATTGGATGACCCTCGTATGCTTAACTTTATGCCTGCTAGCGGCAGATGTCATCTGCTGATGAGCTTTGCAAACATTATGGGCCCAGGCTGGAGGTTATAAAACTTTTTTCATGCTCAACTCAGCTGAGCACGAAATTTATCCTGTTCATAAATTGTTGGCATTTTAACATTTATTAGCATGATAAATACAACATCTGAGAGACTTAAAGCAAGAAACTTCTTTATTTAAGTCTGCATTTTAGTTTTTATGAGCAGCTGAAATTTCGTGCTCAGTTGAGTTGAGCATGAAAAAAGATTTTTAATCTTTGGGCCAGATCTGTTTGACACTCTGATAGAGTTCATGAAAGAATTTTTTGAAAAAGTTCAGTTTGAAAAAAGTCAGCAAACGACAACAAAAGCATGAAAAATTACCCATGATGCAAAGCTAAAATTTGTTTCCACAGCTTCTGAAGTTAGAATCCGAAGTGGAACAGACCTAGACACAAGACCAAGTAGAACAAACATGCCACGATCAAGGAGTGAGAAATCTCTCAAGAACTCAGAACAAGGGATAGAAGACAAGTTGACCATTCTCTCACAGATGTTCTGGATAGCAGTGGCACTCCTGGAGTCGGATTATGAATATGAGTTTCTACTGGCTACTAGACTCTTAGAGAAGGTAAGAACTCTTTAGCGATGTCAGATATGCTGGCGTATCTGAGGACTTCAATTAAGAGACTGTAATTAAGACTTTAGATTAGAGACTGTATTTTAAGGCTTCAGTTAAGAGAGGGAATTTTGGGACTCCATTTAAGATGATGAATTTTTGAGCTTCAGTTTAGAGGCTGTATTTTAGGGCTTTAGATATAAGGTGTATTTTAGGACTTCATGTAAAAGGCTGTATTTTAATTTGTACAACTCGAGATTAACGGTGTATTTTAGGGCTCCACATAAGAAGTGAGTTAAAGGATTTCAGATAAGTGAATTTATTTTGATGACAGATTAAAGAGTGGATTTTAGGACACCTGATAAGGTTGTATTTTATGACTTTGGGATTTTAGGACTCCATTTACTACTATAGAACTCAAGATTAGAGAGATAAAAGAGTGTATTTTAGGACTCCAGATAGGAGGGTATATTTTAGAACTCAAGATAAAACAAGCATATTTTAGGACTTAAGATAGGTCTGTTATCCACTCTGCTTGGAAACACATTAAAATAATTAGAATCCTACAAGTTAATTGTTTAAAGATTTGGGGGAAATGTAGTACCTAAATTATCCAGCATGGTATGAGTTCAGTCGGGAAAGTCCGCCACAATACGAGAATCGAATCATGGCTCAGGTGTAGGTAAGGAGCATTACGCATAGTAATATGTACCAAAAAGCTCCATTCTGTTAGCGGAACAGGCGTATGGAAAATTAGTTCTGTAGCATGTAGGTTCAGCTCTATTAAAATCAATTATTCTTATTAGCGGAAAAGTTTAATCAGCTGAGTAAATAAAGTTAATGTTTTTTCAATAAAATATTGCTGAAGCGATATTTTATTGACAAAACATAAACTTCATTTAAGCCATTTGTTTTGCTGCAATCACATTTGTTATTGTGTTAACATGGTTTCTGTGACGTCAGCATCACATTATATAACGTCAGCACCATGTTGTCACCCACATTATCAGATTAGATCCACGATGTACATCCAGGGTCTGATTCCAAGGAATTTAGCGGAATTGGCTGAGACAGTTCCGATTGGGTATGGGTCATGTACATTTGTAAATATTGTAAATTATATTGTAGGTGCTGTGTCATCTACAACCAGAGAGACCAGAGTGTAGGGACAAACTTGACAAGATACTACAGCAAATCAAGTGGAATAACTTCCCAGGTGTACAGACATTATTGTTAAAGGTGAGTCAGTTAGCTCCCTTGATTATGGATGAAACTAGCACATACGATTGGTTGAAACTTGCTGAGATGATGCAATGAACCATTCAGGCTCGCGGATTTACCTGCCTTACAACCACTTAGCAACATAAACAGCTGTTTCTGATACAGCGGTTACGAACTGATACGTGCCATTACTTTATCGATAAATGGACGATTCAGCCCCATGGAAAAACAGAAGAACCAACGCCCCATCTATGGGAATTTCTCTTTGCAATATGGATTTTGTAAGCCCCAATGGTGCGGCCTTGGCAGAACACTGGTATCTACTGTCCATTCATTTCCCTTGATTTTTTTACATGTGTAAAAGGTTTTAGGCTTTTGATGCTGACTTTACATTTAAATATTCTAAATTTATAAGTATTGTCTCAGGCTAACATTTTCAAAGTTTAATCATAAAGTTGAATACAGCATTTTTATAAACTTTTTAAAGTACTTTAAAGCTGGGGAATCTCAAAGAGGTCCTTGAAAAGTCTTTAAATTTGCATACCCTTGCCTATCTGTTATAGGGTTGTACTTCCCACATGACAGCAGAACCAACCTGGCAGCTCCTAACTAGAATGACAGTCAGTATTAACTCCACAGTTATTGACCCTACAGGTAGCCTAGGTGAGTAACAGTCAGTATTAACTCCACAGTTATTGACCCTACAGGCAGTTTAGGTGAGTAAAAAAGTCATTATAACATTTTAACCCTTTTCTGACCAATGGAATTTTCCATAAAATTACATGCAATAAAGACAGGATGGTCCATTGTACAATGTATTGAGGGGTCCCAGTTTATAAGTTACAGAAACATATTGGATTTCTTTCTTTGAAGATCAAATTTGTCTTAGCAAGCAGTGTAGACCCTAATGAAATCTTGCATTATGCAGCATTTCATCTGGGTATTCACTGTTTGCCAAAGTACCTTTTTGGGGGTTTCAGTCTCCAATGGGTTAATTTGTTTGTTTGTGTTGATGCTTCAGGCATTGAAATTTTTCGTGGGACCAGCTTGGCCTGTGGGGCAAGTGGTCTTAATTGTTTACTGGTCCTTACTTTAGTCGCGCTTATCCTTAATAAGGTGGCTTAAAAAGATTGATTGCATGTTTATTGTGAGTTTGAGGTAAACTGACCAGTAGGCAATTAAGACATTAAACTATCCCAAAGTAAAATACCTTAAAACCTTTGGCATACAAACATACTGAGCTGTGCTGTAGCGCATCATAGGGTCGGCCGGCATATTATAAACACTTGTTTAAATTGATGAGTTAGGAAATATTCCCAATTTTACACTCCAACATTTTGTTTATATTATTGACCTATTTCCACTTTGTTAACGCTTAACATTTTTCCTCCAGGTTTCCCAATGAATGTGATAGCCATCCTGCCCTATCTGGTTCACCACTATTTCAACCCACCCCAGTCTTGTAGAGATGCTGCGGATCATATAGCTCAGGTAACAATATTATACAGTTATTTTATGGCTGTTTGTAGTATACTCCAAGCTATTACCCCTCAGTGCTGTGGATGAGCCAATTCACTATTGCCTTGTTTAACTGTAGCCTAGGTTAGAAAATAACTGCAATTTTTCACTCAAAAAATTTGCCTTTTGGTACATATGCTGAAACCTATTTATATATAGGAAGTCTGAAAAGGCTACTTTGACAAACAGTTAATTTTGTAGAATTTCTTCAAGGCCTGCACTTTTTTGCTATCATTAAAACAATCTTCAGGCTGCAATAGCTGCCAAAGCGCTGCTTGATGTATGTAGAACTTCTCCCAGTTCATCATCATAATCATATCATAATCGGATTTTTGATTAACGTGCAGGTGCAGGGGCATCATCCACATCAGTGGGCCCCTTTCCAGGTAACTGGCTAGCTGCACGCATAGCAGATCTCACACCTGATCTCCAGGTGCTCCTTTCTTGAGTGTCAACTGTGGTGAGCTTCCACTCATGGCAGTCTTTCTCTGTCAGTTTCTTCCATGTTTGCTTGGGCCTCCCTGCCCCCCGCTTGCCGTCAATCTGCATATCATATGCTGTTCTGATTGCACCACTGGAACGCGCCACATGCCCAAACCAGCGAAGCCTTCTCTCTCTCAAAATGAGCTCGAGGTCCTCAAGCTGAAGCTTTGCCAGTAGCTCGCTTGACCTTACCCTGGCCACATCCTCTGGCTTGATACTGCAGATCTGTCTGATCATGGCCCTATCATTGCGTTGCAAGCGCTGCAGGTTTGTCTTGGTAAGTGGCCAAATTTCACTGGCATGGAGCATGGCGCTCCGCACGCAAGAGCTGTACACATGGCCACGGGTCTCGTAAGAGAGATGGCGGGATGTGAGAACTGGTAGTAGCTCCCTGAACTTCTTCCAGGCAGTTTTCACACGAGTAGTGACCGCCATTTCACAGCCTCCACCAGCAGAAAGCATGTCACCTAGGTAGCAGAAGGAAGCTACCACCTCAAGCTTATCAGGTCCAACCTGGACTTCACTCTGTGGTCTGCCGTCAATAGGGCGAGCATTTCCCATGCACCGTGCACACCTATAATCAGGATTTGGTGTCAGTCTTTGTAGCCCACTGCATTTCTTATGCACCCAAAGTTTGCAGCCATTGCAGTAGATGCTGTTGTTGCCTACTCCTGTACGACAGACAGCGCATGGGTATTCGCCTGAACTCTGCAAGAGGTCCAGGCCTGTACCACAGATCATGACTTTTGTCTTTCCTGCATTCACCCTCAATCCCTTCTTCTCCATGGCTTCTTTCCAAATCAAGAGCCTCCTGACACATTCCTCTAGGGAGTCAGCAATGATGACAAGATCATCTGCATATAGGTCCTCCCAGGGAACACCAGCCCGAAACTCACGTGACAAGGCCTCCAGCACAATGATGAAGAGCAAGGGACTGAGTACGGATCCCTGATGGACCCCGACCTTCACCTCAAACTCTTTGCTGAAACCCTCGCCAACATGAACCCGGCTTCGTGCATTAGCGTACATTCCCTGGACTAAACGAACAATCCATTCCTCAACGCCTAGCTTTCTCAGGGCCCACCAGATAACCTTCCGAGGGACACGGTCAAATGCTTTCTCTAGGTCCACGAAGGCCATATAAAGCCTCTTGTTTACTGCTAAGTATTTCTCCTGCAGCTGCCGGACCACAAAGATTGCATCTGTAGTGCCTCTTCCTGGGACAAAGCCAAACTGGGAGTCGTCAATAGACACCACCTGTCTTATGAGACCATCGACAATCCTCTCTAGGATCTTCATGGCCTGCTCAGTCAGCTTGAGGCCTCGATAGTTGCCTCTATCCAAAGAATCACCCTTGCCCTTGTAAAGGCAGACAATGAAACTTTCCTCCCAGTCAGTTGGGACCTTGCCATCACAGATAATCGCAGTAGCAAGATCTCGGATCATGGTGGCCCCTGTATCACCTGCTGCCTTGATCATCTCCACCACTATGCCTGATGGACCTGCAGCTTTGCCCGACTTCATCTTTGAGATGGCCTTCTTCACCATGTCAATAGTGATTGGGATAGGCGGGCCTCATTGATATACAGTAAAACCTGTGTAAAACAGTCACTCTCAAAAAGACCAAAAATTGGTTTTCAACACCAATTATCCCTTAATGCAGGTCAAAAGTATTGCAGAGAGCTAAATGCAGTAAAAATGACCACTAAAAAAATCCAAAACAAACATCTTAATGACAAATGGTAGCTTAATGAAGGTTTGTCATTAAGATGTTTGTTTTGGATTTTTTTAGTGGTCATTTTTACTGCATTTAGCTCTTGAGCTTTGGGCTCAGCTCAGCTTTTGTGATCCTATGAGGTACATTATTTTTCACTCACTCATCCCTCTTTCTGTCCGTACACCTTGTAAATTAGGACAGTTTGCTACACTAGTATACTTTTGTGAGTTTAAAATACAGTCTCTTTTGTAATATGTACACTTACAACCACGCAACTACCAAGTTAGCAAAAAATTAGTTCATGAAATTGAATTTGGAGGTATAGCTGTCATACAAATATAAACAATTTGTGGTATAGTTACAGGTATTCTAATACTGATTGACAGATTGAGATGTTTAAAATAGGCAAAGACAATGGACATGATACTGAGTTTAAGTGTAAACATAAAACTAGTTTCCTTATTTTCAGTAACATATGTTGTTGGTACACATTGGAATTGCCTCATAGAGGCAATTCCAATGTGTATCTACAATATATGTCCCTCCAATAATTAAGTGTTTCACCATAAGCTTTTCTTAACAAATTCTCAACTACTTTCATTATTTCGCTGAAATTAGCATGTAGAAATGAACAAGTTTTTATGTAGTTTGTCTTGTACCTGGATGATAATACTAGACTGCCTATTTAATGCTTTTGACAGCTTATCTTGAGACTTTTCATTGGGAGTTATTGCTAACTTGGTAGTTGCATGGTTGTAAATGGCAAGTCATTGAATTATCTAGCAAAAATTGGCTCTTATGTGGCTAGCTGCTTGAGAGAAAAGGCCTCTTAAGTGAACATAATAGGATGGCTAGCCCTAGAAAGGTCTGTAAGAACAACCTTCCTTCTACCAGTAAGCTATTGCTACTTATCTTTGTTTTATCTCTTTTTTATATCTTGTTTTATATGTACTAGGAGATGATACATTGATAAGTTAGGGATCTGTCATGCGAACCAAAAACTTGTGTGTCTTGATCCACATCTGAATTAAGGGTGAGGTTGGTACCTTGAAACTAGTTTAAGCCATCCAATATTTTTCTAACTGACAGTTCCAAGGCCGTACTTCTTTTGTGGATCTTTTTACCTGCGTCACTTTAGCCAAAGCAGGTCTTGTAACGGGTCCACTCTGTCCATCCATCCGTTTGCAACACTTTTTGGGTGACTAGTTTTGTGTAATCTGTAACTCCAAAAGTTTTCATTCCTTTTTATTCAAACTTTGTATAATGATTGTCACATATTGAAGATGTGCACCTCCTATTTGTGCACATTTGATATAATATTTTGGAGTGTTGAACTTCGACATTATTACCCCTACACCACCATTGGAGTGCTTACATTGTCACAATTTGTGTAATTTGTGTGTAATCTGTATCTCAAACAGATTTCATTCCTTTATATTCGAATTTTGCATACTGATTGTTCACACATTGTACCAAAGATGCAGGTCCAGAGCAAAGTTTGGTCTTGTTTATTTTGTGTTTGTCTTTGCCATATAGTCTTGTCTGTGTCATGCAGCCTGGAGGTCACCTGCTGGAAAAGGGCTGACTTCTTGGCTCTCCTGTATGTGATGTTTTCTTGTGTTTTTGTCACTTTCCCATACAATATCCTGGGTCAGGTATCTTACTTGATTTTATTGTATACCTATAAATGATACATCTTTTGAACTGTCTGTTTTCTGGCCATCTGATACAGAAAGCCGGATCAACGAACTGAGGTTTTCTGAATCGATATCAGTATCCTGTAAAACGAGGCTAATGTCGGTTACCTGTTTTTGCAGCGACGTTACTCAAAGTAAATTTCAAGCATGGAACCAAAGACAGAAAACATGATGACGCTACGTCAAGAAATGAAATGTAAAGGCAAATGTTCCCGCATTTTTTCTGGATTAAGACCAAAATAATTTATAAAGTCACAATAATGTCAGAAAAAGGTATATAATAAACATATTATTATGACAGTTACATGATCTGGCGTACAGAATCACGTCTCGTGGATGAGGTAATTGGATCAACCTTGATGCTTCGCATCTTGGGTGACCCATTGGTATAATGACTTCATCTACTCGACGTGATACAGTACGCCAGATCAAGTTACCATCATAATAATGTGTATGTATCAATTCCTGATCTTTGCCATCTTCCTTACTTAAACTTCTCCTAAACCACTGGATAGAATTTCATCAACTTAACAGGCATGTAAATACTGTAACTGAAAACTTACAATATTTCCAGATATGTTCCCAGAAATCGGACAGGCTGGACAATCTGGGAACTGTGATGTCTCTGTACAGTCGTGGTACTTTTGGTAAGGACAGCTCACAATGGACCAAGTGTGTTGTTAAATATCTTCATGATGTCTACGCTACAGCCAGTCTATCCATGGTCACTTTTCTTGTGGAGGTAATAGCCATTATATGAGAAGATGAACAAATGAATTCCACAAAGTTTTACTCCATTCTTGATTGTAGAGTGCATTTGACCCCCAGGAAACATTCAAGTTTACCTTCATATGTAAGAAGTCATTTTAAATGTGTACTTGGTGTGATTTATCAACGTTTAATCTTAAAATTATTTTCTATCAAAACATATGATCCGCGACATGTGATTTCTAACAATGTGGCATTTTGACAAGTGTAGACTCAGACGAGCCTGTGCAGCCTCCTTTTAAGCTTAGAAACTCCAAATGGTGTTTAGTCAGTAGCTTAACAATCATAGAATACTCAAGCCACTACCAAAGGCTCTGATCAGACTGCACGTATGCGCAGGCTGATCTGAGGCTTTGCTGGTCGCACATACCACATTGTTGGAAATCTCATGCTCTGGCTCAATTTTTATTTGTTTAATCATATGGAGTTGAGTCTTGGAGTGATATAAACGCTATTTACTAAACGTGATAATTCACTAGTGGGTTACAGATTTTGGTAAAATTATGAATTGGTGTCCTGTCAAGGCTGCAAGTATATGGCAAATTCTTGACAATTTCATAGCAAAATCTCAATTAAAAATAATTTAAAGTCATATGATAGATAGAATATTTATGCTTCTGTATTATTAAATTTATTAAACGTGTTGCCAAAGAGCAATAAAATGCTCAATTTTCCACACATCATTTAATAAAATTCAAAAATACATAAACACTCCTGTAAGATCCTCTTTTTCTTCTGCAGGTGTTAGAGAAAGGACCAAGTGCCTTCCAACAGGCAATCTTGCTAATATTACACTGTATGGTTCACTACATCGACCTGAACATCCACCCCACCAGTGTTCTTAACAAAGAACTCTTTAACACCGTGGCTAAACATGTCCAGGGGTCCCACTGGAAGGATGCGATCAAGATATTGAAACTGACCGTGGCTCGCTCATCAACCCTAACAGCTGCTCCACCCTCGTCCTCGGGTGGCTCAGATCCTTTAATGGGACATATTTCATTTGTTGAGGTTGATATGAGTCATAAGAAAGAACTGCCAGGTAAGCTAAACCCTAGATTAGTGCTGCAGCAAAGCAGTAAAAAGTAAGCTAGTTTTCGAGATAGTGGTCCCCACAGGGTAACAAGCAGCAACATACATCAAATTAAAGCTAAGAGTCTCCCAAATTAAAAAATGCATGATGCCACCTCGGTATGTCGGGGCGTAAAAATTTACGAGTAATTAAAAAAGGGCACCCATACAAATAAATAACTTTACTGATAAAACTTAATTTAAACCAGAGATCAAAAACATTGCTAAAGTTGGTATAATATGAACACTAAATGATAGAAAAGAATGCTAGTTATACTTTACATCATACATGAGATACAAACAGTCCAAATACACCGACGGTGAAAGGTCATTAGGTACATTAGTCACGAAAACCCATTATTTTCTAGAATTCTTTTTTATAAATGATCCTCCTTAGGTATAAATGTATTGAAAACAAGTGTAAATATTATCTATGACATCTGGGAAGCAAACAGTGCATAATGTCACTACCATTTATTGGGGCGAAAATTTTTATGGCCCACCAAAAAAGGGTATCCATACAAGTAATAACATTACTGATAAAAATCAATTTAAACCAATGATCAAAAGCATTGCTGAAGTTGGCATAATGTGAACACTAAATGATACATGGGGGTGCTAAAAATGTTATTAATCATTTGTAAGGTTCATATAAGTCCAAATACACCTATGGCGAAAGGTCATTAAGTACATTAGTCACGAAAACCCATGATTTTGTAGAATATTTTCTGGCAAATGATCTTATTTGGTATAAATGTATTGAATACAAGTTCCATGTTAACAACTGACATCTGGTAAGCAAAAGGTGCTCGATGCCTCTTCAATATGTAGGGTCAAAAAAGTTTACGGCCTTTCAAAGAAGGGTACCCATATAATTAAATAACATTACTGATAAAATCCATTTAAACCAACGATCAAAGCTATGGTTCAAGTTTGTATAATATGAATGCTAAATGACAAATTAGGCTGCTAAAATACTTTCAGTATTATATGAGGTGCAAATAAATCCAAATACACTGATGGCGAAAGGTTATTAAGTACATTTTGTCACAAAAGCTCATGATTTTGTAGACTTCTTTTAGTCAAATGATCTCTTTAAGTACAGATGTATTGAAAACTAGTTAAAATGTTCTCAAATGCCATTTGGGAAGCTCCTACTCAAAATAAAATCATCACAAATAAATAGATGATACATTTACGGTTCATTCATTTAGCAAAATCCTTATCAGATCTTATAAATGTAATATGTGGGAAGAATTTTTGTCAAGGACATTGACGGAAACGTTCCAACTTTTGCATAAAGTATAACAACGTGTGTCAGGCAAGTATTAAACTATTTCTTTTATATATTCAGCATATATTATATATGGCATTTGAATGACTAGTTCCAATAAAACGAGCCAAAGTTTATGCGTCATGGTGTAACGCACTCACTGATTTATCAGATTCAGCGTCCAATTCGGCAACGTATTCACAAGACTAATTAGAGGAAATATTGAGACAATTTTCCTTCCCGTGGCATTGTTACATTGCACACACACAAGGTTGTACAAAGCAGTTCATTACAGAAAGAGGGGCATACTCATAATGGAAAATTTACATAATAAATCATTTAACAACTTGTGTGGTGTAGTGGACTGGCTCATCATTAGCAGCCTCAATGCCATTCTGCCATGTGCTTCCTCATAGGATTCATATCCAAACTCTGCAGTTGCAAGGCAATCCACAAGTCTTCAAGATAAGTACATGGAACTAATAACAACAACTCATAACAGGCAGTGTTAAGCTGTTTTCTTTTTGGTGGTAGCGTTCTGGTGGTACTTTCTTCATCGCTTCCTCACATCTGATTTCATTAAGTGAATTGCATTGCTTTTTGCCATACAGTAACTCTACAAATTTAGTGCAGGCCATTTGCTCACATAGTTGTTGAAAGATTTTGGCATTCTGCACATTACTTTAAAAAATAATGTGCTAACTTCTTTCCTGATCCATAAAAGGCATTGCAAGTGTCACAGCCAGTCAAACGATAGACAAACATAAATATATTCTGTTATTCTGTGGTCTTGTGAAAGAGCTAATGCACATGAATAAAACCTTTCAAATTGACCTGTGTTCCTGTTCATCGTAAAAACGAATATCTAACTTGCAAAAATGTTTGGCCTGTGATGCAACAGGAAAACCTAAAGGTAAGTGAGTATGACCAGGAAATACCACAACCTCATACGACAGACCAACCCATGGCATGACCAGGAAGATCCAAGGAACACTAGCGACATGAAATTCAGAACACACCAAAGCACCAAGCTCTCTTCCCCAGCGAGATGATTGCAAAACTAGGAAGGACAAAAAGCTACTGCAAAACAAAACAAGCATCTAAAAATAAACCCCCACAAACAATGGGAGCAACAACAAACAGTGAATAAACAAAAGCATAACAACTGCCTTAGAACAGATAATAGACAAAGCCGTTGGGGGACTTAAATAAATTTTACTGACCACATCTACAACCTAGATTCTGCTGTTTCGAAAAAACACCAAGCTTGCATAGAGGCTTCCTAACGTATGTAATGTATCATCAAAGGGAAACAACCAAGTCAGTAGCAAACACTGTGTCACCATCTGGACTGTTTACAATGATCTTGCTGGCACCATTTTTGATGCAGTCGCTGCATGGAGGATCATTAATTTTGTGTGTCTGATTCTTCCCAGTTTGATTGCAGGGGTAGATCTTCTGTGTTGTGCTTTGTAATGGCAAATGCCTTATCTTTCAATCCGCCACTGAGATATGGGGTTTACCTTCATTCAGTTCTTCATCAGCATTTTCTATATCACATGTATATACATGTAGTTAGTGTAGTATGCTACAATACGCTTGTTTTCTTCCCTTGCTTAAATTCTTTATTATTTTGGTTTAGGGATTTAAACTTGGATGTAAATTTTATGGAATGCATTTGTATCGCCAATTTCTACCTGTCTGAAGTTTGAGGCTGTTCTCTTTGTACCTGTCAACTACTTTAAGTTTGAGTAAAAAATTATGCAGACTGTACTGAAACAATTGTGTTATCCTGTTAACTTTCTAGCTTGTGCATGTAGTCGAAAAATGTACATGCAATCATTGGTCAGTCATTCTTGAACATACTAACAGGAATAGGCGCTTGTTCAATAAGAATTCATTGCAAAAAGCCTTAAATACATTACTTCTCCATTGATTGTTACACTGTTGGATTGGATGTGGACTGTTTTTGCATTTCTGTCATTACTTTAATGTCAGACTTGGGAAGTGGGTCGTAGTAGCTTTTTAGTGGCATGTTGTTTTCTGATGGTATCAAATGCTCCTTTGTGGAGTGTATTGATACTTGACTGCCTTTGTCTAAGGTTTTTAGTAGACTTTCATTGATTGCAGATGTTGTCACTACACCAGACGCAAAGTTCAAGGGATGATCAGATGGATTGTTATTGTCGAAGGGATCTATGAATATTCCTTCAAACATATGAGTCTTTCTTTTCACATCATTATCAAATCTCTTCCACATTGCATGTGTGTCTAAATGATAAATGTTTACTCATTTTTGTGTCTTTTTCTGGCATCTAAACACATTATCATGAAATGTCAAAGAGTACGTGGCTGTAACAGGTCTTTGAAGAAACCACCTTGCTTCGGTGTTTCCCTTTAGCGACAGTCCTTTTATTCCACATGTTCTTGTAATTTTGAAACAAACAAACAATTTCGTTTAAAGAGTCAGGCAATATTTTGAAATATAACCAGTTTGTAGCAAACATCAGCTAGATATTCGTGCAGTTTTAGCAACAAAACCCAAGCCTGTTTCAATGGGAGCATAACAAGGGTGAGGCAATCATCACAACAACTGAAAAAAGCCCAAGCCTGTTTCAATGGGAGCATAACTAGGGGGAGGAAATCATCACAAAAACTGGACTGTAGAAGGGGTAGATCTTCCGTCTTGCAATGTATTGTAACAGAATATCAGAATAGTTTAACATTTTTATCACTCCACCATTTGAACTAGACAGGACATTTCATGCTTTGTCTACAAGTTTGAAGGTCAGTATTTTCCTGCTAGAATATGCTGTGCCCTGCCTAAGTCTGATATCAATGTTAACATTGTATTTACAGTTATATAAAGCTCTAGCAGAATGTTTGTTTCATTAAGATAACCAACATTTCTTGAAGGTGGTGAATTCAATTACTGGGTTGTAGATCATTTAATTTAATAATAATTGTTGGTCGACAATTTAGATGATGAAAAACCAATATAAACGGTCAGAATAAGTTAATAGCAGAACAAAATCGAGCAATCAATCAATTAATCAATCAATTAGTCAACAAATCAATGATATTTTCCTTCTATAATATTTATTGACTCATTTGCACAAAATCAGTGTTATTTTTTTATGGAAAAAATGCTAAAATCCAGATTAAAATTTGTTGCTTTTTCACAACTAAGTTTCCTTATTCTTTTTATTTCCAGTGCAGTGTTAAAGTGAACTATACTGTAGTTTATAACCTACACTTACAATCATTTACAAGCCAATTGAATAAAAAGTTATGTTGAATGTCCAGTTTTTATTTACGACATGTATTAAGGTAAACAAATCAACAGTATCATCAATATTTTACAATGTCATATATTTTCGTGACTTATGCACTTATTGACCCTTTTGGTGACTGTAGACAGGAAACGTTTACATGGAACTGATGTTTTATTAATTAATATTATCATTTCTGTTTATTGTTGTATCAAACTGTCCATTATCTCGAACATACTGCAGCACATTTAATGCATTTATCATTAAGGGCCGTAGACTAGGGTATTAGGGGTACCCTCTGTTAAAGGGCCGTAAAAAAATTCGCCCTCGATCCTGACAGTGGCATCATGCAATTTTGAACTCCCAAGACTCTGAGCGTTAATTTGATATATGTTGCTGCTTGTTACCCTGTGGGGACCGGTATGTGTCACAATATGGTGGGTCTGCTGCAGCACTAGATGGTCCAGGCTCCAAGGTTATTAGGAAGTAAGCTAAACCTTAGATAGCCCAGGCTCCAAGGTTATTAAACATTTTCAAACTCAACTAGAGGAGCAAAGTGGCTCAGTCGTAGAGTGCATCTAAAAACAAACTGAAAGACACCAGTTTCATCTTCTCAATGACAAACATCACAATTTTAAGTATATTTCTTATGCATGCGCAGAAGCAATACTGCAAAGTTTTGGAAATGTAGGACATTTATAACCTTAATAATTTAGTACTTTTACTTTTTGAAAACCTGTAATGGGTTTACTAAAATTCTGGTCTAAACAACACCCAGTATAAAGACGTAAAATGAGGGGTGGGAGTAGAAAGCGCAAGTTTTCAAGGCTTTGTAAATGATGAATTGCTTTGAAACATATTTTGATGCTAACTATAAGTATTATACTACCCAAACAGACGAATTTTAAATCATTAGGGCTATTTGAAAATTTAGCTTTTGTAATCATGTCATCTAGGGAAAATATACTCCTTATTGATAGAGCTTCTTTGATTGACAGCTGCCAAGCTCACTTGCCCATGAAATAAGCTGCAAACATCAAACTCATTTGCCAGAAGTATCACTGGTGTTGTGATTGACAGTGAGCCACACCTGAGTCGCACCTGCAAAACAAGCCTCTTGTTTGCTCCATTGGCTGTCCGTGTTCTAGCTGGCTGTTCCGCTTTTCCATATTACACTCTGACTAAACCGTCAATACGATTATATTTTAAAACAAAACTGTTTTAATTTCTGTTTATAATAAAATGTAAATATTAGCAATAAATTCAAATTTTAGAACGTTCATGGAATCATGAATACTTTGGGTCTCTTGCAAAGTTAACGTGAAGCGCTTCCATGAACATTCCAAAAATTGAATTCTTTTCTTAAGTATATGTCTACCTTTTAAATTCTTTCTGATGGGGAACACCTAAAGTGCTAGACCTTTTTATGAAGAGGTTTGAATCCCGCCATTGACTTGGTGTTTTGTCCTTGAGTAAGACATTTTTCACCCCTTGAATCATCAAACAAGAAAGGTGTCACAACTTTGCTGAAAATTGCTGCACCACTAAAGGCATACAATTGTATACTTGGGCCGTGACTGTAGAAAACCTGTCTTCGGGGTTTGCAAACAACAAAGCTGCAGACCAGCCTGCGGATCCGGGCAGTCTGATCAGTGCCTTTGTTATTCGCTTTTTGGAAAATATCCTGTGTAAACTTGCTACAGGTGAAATTTCAATTTTCTAGCTAGTCACTGTAACTGAGGAGACTTGTTTGAAATTCGCTTTGTCGGACACCCCGAAGACAGGTTTTCTCCCGACGTGGCCCACTTATTTTCTATTACTTCTTTATTATCTTGGTCTAGTATTTAGAAAGTAGAATTATGTTTTGTAAATAAGTATTTTTTATAAAGTTGTAGTGCTTGTAATAAGATCTTTTAGAAGTCCTTGAAAAGTCCTTGAATTTACACAAACTTACCTGTATGACCCTGCTATAGCATATCCATATGCTTAAAATTATTCTGTAATTATGCACCCTCATGTATTTAGTGGTGCTATTTATCTGATTTTATAGAAAAACTAGCAAAATAATAAGTCTATTGTCTAGGGTGAAAAAAAGAGAGAAACATTATGTCCTTTTTATGAGTGCATTTAAAAGCTGAAATTGTATTTCAGGAAGAACTCTAGATTTTACCGTGGATCTTTCTAAGACAGCAGTTATTGGGAGACGCTACCTTAATCCAGACATCTACGGTGTCAGTGCTGTTGAGGAATCTAGTAGTACCCCTAGCAACCAGTCATCACTCAGCAGGAAAGGATCATCTTTTACAGAAGCTGATACTTGCTGGAAGAAAGCAGCTAACTCACAGGTACATTAAAACATGTCTAAAATGGCCACTCTACAAAAGACCAAACATTTGTTTTCATGACCAATTATTGCTTAATGCAGGTCAAAAGTGTTGCAGAATGCTCCAAAGGGAGCATTCTGCAATACTTTGGACCTTCATTAAGCTTCCATTTGTCATTAAGATCTTTGTTTTGTCTGTTTTTGAGTGGCTTTTTTACACAGGTTTTACTATATGCTATGTCACAGAATAAATACTTTGTAAACAGAAAACTGTAAAAGGATTCTTTGCATATGTCAATTTAAGAAAAAAAAATGTTATTGGGAGATGCTACTTTAACCCAGACATCTACGGTGTCAGTGCTGTTGAGGAATCCAGTAGCACTCCTAGCAACCAGTCATCACTCAGTAGGAAAGGATCCTCTTTTACAGAAGCTGATACTTGCTGGAAGAAGGCAGCTAACTCAGGTATGCTACTTTATAGGATTAATCCTTTGTATACAGAAAACTGTGAAAGGATTCTTTGCATATGTCTAGTTAAGCAAAAAAAAAAATATATATATATATATATGAGCCAAGATCTGAAAAAAGGGACCTTCTGGCAATAAAAATCAAAAGTAAGATATTTACAGAGGAAGAAAGACCTAGCTGTTGCGAACAATTACAGAAAATTTGAAGAGGTTATCTTTACAAATAACAAAGATATGAGCGTTTAAACTCGTATAGATGATGCGTTTTAAACATGACGTCACTTAACGTTGTTAATGACGTTCTGACGTCAACACCATTGTGTCAAGATATGACGTTAATATAAAGACGCTAGGAGCAATATTTCACGAATGTTCCATGTTTCTGTAAATTTGATGTGTATGCAATTGCATATACTGCACAAAAAGCCCACATACGCACATCCCGTGCTTACAAAAGCATTTGAAATTAGGTACCCTGTGTTAAAGGAAGTCTGTAGTCCATATGCACAGCTGTTGCCATGGCAACAAACATTATACGTATCACTTAATTTTATCAGAACTGTTTGCGCCTTTGATTGTATTACATGTTAGAAGCAATTTGACTCTATTGTAAGAACATGCAAAATCTTGCAAATTTAGACTTTTTTTAAAATTTTAATTACACAAAAACTGCTAAACTGCCCGAAGGGCCCTTTTGTCAGATCGGCGCTCATATGTAAAAAAAATAGCATAAAATTGTAATTTTATCTCACCTGAGCGTGAAGAAGTGAGCTACATGTATTGGGACAGTCAAAATAACAAACTATAGCAAAAAAATACTCAACATAACTTTGGTGTGGGATATTAATTCTTTGTTGAATCTCTCAATAGGATCATTGACAAGCAGTTTACTATTTCCCAATTTTTTTGTACCTCGTTTTGAAGATCCTGAGGGCATATTGTTTTTGGTCTGCTTGTGTGTGGGGCAACCACTTTTGAACTACCAGGCTCCCAGATAAGAGTGTGTAACTAAAAATTATTGTCTTATTTCTCAACCAAAACATATGTTGTGGGTACTCACAAGAACCTTCTCGATGAGACGGTTCATTTTAGCACCCAAAACACATGTTTAAACTGACAGATAAGAAAGTTATAGCAATTTTACCCTGAAAATTTTTGCTTAACTGGCCCTATGACTACTGGACCTAGAGCTTTGATATTTCATTTGTATATACCTTGTGGGAAGAGCTTTTCAAATATACCAAAATATGGTCTTGACCTTTGACCTACTTTTGAAATTGTAACTAAATTTAACAGTGGCAAATGGCATGAGCACTGGGAGCATTTGTGTTTCAGAAACACATCACTTTTTATATCAGGCATTTAGTGAAGTTTATACCTCTTAACTCATGGTTCTAACATTGAAAATTAAAATAAAGAACCAACATCTTGAAAATACACAAAAATGTAATTAAAAGGAACCCCTAAATGGGTACTTTGGCAAAGAGTGAAGATTCAGATGAAATGCTGCATAATGCAGCATTTCTTCATGGTCTGCACTGTTTGACAAGTCAAAATCCATCTTAAGATAAAGAAATACAGTATTGTTTGGAAATTATTACCTGTGACCCCACAGTATATAAAATGGACCATCCCAACTATTGTATGTAACTTTATAGAAATTCCATTGGTCTGAAAGGGGTTCACTTCCTTGCATTTAAGTATATTTTTGTAAACAATATTAAATTGTATTTTGAACTTGTATTATTTTGTATTACAGGGCAGGACAAGAGAGAGACTCACAGAACTACTTTCTTGTTTTGGACAGAAACGGTTACCTAAGAGCCCATCAGTAAGTTGTCGTAGCTCTTTGCATGCTGGGTAATTTTATGTACTACACTGCTCCTCAATTTTAATCCAATTAACTTGCAGGATTACAGTTACTACATGTAGTATGTATTTACAAGCAGATTGGAAAACAATGTAGATCCAGATCAGCTGGCTTCTCAGAAGCCAGCTGATCTGGATTTGCACTGTTTTCCGAACAGGATATATCCTGGCTCAGCATGATAAGGGTTAAAGGTTATATTTTATTAGATTATCTCTTGTAATGCCTTCTATAGTTCTTGAGTGCTTGACTCGAGACCGAGGGGCTGCGGGTTCGAGCCTCACTGGCATCACTGCGTTGTGTCCTTGAGCAAGAACATTAATCCTAGCTTAGCACTGGTTCGACCCAGGAAGACCTGTCCCTTTAAAACTGAAAGACTGTTGATGGGACATAAAGAATCAAATTAAACAAACAAATTTATAGTTCTTACTCTTGTTTCTGATTGGTAAGCTCTCTTTAGCATATACAGTATTTGACCTAATAAGAGCCCTTTAAGAATAAGGAGCGAGTCTCTGTGGTAGAGTGGATAAACCACTCACCTTGTAAAGTGGGGATTGCAGTTTCAATCCCCGGCTTCTCCAGTCTGTTGGATAAGACTTTAAGCCTTGGCCCCATCCCCATATGACCTAAGCTATTGCTGGGACACAGCATTTCAAAATGTTAGATCCTCTTTCAAAAACAGTGTAGAGGCTTCTGAGGAAGCCAGCTGATCAGGATCCACACCACTTTTTCTGGAAAGTATAGTATGGAATCTTTCTAAATGCAAAATTTTAGTAGTATAGATAGTCTCTGTAGCTGAGTGGTCTGGTTTGTGTCTTACTTGGTCTGAATCCCCTAAAACAGGTCTTCTCACATCTAGGGCCATTTCATCTTTCCTATGGCTGTGACACTCACTGATGTGATTTATGGTCATGCTCACATATTTGTTTTATGTTTACAGGTAATCTTCAGTCAATCTAGTGATACCACATTAGACCATCAACAGAGTATTATATCCAGTGGTGAAGATTCTCTTCCAGATGTGAACCACACATGTAAGTCCATAGGTTTAGGTTAACAAAATTGTGTTTGCCCAAAAGAAATGTCTTATCAAGGTGGTTCATTTGAGTACCCACAGCATATGTTTTGGGTGAGAAATAACAAAATTGATGTTTTTATGCACCCTTAACTAAAGGTCTGCAGTCACAAGTTGGACTACTACCAGCTCAACTACCACACCTGTGTAGTCCAATTATATCACTATATTAGGAAATAACAAACATAAGCCTCACGACTTACTGTCAGATCCTACTTCTATGACATTGTACCTATGTAAAAGTGATCGATCAAATAAAATATGTTTAAACCATATCACTATATTTGGGGTCCCTATGAATGGACCTTGTTATAAGTGAAAGGTGTTATGAAGGCACAATTTTATAAAGGAGTTTTAGGAAAATGACCATTTTATGATCATTTTCCTATAATTTCTTTGTAATATTCCAAGGTTAAAAAAATTGGGAGCCACAACATAACTCTGTTGTATTCAAATACAAAGTATGTGTTATAAGGAGGTTTTTGAAAGGTTCTGCTCTTTATATCAGCATAGTAAATTATCCTAGTTAATTCAACAGAAGGGATCGCAGTGGCTCAGTGGTAGAGACGGAGGGGCCACGTGTTCGAGTCTCAACGGGTTGTGTCCTTGAGCAAGAACATTAACCCTAGCTTAGTACCGATTCAACCCAGGAAGAACCATCCCTTTATAATTGAAAGATTGTTGATGGGAAGTAAAGAATCAAATCTTACAAAATAATTGATTAAACACAGAGCTCTTGATAGGGATGCGTACCGCGTATTCACGCATTTTATTCAAAGAAAAACGCGTTAAATTCAAAAGATTTGCGTACAAAAACGCATTCAAAATTATGTCTCCCGCGAGCGTGTTTTTCCGATTGCGTACCATGGTTGAATTACAATGTTCAGTCGAATACCTCCGTACTGGTTTCCTGTATGTAAACACTCTTAATGTACACCGCGTCAGGGATAGGTAAACCAGTCCATCTTAGTCATCAAGCTCTTATTGATTTATTGAGACGAAAGCATGCGTTTTCTATCGCTAATGTCAACATCATGGCTTCTCGTCAATTAAACGTTCGCGCAGGGCGATTAAAGAAGAATTACATTGAAGATTCTCCCTATATCTTTAAGAATTTAACCCGCAATGATAAAGCGGTAGATGGTGCTAAGATTGTGCGCAAAATTATCGACGATATCATCGTCTCAGTGGTAGATAATGCCGAAATCAAAGAGAAAAAACACTGTGGGTGCACCGTGAAGGAGCGGACAATTCAGTCATGGCTAGTTAAATTTCCATGGTTATATTTTGAGGGTGTAGGGTTAGACAGGAGAATGAAATGCAGAGTGTGTACTAAAAGAAATGTAAGGTCAATTTGGGCAACAGAAGGTTCACCAAATATACAGAAAAACAGTATTGACAGACACAGTGCTTCAGCAGAGCATGTGCAGGCTGAGTTAGAATTGTCAAAAACCAAAGAAAGTGCAAGTAAAATTTCCACAAGTGAAGAGTCTCTTGCAAGAAAGATGAAATAATGCCCATTTCAGAAGAGGACATTAAATTGTTCAGAACAGTGTTTTATACATGTAAACAGGAACTTCCATCTGATAAAGTGAATAGCTTGCTAGAGCTGCAAAATCTCAATGGTGCAAATATGAAATATAAAAAACTTGAGCTATGTTACCATAAATGAAATCCAATCTTGCATATCCAACATTTTCCAAAGGGACCTTGTTGAAGAAATCTTGCAGTCAGAAATGTATGCATTGATGCTACTTGTCAGTTCAGAAGCATTTGTCATTATGTGTTAGATATGTCAAAAATGGTGTAGCAGTGACAAGATTTTTAGCTAACATAACCCTAGATGATGGGAAAGCCCATACTATTGTGCGCTCTCGGATAAGTTGCTTAGCAGACTTATGACTTGATCCTGCATTCATTGTTTCTATTGCAACTGATGGGGCTTCAACTATGACTGGCAAAAAGACTGGAGTAGGTGTGCAGATGAAATCCAAGTTCTCACCCTTTTCTGTTCAGACCCATTGCATTGCTCATCATTTGAATCTTGCTGTAACGGATTCAATTAAGAAAATTGAACCACTCTGTAAATTTAGGACCAATTTTAACTCTTTGTATTATTTATGAGTGGTTCAAGTAACCGTGTTGATAAATTGAAAAGAATACAACAATTCTTTGGAGAACCAGAATTGTTCATTAAGGAGCCACACAGTATCAGATGGTTAGGGCTGAAAAATGCTGTTGAAGCAGTCTATGAAAGTTACAGCTCAGTGCTAGCTACACTTTCCAACTTTGCTGCTGAGAAAATGCCACAAGCAGAAGGTCTTCTAAAGTACTTTTCTGAATATAAAACAGTCTTGCTGGTTTCTTTCATGCTTGATGTCCATGATATTTTGGCAGTACTTTGCCAGCAGTTACAAACAAAGAATCTTCATTTCAGTGAAATTCAGCCATTAATGGAGGGCACTTTGTCAAAAATTATCACATTTGGAAACAGTACAAGGAACTGCAGAAAAAGCAATGAGAGACTGTATTGACTGTATTGAACTCAATTCAAGTAAAAAAAAAAAAACATTTATTTTTTTTTTTACTTTTTTTAACATGGTATTGGGAAAAGGGTGGCTATTTTTGATATGGAATTGTAATCAAGTATCTATAACCTATACATATTTCAGCTGTGGATCTGTTGAGTGACAGTACTGGCAATGATATGGTGATGATGACCATCAAGAATTTTGATTTCTTAGACAACGAGATAGAAGAATATGAGGTATGAATCAAGTAGATTATTTGAGCGTGACATGAGATCTCCAACAATGTGGCATTTTGACATGAAAGTCTCAGACGAGCCTGTGCAGCCTACTTTCTAGCTTAGAAACTCCAAATGAAGTTTAGTCAGTAGCTTGACACTAACAAAATATACAAGCAACTAGCAAAGGCTCTGATCAGACTGCGCATATGCGCAGGCTGATCTGAGCCTTTGCTGGTCGTACATACCACATTGTTGGAAATCTCATGCTGCGGCTCATTTATTGTATTACAGTGTTATAAATTATTAAAAGGAAGAGTTGGAAAGTAACAAAACTAAAGACCAGCAATGGGGTCATGGACTTTTCAAGAATTTGCTGACAAAAATTAACAAATAAAACTGCAGTTGTAGATATAAAAATTGATAAATCTATGAATATAAATGCAGTTGCAGGTTTAATTGTTTTAATATACAAATACATTAATTGCAGTTGTAGAAAATATAAAAATTTGTGAGTTCACTATAATTGTTTACAGAAGTTCACAAATTGTGCGAAAAGTGTGCTAGTTTGTTCACTGCAGTGTTATAACTAAGTAACCTTTAATGGGCAATTTAATTCTTTGCACGCGGGGTCCATCACAAGTTCACCAACCAAAATTTCTTTGGACAACTTTCAAGAACTTGGATGTCATTATATACAATATATTATATTTTATTCATGCTTTTGTCAGTCCTGTTGAAATCATTCTCAACTTTCTTTTTCCAAATCTAGGATAACTTCTTCCCTCAGTTTGAGAGTCGACGTCGCTCACTGAACGAGTCTCCTGATCTGGAACACTCCCAGAGACGATCACAGTTCGGCAGCACACCAGACCTCAAGCTGCTTGCTAATATATCGGAGTTCATGACTCATGGTCAGTCTACTGATAGCATCAGCTTAAAGGAAGAAACGTTGTCTTGTCATGATGAAGATTTGGTAAGTACTCCATGTGCGGATCCAGAGGGGGGTGGGTGGGAGAAGGTTCCCCCGCCCTCTGGAAAATCACAAGTTATATGGGTTTCTATACAAAAAAAAAAATATTAAACATAAAATAAATAAATAAATGGGTTTCTATAGAAATTAGCATTTGGACCCCCCCCCCCCCCCCCCCCCCCCCCCCCCCCCCGGAAAAAGTTGGACCCCCCCTTCCCTGGAAAATGTTGGACCCCCTCTGAAACCCTGGAAAATTATAGTTTTCTCTGAATTAACCATTGATATATCATAAACCACCGGACCCCCTCTATATAACTGTAAAATAAGTTGAGGACTAAAAATGTCAGGGCTGTTTTGTGGCAGTCAGGCCTGGACCCCCACTGACAAAATTCCTTGATCCATGCATGTACTCATAGGGCCAGTTAAGCAAAAATATTGAGCGTAAAATTGCAATTATTTTCTTATCTATCATTTTAAACATGTGTTTTGGGTGATCAAAAGAAAAGTCTCATTGACTTCCTACAACATATGTTTTGATTGAGGAATAGGAAAAAAAATTAGTTACACACTCTCATCTGGGGGCCTGGTACTGGGAGTAAGCTTACAGGCAAGGTTTTGATCTGCAAGTGTGTCATAGAGTAGAGTGCTTATTACATTCTTTCCCAACACTCAGATGCGAATGCAGAATGCAGCCCAATAGCGTCAGTTGGAATATGGTAATATCCTTAGTGAGTCATATGTAAAACTGTGGAGCCGAAGCTTCACTTAAGATTTGGTAATTGATATAAACAGGTATTGATTTTGGGGCACTTGGAAGGTTACAGGCCACTGCTAACTATATATGTGGAATAAAGCATAAAATGCTCTACGCACCATTTTGAAGATATAATATTTCCCACCCTCCCAACCCAAGTAGGCAATTGCTCATGCTCCGTTGTCACTTTTATTGCATTTTTTCCCAACGCTCGGATTTGAAGGCAGAATGCCCCGCCCAATAGCGTCACTTGGCATGGTATGGATGGAAAAAGTGTGGATCCTGATCTGATTGCTTCTCCAGAAGCCAGCTTTTGTGGACCTACACTGTTTTCAAAAAATGGTATAGAATTTCCAAAAAATATTGCACACTATGCCTGCATTAGGTCAAATATTGTAAAACACATATTTGGTGGGTAAATTTATTTGGCACTTTTGGGAGTAAAAACTAAAAACGCCAGAATATGAGCATGCGAAATACAGTTTCAGTAAGCAATGAATGGACATACACCCGTAGTATGTTGGTATCCGTATCCTAAAAAGCAACTTTTGAATGGTGGAGTATGTTTCAACGCAGAGGACACTACATCATAAAAGGGGCTACTATTACAGGAAAGAATAGAATATGCTCCCCATAAACGTAGCCCCTGTGGGAATAGAAAATAACTTTAAAGAGCATTAAATTGAGAAATTGCGCCAATATGTCAGTCTTTAAAATCGCCAAATTTTTATGCCACAAATATTAAGTTGTTTAGAGTACTGTTTATTGATACCATGTTGTTGATTGATTGATTTGCTTGTATATCCACTAATTTAGGTAACAACTATATATTCGTGCCTTTAGTTACTCTCAAATTCAAGCTCCTCCCATAAAGTGTGTGGAAGTCCTGCCATATTAGGCCTCCATTGTAATGCCTATTTAGTTTCAGTGTATGAAATATCTTATCCTGCTAAAACAAACAGACACAGCTTGCTCTGGTACTATATTTTTGCAAATGCTTTTGCTGTGTGAGTAATTATTTGGTTTGTGCTTTTAAGCAGTGATGGATAATTTCTTAATTGTGGTATTTGTCTTGTTATGTGACAGAATTGTTCAATGCAATGTTTACTATTTTAGTCTGTGATTTCTACACCAGAGGAGAGTATCAGACAGTGTCCTACACCATGTGCCAGCAGTGTGATAGTGATACAGAACCCAGAGCACGTAGAGAGGCTTGAATCTAGTCCCCTTACAGCTTCTACGTAAGTTACACATATGTAACTATTTAAAAGCAATGTCTGGAATATCTCATAATTTTATGAAAATTCAGACTTACCTGGGAATCTACAAGGGTGGAAGTTTTTAGATTATTCCTAAATTCAGGATTTTGATGCTGACGTTCCAAAGGAAGTCTGTCTCAAAATACTGTATGGACAGTCGGTCTCAAAATACTGTTGGGAAAGTCAGCAGGAAAGTAGCCTCAAAATACTGAATTAACCAAGTTTTTTCTATCTCTTCTCTGATTTATTTTTAAATTTTCTAAAGACAATTGACAATCTAAACTTGAAATTTTTGAAATTTTATAGACATACTGCAATGTTTTATAACTTGAAATTCTAAATTTCAGGATTTTGGAAAATTTCATCCATGAATGTTCAGTATCATCTTCATTGATCACACTGATATTTTACCTTCAAAATCTACCATATTCATTGCATGGGTGAACGTTTTCAGGATTATTCCTGAATTCAGGATTTTGAGGCTGACTTTCCATAGAAAGTCAGCCTCAAAATCCTGAATTAAGCAGATTCTAATAGCTTCTTTGATTTATTTTCAGTTTATCTAAAGACAATTGACCATTTAAACTTGAAATTGTTGATATTTGTAGGCATACTGCAAGTTTTAAGATTTGATTTTTAAAAAATTCAGGATTTGGAAATTTTGAACTTTCACCCATGTCATTGCATAGTGCGTATGCTCTTACAAGCCAACCCTGAGCATTCTATGGAATGTTAACAATATATGAATTTATGATTTCCACTTATCCAGTGGTTCGATTTAATTAAGTACATTGATGTATTTTGTGGATCCAGCTGATCTGGGTCAGCACTGTTTCCAAAAATGGTATAAAATTTGAAAAAAAGTGCACTTATGATTGCACTAAAATAGTTATGTGTTGCAGGTAATCTGGCATGTGCTTAATAATTTGTCACTTACATTAAACTTTAATTAGCTTGTTAAGAAGATTTGAGTGGCTCAGTGGTAGAGTGATTGACTCGAGACCGAAGGGCCGTGGGATCGAGCCTCACCGGCGTCATTGTGTTGTGTCCTTGAGCAAGAACATTAATCCTAGCTTAGTACTGGTTCAACCCAGGAAGACCCGTCCCTATATAACTGAAAGATTGTTGATGGAACGTAAAGAATCAAATCAAACAAACAAATAAGGAGATTTGAAAAGATCTTCCCTTTCGACCAATTATATTTCTTTCATCCCCAAATAAAAGCGTTTAACAAAATAAACAATTTTCTGACTTTCCATTCCTATTTGAGCCAGTGCATGAGATTTCCAACAATTTGGTAAGTTCGACCAGCAAAAGCTCAGACCAGCCTGCGCATACATGCAGTCTGATCAGAGCCTTTGCAAGTTGATTGAATATTCTATGACTGCTAAGCTACTGTCTGAACATCATTTGGAGTTTCTAAGCTTAAAAGGAGGCTGCACAGGCTCATCTGAGTCTACACTTGGCAAATTGTCAAATTGTTGGAAACCACATGCCATGGCTCATTTTATAATCGTGTAACTTGAAACATGCTTCTTTTTTTTACTCTTTACAGACACAGTCTACACAGCAGCAGTAGTGATGACATGGGAGACCTAGGGGCCAGCGCCACCTCGACGACTTTCCCGAGTTTCCACTCCAGTTTTATGTACCTGATGATACAGAGTGATGAGGTCGAGGAAATATGGCGGCAGCATGTCAACAAAGTCATCTCTGAGTCATCCGTCACCAGCACAATTAATACATCAAGGATATTTCCCAGATTGTATCGGGTATGTAATCTTTAATACAATGTACATTGTAATATTTGGAAATATGGCGGCAGCATGTTAACAAAGTCATCTCGGAGTCATCCGTCACCAGCACAATTAATACATCGAGGATATTTCCAAGATTATATCGGGTATGTAAACTAAGATTGTAGAACACCTAAAAAATTCATATGAACAGATTCAGACCCGGTAGACGGCAATCGAAAATACTCTTAACAAACAACTAAGGTGGATCAAAAATCAATAGAAACAGTGTTTTTGATTGCCATTTGTTGCCAGTCAGGCGACAAATGGCAATCAAAAACTCTGTTTGTAATGATTTTTGAACTATGTTCGTCGATAGTATGAACATTTTTGATTGCTGCCTACCCGGTGTGGGATTGGAAATATGGTGGCAACACATCAACGAGGCCATCTCCGTGTCATCTGTCACCAACACAATTAATACATCAAGGATATTCCCCAGATTGTATAGGGTATGTAATCTTTAATAGTAGAGTTTTGCAAAATTCATATGAATAGATTGGAAATATGGAGGCAGCACATCAACGAGGCCATCTCCAAGTCATTGCTCACCAGCACAATTAATGCATCAAGGATATTTCCCAGATTGTATAGGTTATGTAATCTTTAAAACATTGTAGTAGAATTCCTACAAAATTTATGTGAACAGATTGGAAATATGGCGGCAGCACATCAACAATGCAATCTCTGAGTCATCTGTCACCAGCACAATTAATACATCAAGGATATTTTCCAGATTGTATTGGGTATGTAATCTTTAAGACATTGTAGTAGAGTTCCTACATTTATGTGAACAGATTGGAAATATGGCGGCAGCACATCAAAGAGGCAATCTCCGAGTCATCTGTCACCAGCACAATTAATACACCAAGGATATTTCCCAGATTGTATCTGATATGTAATCTTTATCCCTTTCAAGACTAGTGACTCCTAAATGCATACTTTGCAAACAGTGTAGACCCAGATGAAATTCCACACTTTGTGCCATTTCATCAGGGTCTACACAGTTTACTTAGACAAAAATGATTTTCAGAGAAAGAAATTTTATTTAGAAATTATAACCTGTGGCCCCACGATACATACAAAGCACCAGTCAAAGTGTATTGTGTCAAACCAAAAAGAAGAATCCATTTGGGCATAAAGGAATAGACAATGTGAATATATTGCTTCTCACAGAATAGCAGATAAATTTGTTAATAGTTTGAAGGAGGTAAACAGGATAAAAGTTGGTGCCAATATGAAGACATGTTCTCATGAGACGGTTCTATTGAGCATCCACATGGATTAAGAAATTAAATTTTGATTATGCATATATGTTCTTTTATCTCGGGGCCTTCCATGGTAATAAAAGCATTTGTCCGTTTATTGATATAATTTTTCTTTCAGGAATTACGAAGAAGATTAGCCAACATCACAAAGGATGCCTATTATTATATCTCCAAATCTGATGCCTTGAAGAGTATTGGTGCTCAAATATATATCCTTTATACAGTAGAATCTCATTAATTTGAAGTCCTCAGGACCAGAATTTTTTTTTCAAATTGCTCCAATAGTTCTAATTATAGAGAAATCATTAAATAATATATAACCATCCAAATAGTATTTCCAGTTTTTAATTTTCAAAACATATGTCTTGGGTATTTTAAAAAAGAAACTTCTCGGTGTAGCATTGAGTTATTTCTGTTTAAGCATGCAGAACATATATTTTGAAAGGAGATATTCAAAATAGTTCATTAATAGAATGTATCCAATTTGCGGTTACAGGTCATCATCATCATATCATAATCAGATTTTTGATTAACATGCAGGTGCAGGGGCATCATCCATATCAGTGAGCCCCCTTCCATGTTACTGACTAGCTGCACGCATAGCAGATCTCACACCTGATCTCCAGGTGCTCCTTTCTTGAGGGTCAACTGTCATGAGCTTTCACTCATAGTAGTCTTTCTCCGTCAGTTTCTTCCATGTAAGCTTGGGCCTCCTGCCACCCGCCTGCGATCAATCTGTATATCGTATGCTGTTCTGACTGCACCACTAGAACACTCCACATGCCCAAACCAGCGAAGCCTGTCTCTTAAAATGAGGTTGAGGTCCTCAAGCTTTGTTAGTAACTCGCTTGACCTTACCCTGGCCACATCCTCTGGCTTGATACTGCAAATCTGTCTGAGCATGGCCCTATCATTGCGCTGCAAGTGTTGCAGGTTCGTCTTGGTCAGTGGCCAAGTTTCACTTGCATGGGGCATGGCGCTCCCCATGCAAGAGCTGTATGCGTGGCCACAGGTCTTGTAGGAGAGATGGCGGGATGTGAAAACTGGTAGTAGCTCCCTAAATTTCTTACAGGCTGTTTTCACACGAGTTTCATTACCCCCACCAGCAGAAAGCATGTAGCGCAGGTACCAGAAGGAAGCTACCACATCCAGCTTATCAGGTCCCACCTGGACTTAACTCTGTGGTCTGCCATCAATAGGGCGTCATTTCCCATGCACACCTATAATCAGGATGTGGTGTCAGTTGTTGTAGCCCGCTGCATTTCTTATGCACAGGCAGTTTGCAGCCATTGCAGTAGATGCTGTTGTTGCCTACTTTTGTACGACAGACAGAGCATGGGTATTTGCCTGAACTCTGCAAGAGGTCCAGGCCTGTACCACAGATCATGTTCTTTGTCTTTCCTGCATTTACCCCCAACCCCTTCTTCTCCATGGCTTCTTTCCATATCAAGAGCCTCCTGACACATTCCTCTAGGGAGTCAGCAATGATTACAAGATCATATACATATAGGTCCTCCCAGGGAACACCTGCCCGAAACTCAAATGACAAGGCCTCCAGCACAAAGATGAAGAGCAAGGGACTGAGTACGGATCCCTGGTGGACCCCTACCTTCCCCTCAAACTTTTGGCTGAAACCCTTGCCAACACGAACCCGGCTTTGCACATTAGCCTACATTCCCTGGACTATCCGCACAATCCATTTCTCAAATCCCAGCTTTCTCAGGGCCCACCAGATAACCTTCTGAGGGACATGGTCAAATACTTTCTCCAGGTCCATGAAGGCCATATAAAGCATTTTTCACTGGTAGGTATTTCAACTGCAGCTGCCCGACCACAAAGATCGCATCTGTAGTGCCTCTTCCTGGGACAAAGGCAAACTGGGAGTTTTCAATAGACACCACCTTATGAGACCATCAACAATCCTCTCGAGGATCTCCATGGCCTGCTCAGTCAGCTTGAGGCCTCAATAGTTGCCTCTGTCCAAAGCATTACCATTGCCCTTGTAAAGGCAGACAATGAAACTTTGCTCCCAGTCAGCTGGGACCTTGCCATCACAGATAATCGCAGTAGCAAGATTGTAGATCATGGTGGCACATGTATCACCTGCTGCCTTGATCATCTCCACCACTATGCCTGATAGACCTGCAGCTTTGCCAGACTTCATCTTTGAGATGGCCTTCTTCACAATGTCAATAGTGATTGGGATAGGCGAGCCTTCTAATGGTGGTTGTTCGTAGGACAAGTGATCAGGATCCCAATCAAATTCAACGTTGAGAAGCCTTTCATAATGTTCAGCCCACACATTCTGGATTGCCTCCTCGCTCATTGACATTTCCCCAGTGTCATTCTTCACTGGCTTGTGCCTACATCAACATTCTCTTTTCTCATCTGGTTGGCGAGGCAGAAGATAATTATCAGATGATTTGTGGTCAATCTGATATGTAGTCCTTGTCTGCTTTGTGGTGTGCATGGTGCACCACACGTCTGGAGATGCGCTTGGCAGTGTTATATGATGCATGTGTGCATTTGCCAGCCTTCCATGCTTTGGAAGCTTGACACTTGGCTGTGATTGCATCATCCACTTCCTTATTCCACCACCAAGTTTCACGTCGCCATCGGTGGGCCTTGGTTGTGCCGCACACCTCCTCTGTTGTCTTCAGCAAACCTGTTATGAGTTTCCCCCAGATTTCCTCAGTAGTAGTAGCCACTTCAGTTTCCACAGCGGGCACATGTGCATAGAAGACTTCCTGAGAAGACTTTCAGGATCTCTGAGCTTCCACACTTTTGGATGTGGGGTGAATTTGCGCTTGATTTGGGGCGGCATATCAATCATGATGCCGCACACAAGGAGCTGATGCTGCAGAGCAACCACCTCTCCAGGAATCTACTTCACATTGTTAACCCATAGTCTCTATGAACTTCTTTGTAAGCGGAGCCTGTACTGCCTACGTGGCCATTCCAATCACCACATGGGATGAGGCATTCTGATGCTGGGATCATTGCAGTCACGGCCCTAAGTTGGTCGTAGAATAGATCCTTTACAGAATCACTGAGACCACACTGTGGGGCATAGACAGACAGAAGACAAAGCACTCGCTGACCGACTATGATCTTCACCAGGATGATCAGGTCGAAGACTTGCTTGACTTCAAATACCTTCTCTATCCACTTTTCCGCCACAAACCCACTTTTCTACGAGATAGTGTTTCCACCACCTTGTAGTCTGTATTTCATAGTGTTCACATTAAGAGTGCAAGTCGGAGACACCACTAACAGAAATCTGGTTTCTGCCAGCGTCGCCTAATGTGGTTACATTTGTTGATACTGCCATTTTTTTAAAGGAACTAAGATTTTTCTGGGATCACCTGTCCAAGCTGACATCCCAACTCAGATTTATGATGGCCTCTGAGATTCCGCAGTTCCCGCACTCTGGCAGTGTGCCTTGCCGCTGTTCTTATAGAGGAAGAGTTGTCCGCAAAACCACAATAGCTAGGATGCTAAACCATCAGTGTGTAGATGGCTGCCATCTAGCTCTTGTGGTTGTGGCAGCCAGTGATGGATGCAGTTTAACATCATACCCAGGACACAGGAGATCAGTCTCTTTATAATGCGCCAATGCAGGTCCAATGATCTTATTTGTGATATTTGGTGTGAAACGTCATAACGGTTCGAGAGACCTGTCCTGCTGTATGGTAGTCATTGTCTAGTTTTTAAGTACTCAAAACACATCTTTAAACTGATAGGAAAATAATAAAAAAATCATTTGTTTGGACCTATGATCTACCTTAACCTACCTCACTTCAAACTTTGGATACCATGTTGATCCATCTGGAATGTCCCTATTTCTTCATTGATCCTGATGTGGTGAGTATAGATCTGGCTTAACCTTAACTCATTACCTACTAGCGGCAACTTAACTTTGCCCCTTGGGAAATTTTTCATGCTTTTTTGTCGCCTACTGAGTTTTTTTTCAAAATTAACTTTTTTGAAAAATTCTTTCAGGAATTTCATTAAAGTGTCAAACAGTTTGGATCCAGATCAGGCCCAACATCATGTCGGGCCTGATCTGGGTCCAAACTGTTTGCAAAGGTTATCAGGCAACACTAGGAGATAGAGTTAATCCTCCTTTGCAAAAAATTGGGACCCAGATCAGGACAGACAAAAATGCCGGTCCTGATCTTGATTCAAGCTGTTTGACACTCTGATAATGTTCTCGAAATATTTTTGCAAAAGTTAATTTTGATAAAACAAAGTCACCAGATGACAAAAAAGCTTGCAAATTTACCCATCATGCATGCAACATTTAAATGATCATTCAGAAAAAAAACAACTCTGTGAGTATTGTTATAAGAGAATCATTCTCTTATAACCATGCACACATAGTGTTTGTGTTAGCTGTGAATACTATTATAGCAACTTTTGATTTGATGTAAATTCATTATTAATTTTGGATTCATGGTTATAAAATATTGAAGCATAATATCTCTACAGTATGCTTATTAGGATAAATATGGTAGTTTGGTAACTATAAATACCTAAATGTCAGTTACTGAGTGCAATACATACCAGTATGATTTTTTGACATTTTTTTTTCTGGCAATTTCATAAGGTTTTGGTACTTGTGTTTATGGAAAGCCCCTCTTTAAATGTATTATTCAGTCGAACAGTGAGCCTTGGGGTCTTAATTAGGGGATAAATGTATTCAAAATTTTCATTTGGGGAGGTATGTCATCGGATACAGGAGGTATATTGTCGGATATACGGTCGGAAATATAGTTTTACGGTGATGCGCGAGTGGGGACTTAAATGTGATTTACAACCATATATCTGACGATATACCTCCCCAAATGAAAATTATGAATATGATTATCCCCATTCTTATGCATTTCTGCAGTTTTGTCTCAAATTGGAGGGTTGCAAATCACAAAAGCTGAGGTCATCTGACAATATATGGAGTGATTAATGACGTCAAACAATTTCCGACAGTATATCGCAGGATATACTGTCACAGTTTTTTGACGTTATCCAATCAGAAGTCGCGTTTCAAAATCAAGTGCATTAGAATGTTGGTCTAAGCCCTTCCTGTACTTCTGTAATTTGTGTATGTGAGCAGCCAAGTTCACTTTTTACCTATGTGATAGTCACCAGAAACTTGTGTGCTCATGAGCTTATTGATATAGGTTTTTTTGTATATTAACCCTTAACCGATCAGACACAACTTTTGTTATCTGCTCGCATCTGCTTATGTTTTTAGTTTGTCAATATTGCAAGCAAATATTGACCCAAATAAGACCGATCAGGTTTCATATTGATCACTTTTGTGAAAAAGTCTGAAGTGCACTTAAATAAATACAGCAGACTAAAAAGTAGACATCACAAAAAAAAAATAGTGACGAAATAAGAGTTAAATCACTCACTATCCAATAATATAATATTCTAAAGCGCTTGCAAAAGTTAATCTAAAGATGTCATCTGTTTATGTCATATGCTGCATAATTTTGCTAACATTATTTGACTATGTGAGTAAGGGGGCAAACAGTGTAGACCCAGATCAGACTGTTCCTACAGGAGCAGTCTGATTGGGATCTACACTGTTTGTGGAAGATGCTTTTTAAACATTTCAACAGATGATAAAAGTAGACGACTTTAAGGGTTAACAATGTATGTGTGTCTTATTCCTCAGTTGATGGGTAGTGGTGTTGTGACAAGCCACAAGTATTGTCTACTAGAGATCCAGGAATGTTTTGAAACCTACTGTATCAGGAAGGACTTAGCCGAACAGGTAATATTAGCTCACCTGAGCCAGTCATTGACAAGTTTCATTATTGAGCAGTTAATCTGTTAAATTTTACCATGAACTTCTTAGAATTCATGGCATTTTTTCACAAATTTTCATTCGGCATTGTTCTAAACAAAAAATGAAACTTATTGATTCTTATAAAATATTGTTGTTTATATGAAGAAATTTGAAAGATTTTCATGGGAATTCACAATGTACAAGGACACATACCTAAACCAACTTTTTACATGAAAAAATCTAACAAAATATGCAATTTTGCTGCGTAATTTTAGGGATGATTCAAGAGCCCTGTCCAATGTCGTAGCCAGAACACTGAAAAAGTTATGCACATCAAAGCGGGGCTGCTGGATCAACCAGCAATTCTCTTCAATTGCATCACTTTTTTCATAATTGGAACTTCTCTTAAAAGAAAAAATCTGCTCCCAGAGGGAGCAAGTGATTTCTTTTAAGAGCAGTATCTTATGGTATGGAAAATCACTTTAAGCACATTGGGTGACCTCCCTTGAATGTTACTATTTTTATTATGCACATATGTAACTGCATAATGGGAGCTATGCCAATGCCATCTATCGGTAAATTAGCTCTTTCCTTGCTAGCGGCAACATAAGTCATCTGCTGATAACATTTGCAGATCCCAGATCCCAAACCGTATACCTTTGCCTGCTAGTGGAGTTATCTGTTTGCCTGCTATCAGAGATTTTTGTCATCTGCTGATAACCTTAGCAAATAGTTTGGACACAGATCAGGACCAACAAAATGCCGGTCATGATCTGGATCCAAACCATTTGCCACTCTGATAGTGTTCCTGAAAGAATTTTTTAAAAAAGTTAATTTTGGAAAAAATCAGCAGATGACAACAAAGCATGAAAAAATAACCAGGGTGGGTAGTCAAGTGGTTTTTGTTTGGATACACTGCACAAATGTTTGAATACACTATACGGACATTCTGATCGAATGTAAGTAGATTTCTCTATGTTTTCTCATCTATACCCAGAAAGTTATACACCATTTTCCAGCGCACATTTTTCCCAATCAAATGCTATCAGGATATCCTCTTTAAGCTTCTTACTTTGAGTACAAACTCTGTCACAAAGAAAATAATTGCCATCCTTACAGTTTGTTTCTATAATTCAGGTTCAATCGTCGCCACTAAAAATTTTGTGACAGAGTCTGTACTCAAAGTAAGAAGCTTTATGAGAATATCCTGATATTGTTAGATCGGGAAAAATGTGGGCTGGAAAATGGTGTATAACTTTCTGGGTAAAGATGAAAAAAACACTGAGAAATCTCTACTTACTTTCACTTAAAACATTGTTGTGGAAAGTCGAACAGCCACATGTTGGTCCGTTACATTTTTCCGTACAGTATATCCTAACAAAACCACATGACTACACACCCTGATACCCAGAATGCAAAGAGTTAAGTGTAACTATGGTATTTTGTTTATTATTTCTAGAGTTTAGAGCTGATTAAATCCTCAATAAAGCAACAGTCACTAGCAGACGGCGGAAGTCACCCAGCAGCCTGTAGTGAGGAACAGGTTTGTACTTGCTAGAACTGGAATACATTTTTATCATGACACCGGGCCGCGTAGTGCAGTCGGTAATGTGTCTGGCTACAGATACAAGTCTGAGTGCTGATCCAGGGGTGGCGAGTTCAATCCCGGCCCGGTCCCATACTTTCGTGGAGATGGATCATGAAATGATTTCTACGGCCATTCTCCTCTCTTCCGCTGAATCGTTCAAGAAGGGTTGTTGTCAGTTCCAAGTGTAAGTATGTGCATGAAGTACTGGTTTACCGCTTGTTCAAGCTTGCCCAGGAAAAAGTGTTGTTAGGTGAACTGACCGTCCCGCCATGACCATAGCTGTTGACCTGGGACGTAAAGCAAACAAACAAACAAACAAGCAATATTTATCAGTTACCACTTATATTATTGCATTGTTACACGTTGGTCTGATAAGCATTGTCTATCTAACGGCATTTGTCTTTATCAGGTCATGATGATGATGCACTTTTTAAATGATGTCGCCAATGACGCTAAATCGACACAATCATTAACAACTATGTCATAATTGATAGTTTGAAGAGTGAACCAATGGGTATACTGATAAAAAGAATACCAGGTGAGTGTTTTTTGATATCAAGTTACTAGGCTAGGCTTTGAGAATGCATGTTGAATCGCTCGGCAAGCCTGGCGATGTCAACAAGCGTTCTCAAAGCCTTGCCTGGTAAGCTTGATATCAAAAGACACTCACCTAGTATTCTCTATAACTTCCTTGTGCATGCTTGAGGAAATCAAGGTCTTTGTGTTCAAATAAATAAGTTGAATACATCTTGCTATCTCCTACTGAAGCACTGGCCCAAATTCAATATAATTTCACGCAAATGTCCGCATAATGCCCTCTACCAAAATTCAGCTCTAGTCTAAATAAATTGCTTAATGTTTCTGTTCAGCTAAACAAATTTTAACCTTTACCATGCAAAATTTTTATTTATCATAAGACAGTGAAATAACGCCATGCAATAAAATCGATAAACCACTGATAGTTTACAGGTTTTTGGGGAAACGTTATGACACCCATAGCAATGTTACGTACAAAATGGCATGATTATAACATTTTTACAGCAGGAAATAAGACTTCCAAGTAATCCTAATGTCATATAATAAATAGAATCTAACCTGTGTGCTCTTGTTTTATTGAATTTATTTAACTAGTTGTGAAAATAAGATAAAATGTTCGGCCAGCCTCGCATTTTATCTCTTTTCCCAAACTCGTTTAATAAATTTAATAAAACATGAAAACTCAAGTAAGATTCTCTATATATAGTGTTGACCAAGAGAGCCAGCTGATCTAGATCAACCCTGTTTTCCACTCTGCTTGTAGATACAATGTACATGCTAATAAACAGAATCCTTTATTTGGATAAAAATTGGGGAGGAGAGTTAAACATAAAAAAAACATCATGCTAGCATAGGGCCAGTTAAGCAAAAAATTTCAGTGCAATATTGCAATTATTTTCTTATCGATCATTTAAACGTGTTTTGGGTGCTCAAAAGAACCATCTCATCGAGACAGTTCTTGTGAGTACCCACAACATATGTTTTGGTTCAGAAATAAGAAAAATAATTTTCAGTTACACACTCTTATCTGGGGGCCTGTGATGGGGCTAAAGGATCGAAAAAATGGCTATTTTTGTGAATTTTCTTTTTGTTATTACGAACAAATTACACCAAAACTGAGTCAAAGAGATTTAGGCCAAATAAAAAAAAATAAGTGTGTTTCGGGTAACGGGTCTGAAAATTTTAGGTAGGGTAGGCACACATATTTTTTTTAATTAGTTATTTTCTGGAAAAAATACAATTTTATGCATTTTGAAAGGCAATTTTGCCTTTCAAAATGTTTAAAATTATATTTTTTCCAGAAAACCTGAAAAAAATCTAGGTTTTCTTAGTAAATTTAGGTAGGGTCGGGTTACCCTAAACACAGATATTTTTTTATTTGGCCTTATTTACACAGTGCAGTCCCTTTATAACATGATGCGATATAACACAGATAGAGAATCTTACATGTTTTATTGAATTTATTAAATGAGTTGGGGAAAAGAGATAAAATGTGAGGCTTGCTGAGCATTTTATATCTTTTTCGCAGCAAGTTTAATAAATATTCAATAGCACGAATGTTAGATCCTATTTTTCATATGACATTAAGATTACCTTGAAATCTCATTTCTGCCGTAAAAACGTTATAATTTTTGTCATTATGTACGCAACGTTGTTATGGACGTGATAACGTTTCCCAAAAATCTGTAAACCACTAGTGGTTTATCGATTTTATTGCATGGCGTTATTTTACTCCCAGCCGCAATGTCATATGATAAAATTGGATATAAGGTAGTCTTGTTGTGGCTCCCAGTTTTTTTGTTACCATGGAATTATAGGAAAATGACCATGGAATAATTGTTTTCCTGTTATTCCGTTATTTGTTTGTTTGTTTGATTTGATTCTTTATGTCCCATCAACTATCTTTCAATTATACAGGGACGGGTCTTCCTGGGTTGAACCAGTACTAAGCTAGGATCAATGTGTCTTGCTCAAGTACACAACGCAATGACGCCGGTGAGGCTCGAACAAGCACTCTACCACTGAGCCACTACACTCCCTTAACTTGTCCCTTTATAATGTGGTTCACCTATAACGTGGTCGACTGCTATGGACCCCAAACATAACACTATAAAGGGACTGATCTGTATTTGCATGTGTGAGAGTTTTCAGGATTGTTCCTGAATTCAGGATTTTGAGGCTGTGGAAAGTCAGCCTCGAAATCCTGAATAAGGGAGATCATAATAGCTTCTCTGATTTATTTTCTGTTAGTCAAAGAACATTTGACCATTTAAACTTGAAATTGTGAATATTTAGTGGACATATTGCAAGTTTGAAGATTGAAGTTTCAAAAGTTCAGGATTTTTTAAATTTTGAACTTTCAGTCACCCATGTATTTGTGAATCAACTGAATTAGTAATTGTTCACTCGTCATTATATCAACTTGTCATACTATTCTTAGATGGTCCACTTTTAAAGTTGTTCAAATATTATAATCACATGTAGAAATCTGTTTGCCATGGCAACCAAAGGGAAAAAACGTTGAAAATCTTCCTCTCTTTGGTACAAATGGCCCTCTTACAATAATGTTCAATTTCTTCTAATCAGTCAAAAACATGGCCACCAGAGATTGAGCTAGTTTTTTTTCTATACCATATAAAGAGAAGTCATGTCAAAATCTACAATATGTCATCATATCATCATAATCATAATCAGATTTTCGATTAATGTGCAGAGGCATCATCCATATCAGTGGGCCCCCTTCTAGGTAACTGGCTAGCTGCACGCATAGCAGATCTCACACCTGATCTCCAGGTGCTCCTTTCTTGAGGGTCAACTGTCGTGAGCTTCCACTCACGGCAGTCTTTCTCCGTCAGTTTCTTCCATGTTAGTTTGGGCCTCACCATCAATCTGTTTATCACATGCTGTTCTGACTGCACCACTAGAACGCTCCACATGCCCAAACCAGCTAAGCCTTCTCTCTCTCAAAATGAGGTTGGGGTTCTCAAGCTCAAGCTTTGACCTTACCGTGGCCACATCCTCTGGCTTGATACTGCAGATCTGTCTGGTCATGGCCCAATCATTGTGCTGCAGGTTCGTCTTGGTCAGTGGCCAAGTTTCACTGGCATGGAGCATGGTGCTCTGCACGCAAGAGCTGTATACATGGCCACGGCCCTTGATAGAGAGGTGGCGGGATGTGAAAACTGGTAGTAGCTCCCTGAACTTCTTCCAGGCTGTTTTCACACGAGTAGTGACAGTTATTTCACAGCCTCCACCAGCAGAAAGCATGTCACCCAGGTAGCAGAAGGAAGCTACCACCTAAAGCTAATCAGGTCCGACCTGGACTTCACTCTGTAGTCTGCTGTCAATAAGGCCGGCATTTACCATGCACTGTGCGCACCTTTAATCAGAATTTGGACGGTGTCAGTCGGTGTAGCCCGCTGCATTTCTTATGCACCAAAAGTTTGCAGCCATTGCAGTAGATGCTGTTGTTGCCTACTCCTGTATTGGCCTGAACTCTGCAAGAGGTCCAGGCCTGTACCACAGATGATGACCTTCGTCTATCCTGCATTTACCCTCAACCCCTTCATCTCCATGGCTTGTTTCCATATCGAAAGCCTCCTGACACATTCCTCCAGGGAGTTAGCAATGATGACAAGATCATCTGCATATAGGTCCTCCCAGGGAACACAAGCCCGAAACTCACATGGCAAGGCCTCCAGCACAATGATGAAGAGCAACAGTCTGAGTACAGGTCCCTGGTGGACCCAGAACTTCACCTCAAACTCTTGGCTGAAACCCTCGCAAACACAAACCCTACTTCGTACATTAGTGTACATTTCCTGGACTAACCGCACAAACTCTTCCTCAACACCTATCTTTCTCTGGGCCCACCAGATAACCTTCAGAGGCACACAGTCAAATGCTTTCTCTAAGACCACAAAGGCCATATAACGCCTCTTGTTCACTGCTAGGTATTTCTCCTGCAGCTGCCGGACCACAAAGATTGCATCTGTAGTGCCTCTTCCTGGGACAAAGCCAAACTGGGAGTCATCAATAATCGCTGTAGCAAGATCGCGGATAATGGTGGCACCAGTATCACCTGCTGCCCTGTTAATCTCCACCACTATGCCTGATGGACCTGCAGCTTTGCCCGACTTCATCTTTGAGATTGCCTTCTTCACCATGTCAATAGTGATTGGGATAGGCGGGCCTTCTATGCTTGACCAATGCCAGAATTTGTATAGATTACTGTTCCAGTTGTTCCACAATAAGTGTGTGATTAATGTATATAACTTATTTTGGCACCACATTATCCCTGAAAAACAGCCTTATCATAATCTGATTTTGTTGTAAATTTCAGAAACTTGACTTGTGCCAGAAGCTGTACAGATTACTGTTCCAGTTGTTTCTCTTGTTTGAGAACTATCTGAAGCTGCTCGACAAGTTTGATAACATTCAGTCATCTCCTCAGGTAAGTTTACACGGTTAATGTAAATTTGGAAATTTTAGTGAGTGTTTATTTTCGCGAAACTTCACGTTTTTGTAAACAATAAAGCCCTCAGGAGTTTGCGAAATCACTCTGTCCTTTACTGATGTAGTTAAAGCATGCCTGGTTGCAACTTTTTAACATGGCAAATATACTAGTCAAAAGTTCTAACTGGCCACGTGTGTTTTTACTGATTTTCTGAAAAGTTGTAAGCACTATATCAATTTCATTTGCAGTATCAAATATGCCAGCCTATCAGTAAATGATACCAGAAAACGACTAAGCAAAATTCACTAAATTGTATCCGAGAGGTTTTACCGAATACACAGACCCTCAAATTCAAAATTCACAAGAATTTGCATTGGATGGTAGGGTAATTTTTGACATATTGGCCAATAGCAACGAGTCTCATGCAGATGGAGTGTTCATTTCAACTTTTTAGCGTTCAATATGAGTTTGGCTTTTGAAATGAAAACGTTTTTCTTGTGAAAGGTGGTTATTTTAAAAAGTCACGACTCACAAATTGTGCCAAAATGCGAATTTTGAAAATGGGGGTACCACTATTCAAAATTGTATCCTGCATGTACTGATAAACATTTTGTCAATATTTTTACTGTCTAGGGTACATGACACGTCTGGCCATTTCGAGATGCAAAAAGACTAGTCATAGTATTTCATGTTTTGAAGAAAATTAATAAAATGCTGGTGGCCGCTTAGAACTTTTGGCTAGTATATGTCTTTTAACACTATTTTGGAAAATAAAAATCTCGAGAAAATTTGGAATTAACAGTATTCTGCCCCTTTGGTTTAGGGACTAGACACCCCTAAACAGGGCTAGACATAACCTAAAATTCTTGGATTTTTAACAATTTTTTTCAGTCACAGACTGAATTTTTTCTGAAAATTCTGTCTGAAATTTTACCATTTAACAGCTCTGAGGGCTTTTACTACTTTTCTGAAGTCAGGGCCAGGGGCCTGTTGAATTTGGGAAAAAACATTTGGACCATCAAAGTTGGGAAAACTTGATGCAGTCTAAAAGAGCTTGACCTCAATTTTAAATCGATTAAAAACCATGGATATAAGAAATTAGCAGTGTAAACCATCCCAAGCTTATTTTATCATATCAGGTGGAAGAACCCATCTGAATACAAAAGGTTCAGGGGGGGATCCAGGATTTCTGGAAAGGGGGGGTTCTTATATGAGCCGCGACACGCAGAAAGGGTCCTTAACGTATTTTTTGTCGAAATTTAGTTTTCATCCAATTTCAAAAGAACTATTTATTCTTAACAACTTGTGAAAATATGGTGGCCTTACCCCTATTTTAATCATTTCTAGAGCTCTTCAAAGTTATATACCCTAATAGACATTGGTACAAACTTATGACATCACGTCACTTGACGATGTCAATAATTTGATATGTTATTTTGTGGACGTAATTGGTCTTTGGGCTTGACAAGAAACACAGAGGTCTTTGATAGCCCTTTTTTTTTTTTTCATCTCTGTTTTTTAATTCCATTACATTATATCTTGGTTTAGGTATCTAGGAATTCCGGGTTGCACAGATTGTCGGCCTCATGGAGCATGTGGCATGGTTTGCGCGGGGGGTTAGCGGACCAAAGCATTATGCAACTTTCAGGCGCTTTCAGCATGAAACGACAGACAACCCCACACACGCATCTATGCATTTATATATCTGCGTTATTTTCCGTATCTACTGAGAAAATGGTACTTAGCAACAAAGGCTCGGGCGTAGAATAGAAATAACTGGAAAGTCGCGAAATGCGATCAGCGATCTCTGTCTGACACGAGCTAGCACAATCACGCACTCTCGCTAGATCCTCTGCTCTTTTCACTCAATAGTATAAAGAAGATGGAGATCGACGTCTGCATTTCCATATTCATATGGTTTCCAGGCGTGTTCCTGGGGCATTTGATAGAGTACACACTCTCGAGGGGGTATTGGGGTCTTTATTTAAACACGGCCAGGCATGGATTACTCAAAGCGTAGGTTGGTGAGTGAAAACTGGGCCTAGCATGCGCCCTCTATAGGCCTATGCCACAGGTGGTAAGCCACAGTTACGCCGACTTTTAAACTGAATTATTACTACCCATTTTATTTTAACACGGCCATACGTTGATTACTCAAAACATTCGTGGAAGCGTGCATGCGCAGTCTATTGGTCTATGTCATAGATGGTGGACTACACAACGCCGTCGTTCATCACATTAATATACTTTGATAAAAGTGCAAAACCCACTCTGCCGACTTTGAACAACTTTAAATGAAATATAAATATATGCCTTCAACGCGTGGTACTCACGTACTACAAATGTATACATGTTTGTCAAATTAAGATAGCCCATTTGCATTTTTGTAGGGCTTGATTCACTGAGACGGTTCTTTTGCGTGGTGTACATTTATTAAAAACGATCTTTTTTATGATTTTTTTTTTTTTGGGGGGGGGGGGGGAAGAGAGTATCTTAGTCAAGTGAAAAAAATCCAAATATTTGGATCTCAGTGAAGATTGCATGCTTGCGAACACGTATAATCAGTTTGTCACAAACTGAAACTTTGCGTTTTATTCATGTTAATATGAAACTTAAAAAAGGGAAACGGCCATATAAACCAGTTCCCGAAGCGCAGTCGGTAGCGAGTCCCTTCAGATCCCGGGGTCGCTAGTAAGGTGAACTGACCGTCTCGATGTAGCCATATCTGTTCACTGGGACATATTAAACACCACCATCGCCCCAACAAAGAAACGGCCATACGAGATTTAGAGACGGTTGAGGGTCCCAGGGCTGAGGAGCGCTAACCCCCAGGTGGAGGGGGATACTCTGATGTTTTCATACATACCTCGGACCCAGTATTTATTGGGTCCGAGTACATACGTAGTCTCGGGACATTTTTGGGGGGTTCAAAATTTTGAATTTTAATACTTTTTGGGTTTTCAGAAAATGAATATTTTTTGGGGTATGATGATTTTGTGGATATTTTTGGGGGGTCATCACAAAATTGGACTATATTAGGTGGTCATTTCTATGCATTTTATGGTCTCTTCTTTAGGTCAAGTCACAGAATGGGGGATAGTTTTTGGGGTTGCTAAAATTTCAAATATTATTTTGGGGTGCTTGAAATTCCTGATATTTTGGGCTGAATGGGAGATGCTGGGCCCGAGCCTACGTATGAAGAAATGATGAGAGTACCCACACCCCCCTGGGCACTAACCCTTTCCCTCAGGGCCGATATTTTGCATAAAAATGAGAATAGGATTTGTTCAAATAGGAAACATTGGCATTTCCGTGCACCTAGAGGGTTGGGGCACGGTTTCCCCGCGTTTTCCAACCCTCGATAAAACAACTGGAATACCGTCAAAAACATTGAGGCGTCATTTTTTTCGCTTTTCTTCGGGTCCGAAAAGAGTTTGTTTATTCTTCATTTTATCGCCAAACTTTGCACCTTTTTATGATTAAGACTAGCTTAAAAACACCATAAAAGGCGCAAAACCTTAAGCCAAGCAAAGATTCATATGAACGTTTAACAAGATTTCATTGCAAATAAAAGACAACGTTGCAAATCTATATGAAAGTTTGTAATAAAGGGCCCGTGCCTTAACTTGATATTTAGGCAACATTCATAAACAATACATACACATTTGCAACAGCGACAATACTTTACCATGTTAACAGCACAAACAAACAAAAAGGAACGTGCCTATAGAAACAAACAAATACACGGCCGTCTCTGGAAACAAGAGATGCGGATTTTTTTTCAAAAATAAGTAATACTTACTCTCCGATTGAGTTGTTTTCCTTGTAAGAAAATAAAAAGAAAGCAAAAGCTAGTTGAATTTGACCAAAGAAGCTCATTACATGTAATTGTAAGATAAATCAGTCTGAAAAACAACATATCTAAATGTTTATCAACTTTATTTAAATGATTGTTATTGTTTATATTGTTTGATTTGTAAAATATAAATGAAGACTAAATAATTATGCGTTGTTTGAAAATGTAAACTTTTTAATATTTCTTCTGTATAAATATTTTCTTAATTTTCAATTACGGCTTCCAGCGAAAATGACTTGTGTCATCGATCCCTGCGTGGTTGATGCCATTTCTCAAAATTCTAACTACTAATGCCCCCATACCTTTCTCAAACAAGACCGTGCGTGGATAACGGCGGGAAACAGCCAGAACTATTTCTCCAAACTTTAGTGGGTGCATAAAACTGGATGCAGCGTGTGCGCTCTATAGACATGTACATGTATTTTGCGGAGGCCTCGGTAAACCGAAAATCGAATCATCGGCTTTCAGTGCTTTGACTTAACTGGTAATTAAAGCCATTTGTATTATTATATTCTGTTCATAGTTTTATTTGAACTGCTGGTGATGCCACTATGGTCACCGTGTAAAAATTTGATAAGAAGGCAACAACTAAATTTGATTCCCGGGATTCAATTCAGGAGACCGAAAACGTTGAACTTGAAAAACAAAGAAAGCGCTGACGTCAATAATCGGCAACTTAAACATTGCGCTTCTGACGTTAATATCTCGTAACGTCATTAATTACGTTAAGGACCCTTTCTGCGCGTTGTGGATCATATATAAAGTTGTGGGGGTTCTTTGCTGATTTCATCACATTTTTCCAGAATATTCCCATGAAAATGAAATAATTTTGTCTCAGGAGGGGGGGGGGGGGGGGGGGGGGGGGCAGGGAGGGGGGGGGGGGGGGGCGAACCCCCTGAATCCCCTCTGGATCCACCACTGAGATTAAGAGATATATTTAGTCACACCTTTACCATGCCACAAGTAAAGAGACGCATTATTTATTTTTAAAGCTTCTCATTGATCAAGATTAGCAGGCAGACAGATTTTGGACAATTTCAAATGTCAGACATTTGATGTTGTTTACATTGAAAATGTACTTTTAGGACCAAGGTTTGAGTTTGAATGTTCAACTTAATTTTCTTAAACAGTGCTAAGTCACATCCAGCTCTGGATCATCGAGGCACTTAACATACTCTATGAATAAACAAGTAATTCTCCATTATCCCTACGTATTTTGGTGAATTTGTAATTTGCATATCTTTAAAACTACTCAAAATTTTGCATTGAAATTTTCAGCATCGATTTGAAATATGATTTTTTGTCGATAAAGAAAGTGTTTATACAATAATCGGGCATATTTATGGATATATTACTGGTTAAATTTCATGATTTTGAATGCTTTTTGATAAGCCTCTGGCATTATTTTCACCAAGTATCCCAGCAGAGCTCTTCAGCGTTGTTACGACATAATGCCGGTCAGGAAGGAAGAGGGGAAATCCTATTGGAAAATTCCTTTTTGCGATGACGATGCTACCAGGGAAAAATAATGCACACAACTAGCAAAAACTTTTCAGTACTTTATGTACTAAGAAAACATCAACAACACATTAATATACAATGATACCACCTACGCTGTTATTTCTGGCTAATTGACCATCCTATACTAGAGCAAGTTGCCACTCCAAGATCGTTTCAATTAGAACCAATCTTGGACTGTCCTGTTCTAGATGTACGTCAACTAGTCAGAAATAAGAGACGTAAAGAATATGATTAACATATAGCTTAAGTTCTCATAAAAAAAACAATCGGATCCTTTAATATTTTAGTTCTCGTATTGACGAGAAATCTCGAGATTATACGCGTCTCGCGAACACTATGTCTTCTAAGCTGCACGTGTGTCTACTTCAGACCATCGGCGCTGAGGTGATCGAACCTGTACTTTGGTCGTCACTGGATTAACGTAATCGTGTTATCTGTTACGCGTACTGCTGATCGTCACTCAAGACGTCAGTATTAATATATGTCCTCCTGATCATATCCCCGCGTTGGGGCGTCAGATTTTTCATATAACCATTCGAGCCGGTTGGCTTCCCATTTGGTTGTACTACGTTGTAACGATTGGGGCTTTGATCCACGCTGGTCGTGGCCTAAGGGGGACAACTATTATGTGCCCTCAGGTACTAATCAACGGCTCACCAACTTTCAGCCTCCAACGTAGGAGGGGACACAAGAGACGATTCTGCAAAAAACAATCTATATTTAGAATCTCAGAATCACTCTTTTGCGTCGATAATGGGGTTGTTCGTTCGAAGTTCACAAAAATAGAAATAATTTCAGTGGTCTTACTCTTTTAAATTACAGCCTAACCCTATAAGCGCGCGATTAGCCCACACCCGTGGGTGTATGGCTAACGGCTCCCATGCGGTTAGGATGGATCGGCTCTTCTAAATACCCACACTTAAACTTATATAATAGAGAAGTATTTTTTAGTGACTGGCCTATGTCAGCGCTAAACAATACCTCTTATGCCAAACGAACAAACCCATACGTAACAAACTCTTCTATACACTGTCGTAACGTCACCCTGGTTGAGACGCTATCGCAGCCGAAACATCAAGATCCTGTGGCCCTTTTTCCCTTCAAGGTCACGTTATCTAGATAGTTTCGAGGTTTACACATACTGATACCAATTCTCTTAAAATTCCAGGAAAAAGGTTGAACAGTGTGGTGCCGACGTAACGTTTGGACGTTTACGTCGGACATCACCCTGCCCACGCACTAATTTCGTACATGTATAACGTATCAGTTGTAAACAACTAATTATGACCTCTCGGCAAAATATATACATCAATATTGAGAGATTACATTCTGCTGTTTTATGTGTGTAAAACCGTACAATGCTTTCTTACATTTATTTTGGTGTAACACAAAATGCTTTACATTTACTTTGGTGTAACGAAAATATCTTACATTTACTTTGGTGTAACAAAAAATATTTTACATTTACTTTGGTGTAACATTACACCTACCTAATCTCTAAACATACATGTCAGCTATCACCTTATTTATGTAAGTGTGTTGTAGTGTATGCACCTAACCCTTATTCTTATATGCGTCAGATATAACTCGAGGTGACACATACAGGTCGCTACAGAAAGTCGATTATCACTGGCAGTTAAATCGTCTTTCCAACAACGCCGTACAAAATCACAACAATTTAAAATCTAGCTGCTAAAATTGTTTTTCACCTATCGGTCCCTGGTAAATCTTTCAGCATGCCATTATAGTTTTAGGTGCAGGCCCGACATGGCCTGTGACTACCTTTTGTCCGAAATAACCCGACGAGTCCATCCGGACAGCTTTTACTATAGCCGCAAGAATGGTCCCAGCAGATTTTTAGGCAATACGCATGTGCGTAACTTCATACGCAAGTGCGTAACAATCGCTATTTTCACCAAAAAAACGGGACGTTATTGATAACACCCGAAAGAACACATACACGGAATGCTGGCCGATTCAACAGACGACAAAATAGAAAACGAGTGACTTATTATTTCAATACAATGTGACATGCTAGAGACATCGCGATTCAATGCAATTACACGGATCGCCATCGCCCTGTCATGTACAATATCAATACAGTAACAATATATATAACTTCACGTACCTTTTATAATAATGAATAGCATCTCTATATCGAACCTTTCAACGGTATGTTTAAAATGTCCCCTAACAAGAATGGGAAATTCCATCCTTTATATATTGAAAAACGCACAAGATTTCCGAGATATTCAAGAAGAATAAGGAAAACGTGCAAGCGTTGATAAATATAGATACAATGAATTCCATCTCAGACAAACCGACCTTTTATTGGGACTATCAATAGAAAGAGTACCGTATCATGGTTCGAATAGGTGCCCAGGTGCATACCTAAACCACTGCGTATTTGTGCGTATACGCAACCATAGCTGATTCTGTTATTCCAGCCATTCTGTATCGTAACAAAGGCCCTTCCTTTTGGGAGAAAAAGGAATGACTTTTTCTTACGATACACGATGCAGAAAAGAAGGAATAATACAGAATAAATATATAATACAACATATATACACGTGCGACGTAAATGGCGGACTACCTGGAAAGATAGTCTGCCCCCACATTGTCTTGTCCTCGGATTGCCACAATCTCAGACCTATTATAGTTGAAGCTTTAATGCTCCACACATAAGCATGGGGTTGTACCCCTTTAACTTTTCCACATATGGGGTTGTACCCCTTTAACTTCCTATGAAGTTTTATGTCTTATGACATTTAATATATAAGGCTCAATAGCCAATACTTTTTGCAAAGATCCACAGGTTATGCATTTTTATGCCAAGTATACCTATTAATAACTTCCTCCATAATACAATCTTTGCGCAAAATAAATTAACGTGACTCTTCACGTTGCAGCCAACCTCTGTTGCAAAATTTTATTATTGTGACTTGCTCACGTCAACCGTCTACCGTCATACGTCATGACTAATAAAAATCCGTGACTCCTCACGTATATAGTACACCTACGTAACTAATACTATGCTATCATAGCTAAAAAATTAGGTCAACAATCCGAGACAATTGGGTCATTACACTGTCGCACACCTTTAACACTAATGCTGACTACTGCTGTCAGTCACTGTCATATTGCGCCAATAATATGGTATTGGGCAACGTCTACCACTACCATATGAACGTCGTCGTTCTGTCTGGCTGTCAGTCCGTCTTGTACGGCTAACTACTGCCTCCTTAGAGGATATGTTTCTCTGGGGTACACTACAACAATGAGTCATTGCGACCTTTATATTGTGAGTTGTCCTTTGACAAATGGCACAAGATCTACAAAATTGAGTTACCTCCCTACAAACACCGGGCCAATAAAATTCATCTAAGACCTTAGCTATAGTTTCCTTTCTGCCTCTATGATTTAACACTCTTAGTGATTCATGGGCCAAATTTATAACGCTATGCGTCAAACTAGAAGGAACTACTAACTGTAGTGAAACTTTAGCATTCTTCTTATGATGCCTATAAATTAAACCATTCCTACGAATGAACTTAGTTTCACCACTAGAGAAACTGCGACTTTTAGTCACACTACCAGACTCTACCCGTCTTCTAATCTCTCTTAACTTAATATCTGACGCTTGCTTCATAAGTATTTCTTGCCTGTGCTGCCTAATAAACTTATCTGCCACCTTGACCTTTCTATCCTTTCTACTTTTCTTTGACCTCTTTTTATTGACTACCCCTGATGAAAAATGGGTTATATCGGGAAATTTAGACCCCTCAATATTTCCAATGACTAAGTCATGTGCTGGGTCATCAATGCACAATGCATCCGTGCTACCTCTAAAAAATGGACTATCGATATTGATACGGGCCATAGGACATCTTTGTTTATAATTGTTAATAAGAGTCACACCAGACTGCTTATTTAACATCTGACCATCAAAAACTAAACTTCTCCTTACAACTACCCCCGTACAACCTGTGTCTCTCAAGACCCTAACTTCTTTACCATTTACGGTACCAACCGCCGTCGGCAACCTTGACCGTGGGAAATGACAAGTGCCCTTACTATCCTTACGGGGTAACCTTTCCGTTGGAGAATAAGGAGAACTGAACTTAGTCTGACCTTTTCCTACATCCAAACTTTTAGAATCTATTTTACAAAAATTGACCTGATGGTCGGTCCTGTAATTATTGTCATAATGACCATTATAATGATTGTCACGTTGGTCAACTCGACCAAAATTTCCATCCTAATCCCTATATGAATTATCTCCCCTATACTGGGAATTAAATTCAGCACTATAAGCTACCCTCTTGTTATTGGGGTTATCCCAACATTTATGCGTGGGGTGGGGCTTGCCACAAATCTTACATTGGACAACGGGCCGTTGATCTTGCTTGGGCTCTACCTTAGGCTGGGCTTGATCTACACCTCTACTTTTATGCTGCCCTTTGGAAATACACAAGGGAACACCCCCTTTGGCATCGGCGAACAAATCCGCCTCATGGGCTAACTCATCAATGGCTTTAAATGGCTTGGGCTTAAGATACAAATAGAGTTCATGACTGCAACAGTCAAGGAACTGGTCTCGGGCCAAAAAATCACAAACTGCCTCGTAGGTCTTTTCGACCTTAGCCAAACCCAACCATTTATCAAGGTAGCTCGCTAGCCTACCGCTAAATTGTCTGAAAGTTTCGGCTTTCTCGGGCCTACAATCCCTAAATTTCTTACGAAAGGATCGTTCGGTGAGGTCGAAATTAGTAAGCAAAGCCTCCTTAATCTGACCATAATCCGACTGGTCATCTCTGGAAAGCCTAACGAAGACTTCCAAAGCGCGTCCCTTTAATAAGGCACTTAAGTATGATGCCCACATGGACGGGTCCCATTTATTTGACAAAGCATAACTTTCGAACCTAGTTAAATAGCTATCCATCTTATCCGTATGTTCGTCAAAGTATGGAAGCTTGGGACTCCTAGGATTTGAACTTTTCTCTTTGGGCCCCCAGGGATGTGAAGTGGTCTCGGCCTCGATTTTTTTTAATTCTACTTCGGCCTCAATTTTTTTTAGCGCAATTTCTTTTTCCATTTCCATTTCCTTATCCTTGCGCGCGGCCTCAATTTTCAATTTTTCCGCCTCAATCCTTAACTTTTCTAATTCCCGATCCTTCTCTTTTTGCTCCCTTTCTTTCTCTTTTTGCTCCCTTTCTTTATCTTTTTGCTCGGCCTCCCTTTTCTCTTTTTCATATTCCCTTTGGGCCAACCTTTCCTCCCTTTCTAAATCTTGTTGCCTCTTAAGATAATCCCTTAGTTCTTGCCCTTCATATCCTAATTCCCGTGCTAATGAAATATGTTTATCCATTTTAGCCTATTGTTGGGAATGGTATGAGTCAACTATACTGTTGAAAATAAATAAGGGTTCGCTTTGTCCCTTTAAAATAGGTATGGGCTAACCAACGTTCGTGCTGGTAACTAATAATTTTACTAGGGATTTAAATGACGTTACATATGAGTAACGTAAAGTACAACGTATAAGAGATCACCACGGAAAGGTGCCTAGGATATATATCAACCTTAAATAGGCCTTCACTAAACGCATTTGACTAAAAAACGTCATTCATTTTCTCGCATTTACGTCAAGAAATGTATACCTACGCGATATTAATATAAACGCGTTACAGTCAAGTCAACAGTCACTTGTCATAGCAAGACATAATAATTGACTAAAATAATCTTTCTATGGACTTCTTCTAATAATAAAAATCAGTTGAGTGGCGTCACACACTATGACGTCACTGAGGTGATTTAAATTATTAGTACCCCCAAACGATATGAAATTTTCCACATCAGTATCCTTAATTAATAGGAATACAGGGCATAAGTCAATACACAATGATATGGGTAAAGTAAAGGTGGACAAGTCTAATAATTAAACTCTGACAAATTTTCCTTGGGTTTTATACCCTAATGGCAATCCACAGAACAAGAAAGTATGGGTCCCCTCAGAATGTTATGTGATGACTTATTTACATGTGTCGCACTTCATCACAGGGGAACGCATGCAATCAGTACTGTGTGTTGACACTCACCACCTTTCTTGTAAAGAAAAACTACTAGTGTGCGCCCGTAGCAACGTCACAGCAGAGAAATTTGCCAATAAAACCTCAAAAATCCCACTCTTCTGACACCATTGTTACGACATAATGCCGGTCAGGAAGGAAG